>OW796113.1:2767051-3319062 GCA_941860345.1 Chrysodeixis includens | reverse complement strand
TTTTAGGTATTTTTTTGTGCTTTTGTTGTAGTTCCTTGTAGTAAATACGTTGTTCAGAAAGTGTTAATGTTTAGAAGCGCTTTTCACAGTATTTTTAGTCTACAAAGTTACCGTTCCATCTCACAGTTGAAAAATATGAAGGTTGTATAAAACTTATTTCAATTACTTTGTTCTCATTTTTGAGTTACTTTGCTATAATTTACATAAGCTTGAAAAAATTTACTTCCATGATTATCGTTTTGTGTGTGTTATTATATTGGGATATCTAGAAAAAACTATTCTAACATCGTAGCGCGGTGGAGCGGGGGACTTTAATTTTTTTTATAATCTTAGCCATTGATTGATGAACAAAGTTGCCGGTGACTTACTTAACCTAATCCGTTTTAGTTTAACTTTTTTGTTTCTGGGTGTCTCTTCTGTTAGTGCTACTATTTTGCCGTGGTTTTTTAATTTTTTTGATGGCGGTTTGTTCCTTTTTCCTTCATTCAGTTTAGGAGTTAGCTGAAAGTCTGGACTAACACAGGTTATTTGTAACATTAGCCAACATCCACGCGATGTGTAACACTAATTATTTGTATACTCACGAAAGAATATAAGCTTCAGGTGAAACTAACCTCAAAATTATTTTACCATTGTGCAATTTTTTTTTCTCGAGGCCTATACTGGTTGATATTCTAGCTAATGATACTCTAAAAAGTCTAACATCTAATCATTTCTTTTCAGATCGGAACTCATGATGGCGTATTTCACTGTGATGAAGTGCTTGCTTGCTTCATGCTCAAGCAGTTACCTGAGTACAAAGATGCTACTATTGTTCGTACCCGGGACATGTCTAAGCTCAACGAGTGTGACATAGTTGTGGATGTTGGGGCGGTCTTTGATCATCAGAAGAAAAGATATGATCATCACCAAAGAGAGTTTAATGAAACTCTGAGCTCTTTGAGGCCTGACCTTGGTGATAAATTTAACATCAAGTGAGTTCGATTCATGTATGACATCTCAAATATTATCTAAAAAAGTATCATAATTTTGTTAGTCTTTTCCCTAGCTATATTGAGCAATATATCCATCCCATACTAAAGACGTCAGCATCTCAGGAGACAATCACTTTAAATTTCGATAAGCTATTCAATAATCAAAACAATCTAAACTTTTTTTTAAATTTCTGTTTTTTTTATTTATAGATTAAGTTCTGCCGGGCTAGTCTACACTTTCTATGGTGAACAGATCTTGCAGCAATTAGTACCATCAAATGTGTCCCTAAAACCTGCAGATCTCACAGTTATTTTCAAGAAAATCTATCAAAACTTCATTGAAGAAATAGATGCTATTGACAATGGAGTGCCTATAGCGTCTGAAGAACCTCGCTACAAAATTCGTACTCATTTAAGTAATAGAGTAGGAAGACTTAATCCAGAATGGAATAGTAACCAAGAAATCAATATGGATGAAGTATTTAAAAAAGCAATAGGCCTTGTTAGTTCAGAATTTCTATACAGTGTGAACTATTTCACATCTGTTTGGCTTCCTGCAAGGGAATTCGTGCGGGATGCATTAGAAAACAGATTTGAAGTTCATAAATCAGGTCAAATAGTTGAATTCAAAGAGAGATTTCCTTGGAAAGAACATTTATTTGATTTAGAAGAAGAAATGGAGATTGGACATGAAGTGAAATATGTACTGTTTAATGATAAACCAAATTCTTGGAGGGTGCAAGCAGTCCCAGTGAATCCTACTAGTTTTGTGATCAGGTGAGAACACATTTATTTCTCTTTTTACATATTTATTATTTACTGCTTTTGATATCACATTCAGAAAAGTTTCAGAATAGTGGGGATCTGGGTTATTATTAGCTATAATTTGCTGCCAATACCATGAAAATAGAGTAGTGGAGTGGTTTCATTACTTCAGAAACTAAGCACATAACAAATACACCATGCAATATATTAATGTTAACTGGTTTATAACCAATATTTTTCTTATCTGTAAGTCTTATACAAAAGTCATTGTTTTTGGAGTTATGAAGAATTTAAAAATATTTTTTTTTGTTTTCAGGAAACCACTACACAAAAACTGGTGGGGAGTTCGAGATGAAGTCTTAAGTGAAGTGGCAAATATTGAAGGCTGCGTTTTCTGTCACAGCACCGGGTTTATAGGAGGCAACACAACAAGAGAAGGCGCATATAAAATGGCTGTAGCTAGCTTGGAAGCAGATTTGTAAATGTAAAATCATTTAATGATAATATACAAAGTTTTTCAAATTGTTGGGTATGCTTTATAAAAAATCTATCTATTTACAATGATTAATGTAAAGTTGGTAGTTCTAAGAGGTTTTATAGGCTTGTGATGATGAAGGAGTTAACAGTGGTAGTTATAGTAGTTAAATTCCGGCTAATGGTTAAATGGTTTGTCTGGTTCTTGCTACAAATTCTTGTCTTGTGAATATAGTTACTGAATGCCATAGCATGAGGTTCGTGAGAATTTTCTTAATTAAAAAAAAGATGGTCCTGAAAAAGTGGATTGTTTGTTCGTCATTCTTTTGTTGGTGGTCGTTTGCGTCGTTTCTTGTTGTTGAAAAATTACAAGAACAAAAATGATATTTTCTTTAAAAAAATTCGTCGTTGTCTGGTCTTTTGAATCATTTGGTTTGTCTGCGTTCTATCCGCTCGAAAAAGAAAATAATTAGATTTTGAATTCCTGAAAAAAAGGGATTTAAATGATTTGTTCGAATTAACGCTTACCTAAAATTATTATTTGGTTGTCTTGTTAGGAATCCAATAGTTACTAAACCTTAAGCTTGCAAATAGTATAACGTCGTTGCGTCTGCCAAGTTCCATAAGTGATTTTTGTAAGGTTTTGGGAAACAATAAAAAACATGTTATTGAATTGAAAATGAAAAACTGGACCAAATTATTGATACCGTCAAACCTGGCAACTTTGCCCAAGTAATGAGATTTTTTTTACGGTCGTTGAGTTATTTTCAAAACCCTTAAAGTTATTTGTATTATCTTTGTACCACACAATACTTTATGTTTATTTCTCAATATTTACAACTAAAAATATTCATAAAAACGAAATTAAGTGTGAAAAAAGAACAAAAATGTTTGCTGGGCACAAAAACTTTTGCTTTTGGCAACTTTGCCAACTTGAAATATTCCCGATATTAAATGGCGTAGCACTATTTTAAAAATAGCTGGTAATAAATATAGGGCAATGTCGTATAGTATCAAAAGTAAGTAAATTAAAGTAAGTAAATTTTTAATAGGTTATTTTTGGTAAATATTACTAATAAATAAAATATTTAATAAAAATGAAAGAAATACTTACTTGACTTTCTGTGTTTCTGGTTATTTTACATTCACATAATTGTTCCAAAAATGAATTCATCAAATTAAATGCGAACCAAACAGGCTTATAAACCTCATCTAATCCTGCGCCAGACTTGAATGAATTCTTGATTTTACGTAGATGGCTACGATAGGTCGCCATTAGAGAATCCCTTTTCTTTTTTAATTTGGGAACTGTATATCCGGTTTGTTCATTAATGCGAATCCACGCATCATGCAAGCATTTTTTATCCCTGTGAAATTTGTGTTGAGGATCCCATAAAACGGGTTCCATTTGGTAAATTTCTATAAAATTTAATTCACTCTCGTTATTCCACGACATCGTGTGTAACCAAATAAAATAAGTACGTGTTTACCGTTCCACGGCACGAGCGCAAATGGGAGAAACGAGAGTGAACAGCGCCGCACTCGCAGATTGCGCGAGGCGGCGCGAGACCCTTTGACTCGGGTACAAAAAACCGACTCGTAATGGAGAGCTAGCGAGTGCGACCGAGACAGGCCGAGGGGAGCGAGCACTACCTACTACACTCTTGCGCTCGCTCTTCCTCGTGCTGTCTCGGCGAGAGTGTACAGCCGCCATTAAAATTTCGTAGGGCAAAAAAGGAGTTTCTAAAAAAAAAGTAATTAATGTGTTGTTTTTTTATTTTCATCAGTATCGCGTATGGCCTCCCCTCTTTTGGATACATTCTTGAAGTCTGGAAAGCATACTCTCTACCAGGTTTACCACTGTTTCTTGTGGAATTTGTTCCCAGCTTGGTTTAAGCTCATTAACCCTTAACCAGGCCCAAGAGAACTACACAACTTACATAACTTTCAACTATTGATTCTATATACTATTATAATTGTTACGGCATACGAACAAAGAAAATTGGAAAATGACTTGGAAAATTAAAGGAAAAACACTGTTGGTATGTGGAAACGTAGATTTCGGCAGATCTTGAGATGAAGTTGTCGCGGTGTTATACGGAAATGTATATTCTGGTGAAGCATCGGGTGGAATCGGCCTGGCACCAGGTAGCGTAGGTGAAAGCTGGGAAGGACCAAAAACAGCATTGTCCAGATGTGCCGTTGTCTGCAAAAACTGGGATGTGCTGGCCACAGGTTCTGGTGTGTCGTGTGCTGGTGGACGCTGAGACATAGGTGAAAGCTGGGAATGACCAGCAACAGCATTGTCCAGATGTACCGGTGTCTGTGAAAACTGAGATGTGTTGGCCACAGGTTCTGGTGTATCGTGTGCTAGTGGACGCTGAGACATAGGTGAAAGCTGGGAATGACCAGAAACAGCATTGTCCAGATGTACCGGTGTCTGTGAAAACTGAGATGTGCTGGCCACAGGTTCTGGTGTGTCGTGTGCTAGTGGACGCTGAGACATAGGTGAAAGCTGGGAATGACCAGAAACAGCATTGTCCAGATGTACCGGTGTCTGTGAAAACTGAGATGTGCTGGCCACAGGTTCTGGTGTGTCGTGTGCTGGTGGACGCTGAGACATAGGTCATAGCTGGGAATGACCAGAAACAGCATTGTCCAGATGTACCGGTGTCTGTGAAAACTGAGATGTGCTGGCCACAGGTTCTGGTGTATCGTGTGCTAGTGGACGCTGAGACATAGGTGAAAGCTGGGAATGACCAGAAACAGCATTGTCCAGATGTACCGGTGTCTGTGAAAACTGAGATGTGCTGGCCACAGGTTCTGGTGTGTCGTGTGCTGGTGGACGCTGAGACAAGCAATCTCTGCATGTGCATATTAAAGTAGGTAGTTTGCGCTTTGGTGCACACTTAGATAAAGCTTCTGTGTCGCCCTGTGATGGACCTAGCATTGCATCAGCAAGTGAAGATTTCGATAAAAGATATGATTTATATTTTTTGTCGACATGCAGAACCTCCTGGTCTGAATCTGACAAATAGTCGTCATTTTCTTGTAACAGTTTTGCTTGTGCAGGACTACCCTCAAGTATATGCAACAAATCGTCATTCGAAATACCTTGCATGTTGTCCAAAGCAGTGTCCATAACTTGAGAATAGTAATCTTTAAGATTCGCCTCGCAATCATCATCTTCGCTACTCTCTTCCGACGACTGCCAATATTGGAGGATGTTCTCAATTTCGTGGTCTTTAACGGTTTTCTAAAATAATATAATCATAATCAGGCAAAGGTAGCATAAGTCCCACAAAACAAAAACGTTAACAGGCAAGGGTCACATTTGTCCCACAACATTTGGGAAGATATTGTGACAAATATTTACAATAATCTACAAAAAAAAATATGTTAAATCCACAAGAAAAACAAATAATCTACAACATATCCAAAAATTACACGACTTACCTTTTGTTTACGTCCGTACGGACCGAATAGTACCTGGATTAAATTTGGTAAATTATACTCCCTCTTCATAATTTCGATGACACTGTTATTTCGGCCCGTCATTACTGACGCATTATCGGTGCCGATACCAATCATGTTCTCTACTGGAAGATTATGTAACTCCAAACATTTTATCAAAGATGTTACTATTCCTCTCGCATCAGCTTTGTCAATAGGTTCCAGAGACAGAAATGAAGACACTATATTATTCGTGTTCAGGCTAAAATATTTTATAACTATTCCCTGGTATTTGGATACACTGACATCCGTAGACTCGTCTAAAATAATGCCATATTTCTGAGATCCTATATCTAGAAGAAGAGTCTCCCTAAAATGTGGCGCAAGTACTTGATTTATAACTTGTGTACATTTTGATCTATGCATTTTTAAATCTTTGGCCCACTTTGAATCACAAAAAACTTCTTTACAAAGGTCTGTGAGATGGTCAATGTTTGATATGGAAGTATGTTCAGCAATAAATTAGGCCAGCTGACCTTCGGCTCTTTGACTACTTTTTGCAGCACCAGGTGTAGAAGTAAACTGAATTTGTTTATTTTTTGTAATTAATTCACATTTCGCTTTGTTTTTTGGATTCTCTATGTTTATGCAAATCATACAATTTAGCACAAACTTCTATGTGACAATACGTACAAAAGGCTTTCGTCGGGTTGTCTGCAATTGGCTTTATCCATTGCTTAAATTCCTCGACATTCTCCCATTCAGTTCTATATTTTTGAGTATAACACTTTTTCTTTAACGGAACGTCCATAATTGACACTAGTTTTCACTTAATAAGTCCACAAAGAATAAACAAAGGACAGCTCGTAAGCGTCTTCGGCTAAACAATAACAATATTCCGCTCCGTTTGATTTTTTGAAGTAAGTAGTAAAGTGAGTAGTATTGACTTAGCCACTAAGTAAAAATAGCCCTAACGCAATTAGTATCATTAATAGTGTCTTAGTTTAAAATATTGCCCACGACTTCAAAGTCACCCTGTATACATATTTTTACATCATATGTAGATAAATATACCTTTAAATATACATACATATTAAATAGATATGTACAATTTACATTTGAAATATACATAAATTATTAATATATATTATGTACATGCTGTAAAATATTTAGTTACAGCTTATAAAAATCAACTGTGACAGTTTTTTTGTCGTCAGTCGTGTTCGTCTCTCATTTAATGTTAAGCCAGCTTTCGAAAAAACACGCTCACACGGCACTGAGGTAGCTGTGATGTTGAGGCGTTTCAGCATATAATTGTATAATCGTGGATACACGCCCTTGCGATCTTTCCACCACAGCAGTGGATTTTCGGTTCTTTTGATGAGTGGTTCCTCCATATATTTATCAAATTCTACAATACCCGCTGCAGTCGGGTTTTGGGGAACGGAAAATGCAATTTCAGCATCAAAGTCATCCCAGATCGAAGTCGTTTTCGGCTGAGGAACCGGCACTTCTGCATGTACTTCTTGCGGGTCTGGTATCTGCTGTATTTGGGTGCGATCTGACCCAATTCTCAATCTCATTGCTGCAGCAGCTCTTTCAAAATTACGAACGTCATTAAATCCGTTTTTTTCAAATTGTGGATCTAATATTGTAGCCTCGCAAAGAAGTATATTACTTTCTACTTCTCCAAACCGTTATTGCACCTGTACTTTCAGGGAATTATGCAACTATTGAATTTTTTCATTACTCCCAGGAACGTATTTATGTAAAGCCCGGTTAATAATTTTGCAAAATACTATGTACTTTGAAGCAGAAACATACTGCTCACCACTGACCTCAACTGTTATTTCATAAAATATTTTTAATAGTTCTGTTGCCTTTTCAATTGTGTCCCAATCGTCAGGCGGTAGATTTATATCTGGTCGTATTATTGCGAGAGTGGCAATGAGGGCCTCCTCTATTTTTAATACTCTTTGTAGCGCATCATAGGTGGAATTCCACCGTGTGACCACGTCTTGTTTGAGTTTCAGCGGTGATATGTTCATTTGTTCTTGTATCTCGGCCAATTTTTTTTTGCAGGATTGCTGCGGTGAAAATATTCTATTATATCCTTTACCCTGCGCATTGTATCAGATATTGCGTCCATACTAGCCTGCACTACTAAATTAATAGTGTGCGCAAAGCAAGATAAAGAGCGCCAGCCGCCCAGTCGTACAGCACTTAAAATATTTGCTGCATTGTCGCTGACAATAACATTCACATATCCATGTATGTTCCATTCTAGAAATTTAGTTTCTATGAAGCTTTTGAGATTCACGCCCGTGTGTTTCTCTTCGAACTCTATACACCCAAGCATCACAGTGCATAACTTGTGTTTCTACATTAATAAAATGCGCTGTTATAGCAATGTAGCCATCTTGTACAGAAGATGTCCAGGCGTCCGTAGTAATGCAGACAGCTGCCGCTTTCGCTATCTGTTCTTTAACTTTTTCATAAACTTTGTTATACATTTTTGGAAGAATGCTCTCTGATAGAGTCTTTCGGGTCGGTAATGTATATCCAGGATTTAACATTTCGACAAACTTCTTAAACTCAACTTCCTCGACCATGCGAAGGGCATGGTAGCCTTTTAATATCATCCGAACTAGTTGCTCATCAAGCTGCTGAGTTCGATTTCGAGGCAGACTTTTTTTTACTTGAACGTAATCTGCCATTGTAGGTACTGTTTGCTGAATCGACCTCTGAGCTTGTATACTGCATGAAGGTGCCGGCTCAACTAACCTAATATCACTTTCCACATCTGTAACGGTCGAAATTGTTGACGGCGTTGCCTCTTGTCTACTGCTGTTTATTGGAGTAGTGGGGTGCAACAGTCTTCATATGTCGGCTCAGACTTCCTATGGAGTTAGTCGAAACTGACAGTATGCGGGAACAATAGCCACATTTCGCCTTTTTGTTAGGTACAATTTCCTCAAAGTGGTTCCAGAAAGGGCTAGTTTTCCTCTTACTCGCCATAATCACTACTTAATATAAATTATACCTATAGTATGTACATGATGTGATTATATAATATACAGGGTGTAAGAAAACGACTATAACGATCGTGAAGGGGCATATGTAGTCTCGTATGACAAACACATTGCTGCGACTTTTACTTCGATACGTGATTATGATTTTTCCCCGTTCAAATTAATTCATAATGCTAAATTTCCCCACCGTTATTACTGGCCACACTGAACATATGATAAATTTCGGGTCACGACCTGAACACAAAGATGGCCGTTACCGCAAGCGCAGGTGTTTAACCATACCGCCAAAAATACTGTTGCAAATCAATTTCAACTTTACTGGTAACGACACAAGGTTCACTTTAAGTAAATCATCATAAATTGTATGCCATTTTTTGAATTTATTTTCTATTTTCTACAAATTTACGGCGGTATCTTCGTTGTGAACCGCGAGCTGACATTATTATTGAACAGTAATTTTGCATGTTTCTACCACAAAATAATATCAATACTACACTAGTAGTACGACAAACGATACGATGATTAATACGTTGTTGGTTGTCGCAGTCCAGTTGTAGCGTAGCTTGATTTTCGAAATAGCGTTATTCACTCGTCGATCGCGTGGCTCCGTCAGCTGACGATCGAGAACTCTTAACAATTACTACTTGGGAGATCTCTTCAACGGCTGCGACATACAAACTACCTACGGTTTTGCGAACGCCTGAAGCAGTTGATTCGGAAAATCCCTGTTCTACCTACCAACTATTGACCTCAGTTGACCATTCAACACAATTATAACTAAAAATAATAACTATGAGAAAGGAATGTAGGTATGAACTTCACTTGAATATTTAGCCTAGGCATGTTTAGCGAGTCGTTAGTCGCAATGATTATTTTAATTTTATTTGTGTGTAATGTGAGATGATAACAATGTTCATGGTATTTACAGGTGTATGTAGGTATTTGCTGTTACTCAACCATAAGAAACTATGAACTTAATGTAGCCCTGAAAAGGACTTTTTGATATTGCGGTGGCCAGCGACCTGGTATTCCGGCAATTTACGTGCGTAATAAAGCTAACACTTTTTAATTGTAAGTTTTGTTTATCGTGCTCGACTTCAACACTCCTCTGAACCGTTTAATCACATAGCACATAATAACACTGTTCTTAATAACACTGATACTTTCACACCTGTACTGGCTTTTAAGGACTCGCCTTAACACTCACAGTTTGGCTCGTTATGTGAAGATGATGCTAGTAATACTTGTACCGACGGCACTGATATACCACTCGCGAACTACGTCGCGCGTCAAACTTCCTTCGGGCACTTGATATTAAAATAAGTAACGTTAGAGTACGCCATAACATCTAGCGAAAACTTATAACAATTCGGAGGTCTTATCGAGACGAATTTAAACACGAGACTGATCCGTGATCAGACTGGCACTGATGTCGGGATAGGGATGATCGATAGATAGATAGATAGATCATCCAAGATAGATAATAAAATTATTCTAACGATTGTAAATATTTTCGTCATTAAAATGTGATAAACGTAACTTCAATGATGGTGAATTAAAAATACCTTTTAATGTATTGGCGGTTTAGTACTTTTCCTATTGAGTTTTTTAAAGGAACCATTTTTTGTAAGATAAGGTATTAAGTATTTTAGATGTTGTAAAGTAGTGAAGTAGGTATCTGTTACGTAGGAACTATTTTCTTATGTTTTAGGTTGGCCTTCTTTTTAATGAATAAATGCCTACCGAGTCTTAGAATGTTTTTAGTGATTGTAAGTTATTCGTGTGTAATTTATGATGAAAATTAAGTTTATTATTTGATGTAACTTATGCGTGTGTAGGTATCTGCTGTTAGACATCCATAAGAAACATTGAACAAAATGTAGCCCTGAAAAGGACTTTTTTTTGGTTTTGTAAGTGCAATCTTCCGGCAAGCTACGTGCGTAACAAAACATCAACTTGTTGTATACTTTTGCGGTCGTGTTCCACGTGCCTGCCGCCGACTTCAATACATCTTCGACACCGTTTGATGACATTGTCGCGCACATTACTTAATGTCATTCTGTCGTTTCGAATAGTTTCAAAAGCGGCGGTAATTCGAGCTCTAAGCTCGATTTCCGTATCGCACACTTTTTTAAAAACTATTTCTTTGACGTGACCCCACAAATAAAAATCTATTGGAGTAAGATCGGGAGAACGAGCTGGCCACAAGACTGGTCCTCCTCGCCCGATCCATTGCCGCTGGAATTGGGTATCTAAATAATCGCGCACTGCACGTGTGTAGTGTAGGGGAGCACCATCATGTTGGAACCACATTGCCCGGTGAAAATTTAGACTTAAGTCGTCCAACTCTTTCACTTAAGTGTTCGGTCAAGAAACTAAGATAGTTTTGGCCGTTCATGGTATTTTGTAAAAAATACGGGCCGATTATTCGGTCGCCAAGAATACCGGCCCACACGTTACTGCCATTTCCAACGATGTTGGAAATGGCTCGGTTTCATGGCGAGCGGATTTTCGAGAGCCCACACATGTTCGTTGTGGCTGTTAAATACACCCGTCCTAACAAACGAACATTCGTCAGTGAAGAGCACTCGGTTCAAAAAGCTCTGGTCCTGTTCTACTTTACCAATAAGCCAAGTACAGAACTGGACCCTAGGTTGGTAGTCACTGGGCAGAATAGAGTGTACGCGTTGATAATGAAAAGGACGTTGTCCATTTTCATTTAGGACTTGCCATACACGCATATGGTTTGTCCCTAACTCCGCCGCAGCTGAACGCGTGCTTTGCGTAGGACCCATGGCAAACACCAAGAACACTTTCTTCGAGGTCGTCATGTGTTCGTGGCCTCCCGGTATCAGCACGTTGCACCTCCGTACTGTGAACATTGCCAGTTTGGAACGTTCTGACGTGGAGACGCTGAAATGCCTGTACGGACGGCACTGGTATACCTCGCGCACCAAAACGCACCTCAAACTCTCTACGAGCAGCCGCATAATTGCAGTTACAATAACCGAGACACATTAACATATCGGAATAAGTTTCGTTAGAGTACGACATCTTAACAATTAGCGAAAATCTAATAAGAACACGGAAGTCTTGTCAGAAGCGCTTTCTACACGAGACTGAGACTGACTGAGCGTCGCTCGGTCGCTCGGCGGCATCATCAAAGGAAACCACGGTAGTTGTGCACGCGCCGAAAGGGCTGGCGGTTCCTTTGACATAAAATAAATAACATTATTTTTTGACATTTTATTTTATTTTGGACCTGTCGGCTCCTTTGAAGCAATAGTAGGGTAGGGCGGGGCACAAAGGTCCAATTTGACTATTATTAGTTATGCTGTGAAAACCAAAGCCACTACATCAAAACAAAAAACACGTATCGAACCAACTGTTATCAAAGCATGATTGGCTAAATTTTCAGTTATTTAATCATTGTAGAAATATGTTTTTTTACTGTTTTTGTAGACCTCGTCGTCTGGTTCTTTTTGCCCCATAGTAGGGGTAAAAAGGGACAGCAAAGAGGCAAAAAGGTCCAATACATTTTTTTTGTTATTTAAAAGGTTTTATAAAATAATAACTACATAGGATCCAATGCAAATCAAACGTATATTAATCTAGAAAATCAAAAAGTAAAAAATACTCTTATAATTATTAAAAACATGAACTATTTCTGATAGTTTAGGATCTGTCACAGGAATTTAATCAGTCTTAAAGGAATTATAAGTTTTTGTCAATAATTTGTGATTCTTAAAACTCGAATAACACAGTTACACATATAAACAAAGCAAAAACAAAACTAAATATGTCTTTTTAAACATAACATAAAAATAAAATTGTTCTTATAGTCTTACTTTAAAAAAGTCCACTCTGGTCCTTTTTATCCCAAACACGTGTAAGTATTTAGATAGGTTATAAAAAAATAATAATTAAATCGAACTTAAAAATAACAATAAACCTTGAAACACAATTAAATGACCTATACTTAAAAACTACATTCAGGCATCATAGCCTAAGTAGTAGTTCTCCAAACCAAAACAATCAACAGCGGAAAAAATTACTTTCGTCGAAATTTAAAGGTGAGGTCCTGTATCTCCGGCTGGCCAAGTCGCTCAACTGTCAGTGATGGCGCGTTACTCCCCGCGCGGACTCTTCTTTTCGCTGGTAGCGTTCGGAAAGACGTAACTTCACTAGGTTTTGAGATTTTAATGGTGGACCTTTTTACCCGCGGACCTTTTAGCCCCGCCCTACCCTACAATAGATCAGATAGATGCCGCGGTGGTGTGGAGTGTTGTCAGTGTTATGAAATTTTGCCGAGTTTCGGGGAGAATTTTGCGTTAGATAGATGGAACAAAAATTAATAACTTTAACAGTTTTTGATATTGACCTCCAAAAATACGTTTTCTGGTATTTAGATTGATAGTAGTATACGCCTGTTCAGGGTCGTTATAGTAAGTAATCTGATCTGGATAGTTTTGACAAATATAGGTTTCGTTTGATAACTGATGGTAAGTAGATGGATTAGAGGATGGCGGAGAATTTATTGGCAAAGAATAATTCAAATCTGCACTATTTTCATACAGACTCAATTCAGCTTCGTTAACAATGTCAAAAACGCGCTTTTTAATTCGTGCTTGAACTTCTTTTGGAAACGTTTCCACTGTATCTGACATAGACAAAAAAAATTGCGTAATGCCTTGTCAAAGGGTTTAGTATTTTTTTTTTCTTCAAGATATTCTTCGAAAACCGTAGCAACATCTTTGTTTAAGCGTGTTCTCTTTTTCGAGTCCTAAGTACTTGCAAGCGATTCAACTTCGGAATGGTCAGAACGTTTAGATGATGTCGATGCTGGTGGTAGTGGTGTGCCAGGTTCCGATTCATCCGATGATAATGTAACATTAGATATTTGGTTCCGATTACGAAAAAACGGTATTATAAAAGAACGTTCTTTTTCAAATTTTATTTATTTGGATGATGTCGCACCATCGCCACTTCCCTTTTCGGTTATGATAAGCTTTTCTGAAGTTATCTCGCAGTTTCTTCCAACGATCCATGCACTGCCTAACTGGAAAGAATAGAAATAAATAAATTAAAAACATCACCCTCCTTTAGTTCATCGGGTAAATGAGCATGCAGTCAGTGGACTGTTTTCTTTAATTTATACTTCGTTTTGGCGCGGCAATGTTATATTTAGATTTTTTGTTTGTTTTTACAGATTCCTCATTACTGGTTGCAGTTTCAAAAACTTGTCATTTAATTTCCGAATGGGAATTTCTACAGTTCATTCAATAATTCATGAGACAATCAGAGCAATTTGTGATGTTTTGATGCCCTTAGTTATGCAGATACCAGATGAAGAAATGTGGGACAAGGTCTCTCGTGATTTCTTTAATATTTGGAATTTTCCTAACTGTTTGGGCGCTATAGACTTAAAGCACGTCAGTATACAGGCACCAGATAATAGTGGAAGCTTATACTATAATTATAAAAAAAAAATCAGTACAGTGTTACTAGCTGTGGTAGACGCGAAATACAACTTTTTAATTGTTGATGTCGGATCGTATGGTAAAAATAGCGACGGTGGAATTTTACAAAATTCAAAATTTGGAAAAAAACTGAACACTAATAAGTTAAAGCTGCCCCCAAATAAACCTCTACCGAATACCACTGAAAGCTTACCACATGTTTTCATAGGAGATGAAGCATTCCCTTTAAGCAATAACATATTGCGGCCGTATCCGAGAGAACAAACAAGAACAGACTTATCAAAAAAAGTATTTAATCTACGTTTAAGCAGAGCAAGAAAAGTCGTAGAATGTGCTACTTCTTGAGTAGGTATATTGTAACGTTCAGATACTCAAACGATTTTTACGAGTAAAGTGAGGGTACATTTAAACTCATGTTATTCCTGTTTTGACTTTGAATTTAACAAGTCACGGCAAATTAAGAAGCCCTTACTTTAGAATTCGTTCGAATATCTGGAGATAGGTGTAAAACAATAAAATCTTAGTAGGTACTTACCACTTAACCCCACACATTTGCTTATTTCCTCCCACGCATTGTCTTTCATTACCCGATCGCTATACGATGGCTTGGTTATGTCAAATAAACACTCATATTTTGACACTAGTATTATTAATTTTTCGTCAGTCATGTTTTCCTACAAGTGCATACAACTGTTCCGTTTGAAAACTTCGAACACAAGTGATTCGAGACACGATAGAAATACAATAGGGGCGCGAAAGCCGGCTGTCGCTTGCTTGTTGAAAGCAAAATGGCGGTCGGCGTGGTGCGACGGGCACGCAATCGGAACCGATCGGCTGCGCGAGCGAGAAAGAGCACGCAATCGGAGCCGATCGGCTGCGCGAGCGAGAAAGAGCACGCGATCGGAACCGATCGGCTGCGCGAGCATTAAAGAGCATGCAATCGGAGCCAAACGGCTGCACGATCGAGAAAAAGTACGCGATCGGAGCCGGTCAGCTCCTCTTATTATTTCACACCAAGCGCCGTCAAGCATTCTTAATGACAAAAGCTGTGCACATAAAAAAATAAACCTTAATACACATACTAAAAACTCTGTTTTCATCGTGATAAGAATCTGCTCTCCTCTCCGAGCCGGTCTGTGTGAACGGACCCTAAGTGAGTTGGAGTGCGCGCGCTCTAACTCGTGTTACAAACAATCGAGTTGAAGCGTCTTCTCTAGTACGTAGTACATTATAACTCAATGGTAAACAATTACGATTTACGATAGCGCGGCTCACGGGGTGCCCGGGCGGCGGTGGCGCGATGCGCGGGAACACGGAAGTAAACGATTACGCACTAGGATGCGCGGCCGACTAACGAGCGATAGATGTGTGCCGCCCGCGCAGGATGGCACCCCCGCTACACCCGCGCGTCGTTCCGCCCCTTTCATTGAATATTTGCGCGACAAGTGTAGTATTTTTACGTTTAACTAAGTGACCACATAGAGTTGAAATTTTTTTCGGAATAATTATTTAATATGAAAATTTTATGTATATATTTTTTTTCATAAATGGAGTTATTTAATGATAACTAACGCCTAGAAAAAATTTGGATGGTCATTAAAAAATCTTCCTGTATATGTACTACGAACTAGATTCAACGTTCGGAACATCAACCATGTTCCAATCGATTCGCCGCACCAGTCGCCGCACCTTGTTTTGACAAACATTTGAATTTTTGAAAACAGAACTCCCCCACCCGCGCCGCGCGCCTGGTACATGATTTTTGTTCCGATGTGTTATTCTAGTTATACATATATAATTCAATGCTTGGACCTTTCTTTGTCGTAGAAACAAATAATTGATAATTTTTAATTATTTAAAATTTACCTGTATATTATTATTGTCCAAACTAGAATGTTCACACTCTCCATCTGTACTACGTATACTAGACTGTGAATCGGATGCGGATTCCTGATCTTGTAAAAAAGACATTTCATTATAATACCATAAAGTAGGTTGGTATATGTCGTCCGTACTAGATCCGGATTTCATCGACTGGAGGTATTTCTTGAGCTCCTTCCGGTAGTTAGTTCTCAAAGAATTGAATTTTTTCTTCACATCATCTTTGCTTGCCAGTGGAAACATCTCTTTGTATTTTGATAACAATGTTTCGTAAGCAGCATTTTTTTTATCACGGTCATGATATTCCTTGCTCTTGACATTCCACAGAGATGGCAACTCTCTGTACAATTGGATACAGTCGATGAGAAACTCGCGTTCCTTCTCTTTTCCCGCCATTTATGCAAAACGTAGAGGTTAATTAAATTATCTTTGATTTATGCGAGCGCTCCGTCTTGACGACACACAGACTGAAAAATATTGCGCAATACTGACCCTACACGACGCAATAGAAAAATATGGTGCATTAAAAATTAAACTCGCTCAATCTTTCGTTCAATCATTGCGCATGCATCTTCAATATTAACCCTAAACGGTCAATAATATTGCACAATTCGTAATATTGTACAATATAATTGACCGTCTAGGGGCCGCCTTACGCATGTCTATTTCAAATTCAAAACAAATTGTATCAACAATCGCCGCTTCCTGTCAAGTTAAACATAAGTGGAAGTGCGTTCTTAAGACGGCCCCTACACCTACAATACTATTGCACAATATTTTTATTGTGCAATAATATTGAACACCCACTTTGAATCCAAACGTTCAATAATATTGAGCAATAAAATTGACAAGCTATTCGCGTCAATATTTTCACGCGAGAAACATGTGTGACGACGAAGTTTTTGCTGCAGCCGTGCTAGTGACTTTGTTAAAAACAGGAAAAAAAAGAAAACGAATATGGGCCAAAGAATGGTTTAAAAAAAGACCAGTCTACACTCACGAAAGACTTTTAAAGGACTTGACATTAACTCAAGAAAACGATTTCAAAAACTATATGAGAATGGATATTGCAAAATTCGAGGAATTGCTACAATTCTTACAATCTGATAGAGAAAAAAAACACAGTTATGAGGGAGGCGATTTCAGCATATCAACGACTTTCTATAACTTTGCGTTATTTAGCAACTGGAAATACTTTCGAGGATTTAAAATTTAGCAGTGCCATTTCCCCACATGCTCTTAGCATTATCACTATGGAAACCTGTGAAGCAATAATACAAGTTCTCAAAGATTATATTACGGTAAAAATTCTTTATTATTTATTACTTATTGTTGATTTTAAAAATAAGTTTGAACAGTATTGTTTAATATGTCTAAGAAAATAGCAAACTTTTGATTAAATTTATTGTTCTTTGAATGAAGATATGTATTGTAGTAATTGTGAGTTTTCGTTTAAATTATGTACTTGGTGTTCCCCAATAGATTGCAGGTTTGGTATGTTTATCACTGGGTATTCAGTAACAATTTGAGCTGACTCTGGTCCTGTAACCATTTGCGCTGATGACGGTGATGGTGGCAGTATGTTGTATTGCTCATATGATGACGACGGTATTGGGTTAACTGGTGTGTCTGGTGATGGTGTTGCCAGCTTCACGGTAATTTTTCTGTGCGATGGATTGGCATACACTGGTAATGGATTGGCATACACTGGTAATGGATTACTGTACGATGGCGATGGATTACTGTACGATGGAGATGGTGTAGGGTTTCTAAAAATTGGCGGTTGTGCTGGAGATTTGATATCATTTCATTTATTTCAGTAACAATTTTTTACATTGTATCGAAAATTTAGGTACACATAAAATTATAAAACACAAGAATTTATAAACAAAAAAATTACAAACAATTAATACATTATAAACAAAAAATAATAATTGCAAATTACAAAACTTACTATTTCCATATAAATGTCAAAAATTAATTATAAAACCACACAAAATGTTAAAAATAAAATTATAATGTCAACAAATAAAATTTGAAGTCGGTAATTAAAAAAAATAAATAAAATAAAGTAAGCCCAATTTATTTTAGGTGTATGTGTCACAAAGAAACTCATCAAGGGTGTAGTAACACTTTTCAACCAAAAATGATTTTAATTGCTGCTTAAACTGATTTAAGTTGTAAATTGTCTTCAAGTGAACAGGCAGTTTATTGAACAGTTTAACAGACTGATTGACACTGACTTTAAGACGTGACTCACAACTTTAAGATGAGGTTGTATCGTATTTTTTAAGTCCTTACGCCTAGTCGCTTCCCTCTTACTTCTTTCCTCTAGTGTTTCAAAAGTCTGCAGCTTTTTCATGAGATCAGTTAAAAGAACCAAAATATATAAACAAGGGACCGTTAGGATCCGATGTTCTTTAAAATATTCTTTACACGATACCCACTGTGGAATTCTCACCATGGTTCTTGTGGCCCTTTTTTGAATAATGAAGGCTGTATTTATATTGTACGCATAACTACCTCCCCATAGAGTAATACTGTATCTAAGTTTTGATTCAACGAGCGAGTAATATACCAGTTTTAGTTGCTCAATACCAATCACATCTCGAAGACTTCTCAATGCGTAGCAAGCTGAGCTAATTGAGCTTTCTATAGCTGTCAGTTCCTTTTTCCAATTTAGGTTTTCGTCGATGTGAATACCTAAGAATTTCACACTGTCTACTAAAGTTATTGCATTATTATTTAATTTTATGTCTATTGTTTCTTTGTTTCTCGACGTCGTCCTAAATAACATGGCGTTCGTTTTACTGACATTCAACTTAAGATTATTAATGTTAAACCAATGATGAAAAAGAGTAAGAACATTATTTACCTTACTACTGAGAGAATCACCATCTTTAGCGGCTACAATAGCATTCGTATCATCAGCAAAGAGCACAAGTTCAGAATCACTTAGTTCCATCATATAGCTAATTAAATCATTTACAAATAATATGAAAAAAATTGGTCCTAATATGGAACCTTGTGGCACCCCTTGTTTTATTAGTTTAAGTCCCGATTTGAAAACATTTTGTCTATTTTCTTCATCCACTTTAATTTCCACATATTGCTTCCTATTTTCTAAGTAGGACCTAAACAGCTCTAAGACCGATCCTCTTACTCCATAATATTCCATCTTAGCTAATAGTAAGGTATGAGTAACCGTGTCAAAAGCGGAACTAAGATCGAGGAATAACCCTACGACTTTCAATTTGTCGTTTATTCTGTCAACCACTTGCTCCATTAACACTAGAAAGACGGGAAAATTTATCTACCTACAAAGACGGCGACCGGTCAAATGACTGCCCCAATTTATTTAATTTTATTTATTATTTATTTGCTAAAATTAGTAACTATAGTTATGAAACAGAGTATAATACATAATTATTTATTTAATTCACATACAATTTTTATATTTTAAGATTTTATTTACGTTACAAGAGCCGCAAAGTGGCTTTTTTCAAGAGTCGCATAATTTATTTGTTTTATTTTTGCACTTTTGCATATAGCATTCTCGCTTTTTTCGACTTTCCGGATTTTTAAGTGTAGATCGAGAAGTAGAAAGTATTGGTTCTTTGGGCGATAGTTCGGTTTCAGAGGGTCTCGATTCAATTTCTACTTTGCCGCTAAGTTCACTTGCTAAACTTAGTATAAAATTCCTTCGATTTTTGTTGGTGCCTAACATTTATTGTGTCCTAGTTGTCTATTAGCTTCTTCTATAGTACACTTCTGAATATGTCTCAAAATAGATTCATCAATCAAAAGCCTCCACGAGTCTAACAAATGTCCCTTGAAATTTCTTTTTGCATAAATATGAGGTAGGCCCTGCTTGCTCAGTTATAATATTGTGGCGTGCCCGGCGACCACTTTGAGTAGATTCCATTTGAGGTGTCCATGAGGTACCGTCGATAGAAGTGATAAGACCTTGAAGCTCAGAATCTTCCAAATTATGACTCCTACCCCGACCTCGACCACGAGCAAGGCTGCGACCGCGGCCACGAGAACTCAACCTGTCAACGGTTCGTAAAGTTGCTAGAGGTATCTGATCATCCAGGTCACTTTCAACCGTGGAGGAACTCGAACTGATAAAGGGTACATTATTATCCTCACTACCCCGTTCTTCACTCTCAGACCCACAATCTGATTCATCTTCACAAATATTTTGCAATATTGAAAGGATATTTTCATTTTGAAGGGCTCGACCATTTTTCACGAATCACTTAGGTACAATAATTCTAAAAAAATTGATATGCAGTCGTAACTGTACTGACTCATTTGACCAGCATACTACAAACAATGGACAGAGCGCACATTATTTCGTATTCTACATTCTCATATTACAAATAAATAACCGATATCAGCCGTCAAATGACTGCCGCCGTCTTTGTCGGTATATCAAGATTTTAAACAATAAACAAAAGAGACGAGAGTTATTTTCACACATAGTTTCATTTATCTAGTAATATTAATAAAAGTCATAAAGTCTCAGTTCATAAAGTTAAATAGTTTTTGAGTTATTCAAAATTTAAAATCAAATTACAGTCAAATGACTGCTTCCGTCTTTCTAGTGTTAAAGTATTAATTGCGTCATGTGTGCCAACATTTTTCTGATACCCAAACTGTCTGTCATTGAGTATTTTATTTCGATTGAGATGTCTTAGAAGTCTTATTTTAAGTAATTTTTCAAAAATTTTCGAGATTATTGGTAATAAAGAAATCGGTCTGTAATTATTTGGATCTAATTAGCAACCTTTTTTGTAAAGTGGTAAGACTCTTGCTATTTTTAATTGTTCTGGGAATATATTCATGTTTTATACACCTGTTTATAAAATGTGCTAGAGGTCCTGCCAGTATGTCAATGTGATCTTTTACAGTCTGTATTCTTATTTCATCATGACCAGATGATTTCTTGGTAGCCATAAAATTTACCAGCTTATTTATTTCCCAGGGTGTAACTGGATCGCAAGTCATTTCTTGATCTGATCTTTTTACGCTAACTTGTAAAGTTTGTATGGCTTGATCAAACGAATTGGAGTCGTCAACAGTCCCTGCACTGTCGAACGTATTCGAGAAAATGTCTACTATTTGCTGGGGATCTGATAAAATTGTATTATTAATTTTAAGGAGTATGTTTTTATTACCTTCTCGTTTTGATTTTGTGTTTCTATTTCTATGATATGTGACGGTGTATGTATTTGATATGTGACGGTGATGGCGTATAGTTGCTATACTGTGGCGAAGGCGAAGCACCAAATTGTATTGAAGAATTGGGAGGGAAATTCTCATTTATTTGTACAGAATGACGATGTAGCAGTCCCAACTGACCTTCCATTATAATCTCTGCAATGGCTTTCTTTGCATAAAATTGTTAAGTTCTTTCCATCTTTCGAAGATCTGCAGCACAAGCTATACCCCAATGATGGTATTCGTCTTTTACTTCATTTAAGCGTTCATACGCTAAATCTATAAGTTTTTCACTTTTTTTTACCTTTTTAGAAGCATGTACAGACATTGTACGTGGTGAAGTGTCACTGAGTGTGGAATTTTGAATTTCATTTATAGATGCTCGACTGTCCTAAAAATAAGGAAAGAAGTAATTAAACATATTTTCTTCTTTTTCAGTTACCAAAAACGAACGAAGAATGGAAAAAGGTTGCGAACGATTTTGAGATCAGGTGGAATGCTCCCCATGTACTAGGTGCAATAGATGGCAAACACGTGGAAATTAAGAAGCCACCTGGTTCAGGATCCCTCTATTTCAATTACAAAAACAATTCAGTATTGTGTTGATGGCTGTTGTCAATGCCAATTATGAATTTATTATGGTCGATGTTGGAACCAATGGACGCGTGTCAGATGGCGGTGTTCTACAAAATACTGAGTTTGGAAAAAGGTTGAAGAATAACAGTGTAAATGTCCCAAGTCCTGCAGTTGTAACTAATACAACACGTACTTTTCCATACGTTTTTGTTGGAGATGACGCCTTTCCAATGGGTCCAAATTTGTTGAAGCCATACAGTCAAAGCGGACTGACGAGGGAAAAACGAATATTTAACTACCGCTTAGCACGTGCGAGACGTCTAGTCGAAAGCGCATTCGGAATACTTGCTACACGATTTGGAGTTTTTCAGAGAAAATTTTCTTTGCATCCAGTAAAAGTCCGAAAGATTGTTCTGGCTTGCTGTTATCTTCATAATTTTTTGCGAAAATCCCCATCATACTTATCTAAAAATTTGGTCCCCCACGAAGATATTGAATCCGGAACTGTACAGACGCCAACACAGACAATAACCCCCTTGATTGCTTTACAAACAATCAATCAAAGAAATTCACTACAGGTTGCAAAGAAAGCAAGGAACGACTTCTGTGACTATTTCAATAACGAGGGAGCAGTTCCATGGCAAAATAAATTTGTTGAACTATAATTTATGATACACCCTGTATACCAATATATTGTAATAATTTTGATTTTTAATAAAATATAATTACTCACAGATCTTTGTTCTTCATTTTCCTCGTCCCCATCAGCCGTACCAATTCTATGAATATCCATAGAGGACTCTGAGTCCAATGGTAATTCTTGATCTCGCAAAAAATTCATTTCTTCAAAGTACCATAACGTTGGTACGTATATAGAATCTGTACTGGCTCCAGATTTTATACAATTTATATGTTTTTTAAGTTCTTTGCGGTAGTTCGTTCTCAAACTGTTAATTTTTTTTTTCAAATCTTCTTTTGTTGCTAGTGGAAACATCTCACTATACTTCGCCAACAATAAATTATAAGCCATACTCTTCTTCTCCCGGTCATGATAATCTTTATTTTTTATTTGCCACAAAGCCGGTAATTGTCTATATAATTCGATACATTCAATTAAAAACTCCCTTTCCTTCTCTTTTATTGAATTATTCGCCATTTTGGCGCGCGACTCCATAGTACACGAGACAGAACTGATCGCAACCGCTCCAAACAGTTAACTGAAAAATATTGCGCAATACTAACCCTACACAGTACAAAGAAAGCATATTGCGCAATAAAATTTAAGTTCACTCAAACTTCTATTCAATCATTGCGCAATTTTTCAATATTATCTCTACACCGTCAATAATATTGTGCAATCATCTATATTGTGCAAGCGTAAGCGATTCAAACACCAGTTAACTTTAAGCATTTCATGATACGAATATTAACGATTCAGTTTAGGTTTCTAAACTGAATTGCATCGGAATTGAATGGCTAATTAAAAGTTGATGGTAAGGGCCTACGCAGACCGGGACGTCATGGCAAGGGATTTTGCCGTGAGTCAGCGCACACCGGCTGCTTAGATACCGCGGCATACCAGCATTTTACCACGGCATGCCACGGCGTGCCGCGGCATTCCAGCACTTTGCCACGGCATGCCCCGGCATGCCCCGGGGTGCCGCGGCATGACAAAGCACGCCTCAGCGACTCCTGCTACCTGCAGTCTTCAGTTGCGTTTGATTGAGTGTTGGTGTGCCTCAGTTTTACAATGGTAGATTGGGATTTAGTGTTGATATCGATTATTGCAGATGAAGAAGAAAGTGCACAGGCTAATAATAGGAATAGAAGAAGATTTTGGGTTGATAATTTATGGAAAGAAAGGGAATCAAAGGGTGAATTCAATAATTTATTTAATGACTTAAAATACGACGTGCAAAAATTTTATGACTATCATAGAATGGATTATGAGAAATTTCAAGCACTGTTGAATATATGTCGACCATATATCGAAAAACAGAGGACCAATTTTCGCAACCCCATTGAAGCCGATCAAAGATTATCCTTGTGTTTGAGGTGGGCAGTTAAATGATTGTATAAGTTTAATATTTTCTTCTTTTATTTAATTAAAAAAACAAATTTTTTTGCCAAATACAATCATGAATTGTAGACACATAATAACGATTTTTATGTTTTTGCACTGATAAATCTTCTCACTGATAATTCCTGGATCTTTATTTCTTTTTACTTAATTTAGAGTACCTACTAGTTTAGATTAGTTTCGTATTCAGAAACTGCAGTTTTGTAGCCAGACCCTGAAGCAGCTTCATAGCCAGGGCCCGAGGCGGTTTCATAACCAGACCGTGAAGCAGGTTCATAGCCAGAACCTGAGGCGGTTCCAAAGCCAGACCCCGAAGCTGCTTCATAACCAGAGCCTGAGGCAGTTCCAAAGCCAGACCCCGAAGCTGCTTCATAACCGGAGCCTGAGGCGGTTCCAAAGTCAGACCCCGAAGCTGCTTCATAGCCAGATCTTGAGGTGGTTTCATAGCCAGATCTTGAGGTGGTTTCATAGCCAGATCCTGATACAGCTTCATAGCCCAAGCCTGCCGCGGTTCCACAGCCAGATCTTGAAGTAAAAGCGGTACGGCATGGTCGTTGATGTTGCAAATTGGTAGAGACATCTTCAGATGTTGGAGCTGGAGTTCCCTCTATGTAGTTTAATTCGGCGTCAGTTACCATATTAAATATTTGTCTCTTTATTCGGACCTGCTCTCTTTTTGGTAGCTTTTTTACTGTGGCAGCCATTGTTTGAAAGAACGAATCAATGGCGTCCACCTCCTTTTTCGATTTAATATATTTATTTAGTATTTCAGCAGTTGTTGTAGGTTCTGGTATTATTGAGGAATGGTGTGAATCATTGGTCATTCGCGAAACTGAACGTTCATCGCTATCAACGACAGCGGATTCTGCAAAAGAAGTCTGCGTATCCTCTGAAGAGGAGTCCAAATTCGAGGTTTGTTTTCTGTGCTGAATGAATTTTTTCAAAAACTCCAGCTCTTTTTCAAACTTGATAGGGCGTCGCTTTGTGTACGGGTCACCACTCTTTGTTTTTCTGTTATTCAGAGCTTTCCTAAAATTATTACGTATATTACTCCATATTTTCTGACATTCTTCACCTAAAACAAAACATAAGCAGGTAAAATGGTATAGAATCAGAATAAGTAGGTAATGGGAAAAGGCCTTAGATAGTGACTAGGTGACTAGGTTAGCACCAGCTATGTTTATGGGATTATATTGAGCTAATTTTTTTTCTAAGTAAAAATTACCACTGGCTTTACGGTGAAGGAAAATATCGTGAGGAATTCATTATTATATATAAATAAATATATCGTATTATTTAATTGACTTTGTTTAACTGTACCCTGTCTTTCACTCTGCCTCACTTACCCCTCTTTATATTATCTTTCAGATTTTTGATCACGGGAAGTAGCTTCAAGTCTCTAGGTTACAGCTATCGTATGGGGTTTAGTACAGTGCGCTCTATAGTACATGAAACTTGCCAAGTCATTTGGAATGTCCTAAGGCCTAGTGTTATGCCAAAACCAACAAGGGAAAAATGGACGCGAATCGCGATGGAATTTGATGAAAAATGGAATTTCCCGAACTGCATCGGTGCAATAGATGGTAAACATTTTAGGATAAGGGCACCTCGCAATAGTGGAAGTCTCTACATGAACTATAAAAAGTTTTTTAGTATCGTGCTACTAGCGGTTGTGGATGCAAATTATAAATTTGTGATTGCAGATGTAGGATCATATGGACGAAATAGTGATGGAGGTATAATGCAAAACTCAATATTTGGAAAAAAATTGACTTCTAATGCCCTCGATATTCCCCCAAAAAAACGTTTACCGAGGACAGATCTTGAGTTGCCCTATGTTTTTATAGCAGACGAGGCTTTTCCGTTAACCACAAACATTATGAGACCATTTAGTAGCGACCGATTGACAGATGAAGCAATGAAAATATACAATTATCGTTTGAGTAGAGCCAGGCGTATCGTCGAAAATGCATTTGGTATACTTCAAGAACGTTTCGAATTATGTCAAAAAGGAATTCAGGTTCAACCAAAATATATTGATAATATCATTTTAGCATGTACTTGCTTACACAATTTCATCATAGGTGGTACAAGCACAGAAAGTCAAAGTATAGCAAGTGTAAGCATTAATTTAGAAAACGATAATAATATGAACAATGCATTAGATGGTACGACAGTACGGGAGATGTTTAAAGATTACTTTAACTCTGATGAGGGCTCGATTCCATGGCAAAACGATATTGTAAATAGACATTAATACCGTGTGAAGTATTAAAATATAATTATATTGCAAAAATATTTACCTGTTTTATTCATTTCTGTCCCAATTATTCTCCACGCATTGTTCTTCATTTGAGTGTTCATATAATGTTTTGATGACATATTATATAAATAATCATAGGCTTGAACTAATGTTATTAATTTTTCCTCCATGTTGGAATAAAAAACGTAAAAAACTGGTCTCCGAAAAAAACACGTAGGTACACAGTCGTCAAAGACGCGGGCGCAAATGGATGGTCAATGGTGTGCATTCCCCGCTTCTCTACCCCCACCGCCGCACCCCGCAGTATATTACTACGAGCGCTGGAGTCCGTGTCATGCCGTTGCCTACCGCAGTATGCCGCGGCATCCCGCCACGGGAGCCTGTGACGAGCGCCGGAGTCCGTGTCATGCCGTTGCCTACCGCAGTATGCCGCGGCATCCCGCCACAGGAGCCTGTGGCGTGTCTTTTCGATTAAATCCCTTTCAATGCCACGGCATCATTTTAAAGCATAGCAATTTATGTCGTATTTCTGTAACAGTACGGTTGAATGTCCATTAGTAAAAATTAAAATCCCTTGCCATTCCGTCCCGGTCTGCGTAGGCCTTAAGCCTCCAGGTTTGACTTTGTCAATAATTAGACCTATTTTCCCTAAACTTCTTCTGAATTTCTTCCTTCCGTTTCTTTTTCATTTCCTGCATTTGAGGTCCTCTTGCTTGCCATGCACTAAATTCCATGCCATAAGAAATACAGTGTAAACTCTCTATAACAAAACTCAAGGGACTGAGCATTTTTCATCGCTATAGAGAGTTATCGTTATATGGAGTGAACAAATAAAACAATCAAATTTACAATAATGTTTAATAAGTCTTAGAGCGGGCGTACACGGACTGCTCGAGCAGTTAACGGCTGAGCGACGTACACGGACCGCTCAAGCGGTCGGCGTTGACTGCTTGAGCAATCGGTTGTTGACTGCTCCAGCTGTCGCTACCAACCGTTCGAGCAGTTGAATTTCTACCGCAGTCTAGTCATGGATTCTGACGAGGAAGCACTGCTTTTGCTGCTTCTGCTCAAGCGGAGACGACGGCGGCGACGTCAAAAGAGAAAATTTTGGGTTCATCCTATTTTGGAATTAAGAGAACAACATGGACAATTCCATCATTTGTTTATGGAACTTAGAAGTGATGAAGAAATTTTTTTTAACTATTTTAGGATGTCAGTGTCGTCGTTTGATGAAATGAATAATATGCTAAGGTCTAAAATTAAACGTGAAGACACATTCATGAGGAGAAGTATCCAAGCAGAAGAAAGACTAGCAGTAACATTGAGGTTCGAAAAATAAATAACAATTATTTAAATTTTTATTCATTAAAAATATTGAATGAATGGTTATAGTTCACCGTGCGGTCGCGGCTTCAAGCAGTCGTCGGTCATAACTGCTTGAAGCGGTCCGTGTACGGCTGGCCTTAGATAAAATATGCATATACATATATTGTTATTTACACATATAGTCCGTTAACTTTGACGTTTTTTGCCATCCTAGTACTTGTTTTGTATTATCTTATGTATTCTATTCATATCTAGATATGTGGTGGAATCATCTTGATTAAACAACAAAAATGGTCCTATCAACTTAGCAGCATCTAGCGCTTGTTGAATTGTTGGTGGTGATTCGGCTTCGTCCACTTGACCATCTTCTTCATCATCATCATTGGGGTTTTCCTTACTTTTTGAAACTAAATCAACAATTTGTTCATCTGTAAGTGAATCGGTTGTGGCTACATCCTCATCTATATTTTCGTACGATTATACGTACGTACGTATAGATCTTTGTTTAAATTGTCTGGTATGTTAAACTGGCTTATCCATTCACTCAGCGTTAGATTGTTTTCACTATCAAATTGATCCATTTCTACTATCTAGCTACTACATAACCAAGCATGAAGAAAATAATGTTGGATAGTGGCTGCAGTGACCTCTTTCCAGGCTTTTGATATGAAGTTCACTGCTTGTAGCATGTTAATCAAGACCTTGCCGTCAGTTTCGATCAGATTCATCAACATTTTCCGTCTGTAGGTACTCTTTAGACTTTAAATCACACTTTACTTTTTCACAATACTGGTAGTATTAGCAGGGAAAAATGCTAACTCTATGTTTCGAAGATTAGATATCATTAGGTGAGCCGGGCAATTGTCTACTAGAAGCAAGATTTTCCGTGTTTTTAATTCAGCATCCCATTTTCTCACTTCCTCCTCAAAAAACTGCGATGTCATCCAAGCTGACTTGTTTGTACATCATAGTGTAAGGGGGAAAATGTATTAAGAGATAAAAGAAACCCACAACACATAAACAACAAATATTTAATTAATTAACTCTATCACTGTTACATTAATGAGGTCGGTAAAACTAACTTGAAACACTATTTTGGAAAAATACTAGGGACGGTATCCTATATTAACAGAATATTAGCTAAGCTAGAAGCCCTATGTGCGTTGTGTATTGCCTGAGTGGAGTGTGGACCGCTAACGGTGATAGCCAAAGACTACAATAATATATTGGGTATAGACAGGCAGCTCTCATTTTTTCTATTGACAGCACAAGCGCGCCATCTAGTTGATAGATACCCGAAACTATTTCGTATAGCTAGCTATAGATAGACATGCTATATGTATATCTATTCGTATGCGGCTATATAAATTTTAGGTACAAATCTGAGAATTTTTACATTGCCGTATAAATTATTGTTTACTATGAATGCTTTTCTAATAATAATTATGTAAGGCTTCCGAATAACAGAATTGATGAAAAATCACTCGTAGTTTAATAGTAAACAATAATTTATGTATACACCAATGTAAAGATTCCCAGATTTTTACCTACTAATGAAAGGTAACTGGGAATTTTACATTAAAATGCAGAGTATTCTTTAAAGAAATATATTTTGCGGACAGTGTACATATTTTTTTTCAATTACATTTTATCTCATATAGAAAATAAAGGAAGGAAGAGGTCCTTCCTTTATTTTTTGAGTAGTGCCTATATGCTTTTTCCTTCATAGGGTCATTATTATCAAAAAAGGTAATTTTGCCAGTAAGAACACTGTTAGTTTCTTTGCACCAATTATATATAAAAAATATTATCGATTTATTTAATAAGTAATTCGACAAGTTATTTTTATGTTCTGTACATGACAAGAAATTAAAATTTAAATTAATTGATATAATTAATTTAATATATCTACTTATGTTATTTTTGTTGCAGTGCTCTCTTAATATATCTATACAAATATTTTCCACTTGGGCAAAGAAATCAAACAGCGCCCTTGTAGGATAGCACAACCACTGTTTATTTTCATATTCTTTTGTTTTTATATATTTATGAAAACTTAACATATTTTCCGATTCTAAAGGTACGTTTCCAAGACGGGCCGCAGGCTGCGACCGCAGGCGACATAGCGGCTTGCGGCTGCGGTCGACCGCAGTGCTGCCTGCGGTCGCGGTTGCTTTATTTCCAAGCGCGGCCGCATGCCGCGGCTGCACAATACATAAAACGATGCTTCAGTCACTCCAGTAGCTTTGCGCGAGATAGAATGTCGGACAACGATACCGACAGTTTGCTAATGTGTCTTTTGTTAGAAGAGGAAGATGATGACGACTTGTTGTTACTTTATAATATCAGAAAAAAAAAGAAATGCACCTAATCTTTTATTTAAAAGTCGAACCAAAGAAGGAAGCTATTCTATTTTGATTAAAAACCATATAATTGGTGCAGAAGAAAAGTTTCGAAAGTATTGTCGTTTAAATAAAAATCAATTTGACTTTGTACTCAGTTTAATTGTTGAAGAAATCCAACCGAAAAATCAACACGCTATCACTGCGGAGGAAAAATTATATCTAACTTTAAGGTAAGTTAAAATAATCAAAGCCTTCTTCGTTTATCACATTGCCTTGATTCTCCTGAATGGACAAATCCGTTGGCCCTGGTGATTCGGCTACGTTACTTATTGGGGAATAGGAGTCTTAGCCCAGTCAAATTAGGTAAAATAAGGGGTCAACCTCGGAATGAAAGATAATAAGCTGAAAATTGGTGAGAACCTTTGTTTAGTCGCCCTAAATATTGTCTCAAAAGTCACAAGTCCTATCGTGTCCGCGTCTTAAGATATTCAAGGTCAAAGGTCACGAAAAACCATTTTTCGCGAATATCTCGGTTCCTATTGCTTAAATGACATTTTTACCAAAGTCAAAGTTGTAGAGTATAAAATTCTCTACAACTTTTGCCTAAACTTTTTTTTTATACGATCAACCGTTTTTGAGGTAGAGTGTGACGAGTGCGCAGCGTACAGTCATATAACACATGAGGTAATGCAGGGTCAAGCGTGAGTTTCGGTTATCAGTACGTTGTATAAAGTCAATTATTGACAAAAAAAATATAATTATTAAGCAATGCCCATTATTTCTGTACATAATAGGTCGAGGAAAAAGTCTTTTCGCATTATAGTATGTATGAACTTGTAATAAAATCTTTCTCTCTCTAATAAAATTAGAATTTGGAATTATGTTCTTTAAAATGTTAACTTTCAATTGTACCAAAACCAGCCAGCTACAAATACTATAGCCAAAAAAAAAATATTACAAGTTCATACATTCGCGAAAAATGGTTTTTCGTGACCTTTGACCTTGAATATCTTAAGACGCGGACACGATAGAACTTGTGACTTTTGAGACAATATTTAGGGCGACCATACAAAGATTCTCACCAATTTTCAGCTTATTATCTTTCATTCCGAGGTGAAACCCCTAATTTGACTGGGCTATCTGTTTGTATATAATGAACTGGCCCTGGAAGTTAATACTGGTATTGTAGATTATGTGGCGCACTGCGGGGCCTAGGTTCAATAGTAAGATCTGCCGGCGATACATGTGGTGCGCTACTTGGCCCAGGTTGAAAAGCAGGATCTGATACATGTATTGCGCTGTCTGGCATGACATGTGTGGCACACTTCTTGACCTAGATTGATCACTGTCTCTGGGTCCTGGTGAATTTGATTTGACATAGATGGCGAGAGACACTCGTATAACTTTGACATGGATATGCGAGAGATGTTACATACCGGTGTTTCAGAAGCGTCTAATTGTATTGGAATTTTGAACATGGTAATGTATATGTTACAGTCATTGTTGAGGAGGTTTGTAGTGAAACTAACCGTTGTTAATAACAGTAAGTAATTTATTAACTCTAGAACAAGATTAACAAGAGGAAGAAAAGAATTTTGTTCCGTCGTGACTCGTCGCCATTTTGTTAGTAGTGAGTGCGCAAGAGTGACGCCGGCCGCGTTCCATACCGGCGCAGCGCTTGCCAGTGTTGCCCGCGTTCCGCCGTCCGACATCGTTATATTTTTAGTATGTAGTGTAGTAGTTTTTAGTAGTTTAGTGAACATCCTCCCCCCCCTTGGGGACATGTTCCCCAAGGAGCTCTTGGGAATATCTAAGGGCTGCAAGCCTGGAAACGGGCCTATGAATGACGCCGCTCCTAGTTTTAACGTCGACTACCCTGCAGACGCCATCCGCTCCTGGATATGTCTTGACAATGCGGCCCAGAAGCCAGTTCATAGGTGGTAGTTGCTCATCCAGTACTAGAACTAGATCGCCGACTTGAACAGAGTTTTCTTTATGCTGCCACTTCACTCGTTGCTGCAAGGATGATAAGTAATCCTTGTTCCATCTGGCCCAGAAGTGTTGCCTCAAGCGTTCAACTAGCTGGTATCGATTGAGGCTAGCTCGCTCAGTGGCAGGTGAAGGAAGTGAAGTTAAAGGCCTACCCACTAGGAAGTGCCCCGGTGTAATGGCTGACAAATCAGATGGGTCAGCAGACATAGAAGTAATGGGTCGAGAGTTCATGATAGCCTCAATTTGGGCAAAAAGAGTGTATATCTCTTCAAAGGTCAAGCTACAGTTACCCGCTATCCGTTTTAAATGATATTTAGCCGTCTTGACCCCCGCCTCCCAGATACCGCCGAAGTGCGGTGCATATGCTGGTGAAAATTTAAAAGTGATGCCCTCTTTGCAACCGTAATCGCTGATTGATAATTCACTTCGCTTAAGCAGTCTGTTCAGTTCGTTGTTAGCCCCGACAAAATTTTTACCGTTATCACAATAAATTGTGTGGGGTTTACCGCGTCGTGAAATAAACCTACGTAGACATAGAATGAAGGCATCGGTACTCAAGTCACTAACGACTTCCAAGTGCACAGCTTTAGTACTAAAACATACAAATATGCATAAGTAACACTTGGAAGTCTTAGCACCCCGACCTTTCCGATTTAAGATTAAAAAAGGTCCAGCGAAATCTGTACCACAAGTTTCAAATGGCGGAGCAGGAGTTACACGAGACTGAGGTAAATTTCCCATTATGGGATTCAAAGGCTTAGCTCGGAATCTAAAGCAACGAATACACTTTCTCACGGTAGTCGCAGCCAATACCTTGCCCCCTATGGGCCAGAATTGCTCACGAATAGAATTTAAAAGTTGCTGCGGGCCACAGTGCAAGAGACGAAGGTGTTCTTGTTCAAATAAAAGTTTAGTGAAAGTGTGTTTGGGGTCTAGTAGAATAGGATGTTTTTTCCCATAAGGACAATGAGAAGCATTGTCAATGCGTCCACCGACACGTAATATGCCCCTTTCATCTAAGAAAGGATTTAAAGAGAGAACACGTGACTTAGTATTTATTTTATTAAAAGTTTCAAGTGAGTGAATTTCTTTATAAAAGGTTTCCTTTTGTGAGGCCTTAGCTAAAAACAGCAGTGAATTATGTAATTCCAAGCAAGTAAGTTGACCACTTAATTTACCACTAGTATTATTTTTTCTAATATTATTTATAAACCGTAGTATGTAGGCAAATATTCTTTGTAATTTATACAGTTTAGAATACTTATCAAAATGTATAATATCATTAGGTATAGTTTTAATATTTAAACTTATTTTAGTTTCAGGTAAAACTAAGGACGTACATTTAGATTGAGGCCATTCATTTTCGGACTGCATTAGAAAGGATGGACCGTGCCACCAAAATGTATTTCCACAGAGAAGATGTGGTTGAATACCCCTGGACGCCAAATCAGCAGGATTATATTCGGTAGGTACATGGCGCCAAGTAGTTTTATCGGTTAATTCCCGAATCTGTTCTATACGGTTACATACATACGTTTTTAAAGTTTTAGGTGGAGTGTGTAACCATCCCAAAACGATTGTTGAATCGGTCCAAAAGACAGAGCGTGAAAGATTAATTCTCAAAGAGTCAATGACCTTTACAAATAACTTTGCACCCAGTAGGGCACCTAATAATTCTAATCGAGGAATTGTTTCAGACTTTAAAGGGGAAACTTTAGTTTTAGCACATAGTAAATTACAACTTATTTTACCTAAGTTATTAATCGATTTTATGTAAATACAAGCTCCATAGGCATCTTGCGACGCATCAGTAAAACAATGAGCTTCTATATAAGTAGGTGAATCGCAGAGAACATATCTAGGTACTTGAATCTTCGCAAAATATTTGGTATTTTCATAGAATTCAATCCAAGATTTTTCTATTTCGTCTGGGATTTTATCATCCCAGTCTATTTTAAGTAGCCAGAGCTTTTGTAGAATGATTTTATGAAAAATAGTACAAGCAGATAATAAACCTAATGGATCGAAAATTCGACACGAGTTAGACAATATGGAACGTTTGGTAATTTTAGGAATAATTTGATTTTCAACTGAAAAGTGTAAAGTGTCAGAGCTAGGTGTCCATTTTAACCCAAGCACAGAGGATTGTTTACTAAAGTCTTGAGATTGATTAGTAGTATGGATGTCATCAAAAATATCAGGAGAATTAGTTCGAAATTTACGCAAAGGAAAACAACCCTCAGAAAGTTTTTTAATCACACCTGCAATAGTAGCCTTTAACATAGATTTTGAGTCAGAGCCAGTATTGAGATCATCAACGTAAAAGTCATGTCTTAAAGTATTAGCAACAGTTTCATCAGTACACTCAGCTGCAAGTTGAACAAGACATCTAGTACTTAGATATGGGGCAGAGGCTGTCCCATACGTGACAGTATTGAGTTGCAGGGTTTTGAGTGATTGGTTTTCATCTTCCCGCCATAGTATGAGTTGTAGGTGACGTTGAGATTTATCTATCATGACCTGTCTATACATTTTTTCTACGTCACCTGTCACAACATAAGTATACTGACGAAACCTTAACAAGATTGCCATTAAATCATCCTGAACTACTGGTCCAACAAATTGAATATCATTCAGTGATTTATTTGTAGAACTTTTACAAGAGGCATCGAAAACCACTCTTAAACGAGTAGTTTCACTGCTGTCGCGAATCACAGCATGGTGAGGAATATAATAACCAAAACTCGGAGGGTTAACTTCTGTGAGATGCCCTAACCTTTGATATTCGTTTATAAAGTCAATATAGTCGCTTTTTATTTTTGATTTATTTAATTTTCTTTCTAAGTTGAGAAAACGCCTTTTAGCAATAGTATAAGAGTCGCCTAAGGCATCCTCAGGGACCTCACGCAGTGGTAGCTTTACAGAGAACCTGCCGTCGCTGAGGCGGACAGTATTCTGAATAAAATGATCTTCACAGTATTGTTCATCTTTAGAAAGTACATTATTTTTTGTAGACAAAGTGGGAATATCCTCAACTTCCCAGAATTTAGTTAAAGAATCCTTAATCTCTTGAGAAAAGTTAGAATAAGTAGTTGCAGTAGTAGTAAAGTCCATTCCAGTTGGGCCTGACACAAGCCAACCTAAACTGGATTTTAAAAGAGTAGGTTTATTTTTTCCTAACTTAATTTGCCTAGACTGTACAATTTCCCAGTAAACATCTGCCCCTAGTAAAACATCAATCTCAGAGGGATGATAGAAGCTTGGATCGGCTAGCCTAATAGACTCAGGAAGATTCCACTGAGAGGGATCAACTTTAGTACTAGGTAACAAACCAGTTATCTCCGGCACCACAAGACAAGAAACATTTGTGTGGAATGAATTGATGCGCGATTTTATCTGCACTTTACACCCTTTAGTTGTATGGGTTAGTCTATTGTTAATGCCAGAAATTGAAATATTAGTGTCAGAACAAGAAATATTAAGTTTCCTTTGTATTCTTTCAGTTATGAAGGATGACTGACTTCCATTATCCAGAAGAGCCTTTACAATATGTGTCTGATTAGTTTCACTATCAACTAATTCCACCTCAGCTGTGCTCAAAAGAATCTGCCCAGGCATAGACACAGAGAGGGATATAGGATTGAACATAGTAACAGTAGAAGAAGTTATTTGTGGTGCCACAGAAGTGTCAGCAGGTGAGTTTTTAGAATTACTGTTAGTTTGTGATTTATGAAGTAATACATTATGCCTTTTTTTGCAGATTACACACGGATTATGCTTGCATTGAGAAGAGTAATGATTGGGACGCAAACAATTGTGACAGAGTTTGTGTTTTGAAACTACATCATATCGGGCATCCAATAACATATCCTTAAATTTATCACATTTGTAAAGTAAATGATCTTGTGAACATACAACACAGTTTTTCTTATTTACATCAACAGAAGAAACAAAAGACTTAGTATGTTTTTCAGCTTTGGTTACATCAGTCTTACTGTATTGCAATGTTTCTAAGACATCAGCACGATTACGCAAGAAAGTGTAAAACTCTTCAATAGTAGGAGAATAATTAAAAGAACTCCTGTGTTCCTCCCATTTGCGACCCGTGGCACCATCCAGCTTGGATACCATGATAAAAATTATTAAAGTGTCCCAGTGAGAAGTTGGCTCATTCAATGTGGTGAGAGCACGGATATTTTTTGAATAATAATCAATCATATAACGGAGTGACTTGTAGTTTTCTTTATTTATTATTTCAAAGTTAAAGAGAGCTTTCAAGTGATTGTTTACTAGAATTCTATTATTATCGAATCGCTCAGTGAGCAAGTTCCATGCCAACTTGTAGTTGCTAGCTGTAAATTCAATGGATTTGATTATATTAGATGCTCCGGCTTCTAGGGATGAACGTAAGTAATGGAACTTATTTATGTCTGGAATTGTGTCGTTTTTATTAATTAGTGAATCAAATGTGTCTCGAAATTCCATCCATTTTATGTAATTACCATCAAAGGAAGGAAGCTTAATAGTTGGTAGCTTAATGTTAGAGTTCCGGCTTCCTTGTGCATCATGTTGACCGCCAGACGTTGAACCAGAATTTGAATTTACAGGTAGCACACGGCTAGTATGAGTATCAATTAAAATTTGAGCTGTAGCAATATTCGAGCAAAAGTCACTTTCAATTATTTCATTTTCTTCTAATTGTTCCGGAGCCAAACTTTCAATTTTAATTTTTAAATCATCAAACTGATTGAATAACTCTCTAAACCTAGATAATTTCAACTCAGTTTCAACAAGTATTTGTTTAGGCAGACATTCAGTATCTATTAGCTTGACAGTATTTAAATATTTAGAAAAAATAGTTATTCTAGACTTAATAGTACCCCGCTGCTGAATGAGAGATTTTAACTCCGCAGCCATAGTAAACACAAAACACAAGTAACTGAACAGACCGGTCAAGAATAAGTATGAAGCAGTATCAAACCAGGTATTAGGTTAATAATAAAAAGCCAAACCGTGCAAGTCGCGCAGTAGCTACGACAATAAACTTAGTCTTAGTCAGCAGATCACGAGCAAAGCAGGGCACACAGCACAGGTAGCAGGTCGTGCAGAGTAGATAATCTTTCTTAGCAGTTAGCAGCGCACCTCGACGGCAACCAAGAAGCAGTGTATGTCTCGACGGCTCTGAAAAATGCCAGGGTGGTCCCGTAAGCGAGGTGCATAGAAAGCAGTGCAGTATTTCTAGTGGATAGCTAAGCACTTAAAGGAGAGAGTAATATAGAAGGTTACAGGAATTTCTTTTGAGTGTGCAAAAAAGTTATTAACTGGCTTAGTATTAGTTTATGGGAAAAGTAAGTTATGAAGTAATTTTATCTGACTCCAATATAGTTATATGAAAGACGGTAGCGGGCTGTGAAAGTAGAAAGTATATAAGTATACTAAAACTGGGCGTACTTCCCTGTGAGCAGAAACCACAAACCACACAAGCCTTTTTTCACCTTACGCCACGCGGTTTCGTCGGTTATGTCGTTCGTGTTAGCGCCGCTGTTGTCTTCAGTTTCTTATATCACGTCGAGGTCTCCAAATGTTGAGGAGGTTTGTAGTGAAACTAACCGTTGTTAATAACAGTAAGTAATTTATTAACTCTAGAACAAGATTAACAAGAGGAAGAAAAGAATTTTGTTCCGTCGTGACTCGTCGCCATTTTGTTAGTAGTGAGTGCGCAAGAGTGACGCCGGCCGCGTTCCATACCGGCGCAGCGCTTGCCAGTGTTGCCCGCGTTCCGCCGTCCGACATCGTTATATTTTTAGTATGTAGTGTAGTAGTTTTTAGTAGTTTAGTGAACAGTCATAGTGATTAATGAGCTATTATACATAATGACTAGTTATTATGGATAATAGCTAAATTCACTAGACAGTGTAATAAATTAATCACATTATCTAGTTATTATTCATAATATCGTGTCAAAGTTAGCCAAAGTAATAATACGGTCTTTATCTTAGGTTCACCCTTGTTTGATCGAACAACGTTTGATATAATATTACACAATCGAACAACGTTTAAGAAAATCATCACTTTGTATAATGTCGTTTGACATAATTTTTAGTTCGCCGAATATTTATTTGCATTTAACATTTGCTCTAATGATCAAAAGGTATAATGTTCATTTGATATCCACACTCCTGCCTAAAAAAAAACTTAACCTAAAGTAGGTGAGGTTAGGTTTTTTTTTATTTGTTAAAATCTATGTTTATTGAGGCGAAAATATTATCTTATGTTATTTTAATTGTTAAAATAATCTTTCTGATATGTATGCTTAAGGAAAATTGAAATACAAATTTATTCTTAAACGAATATCTACTTGTTTTATCACTTTATCTAATTCTTTGAAGATATTATGTATAATAGCTAGTTAATGTGATTAATTTTGTATGAATTATCACTTTATCCAAATTGAGTAGATATTATTCATAATAGCTAGACAGTATACATAATATCTAGATTAATTACTTTGGCTGTAACATATACAACGTGTAACGGAAATAACGCACATCCACAGACACCCCAAAAAGAATATCCTTTTTTATCCACAATTAATGTATTGAAACATTTTTATCATTTCTTAGATATTTGTTTTTATTACATATTGTCAGAATAATTTGTACAAATAATTGGCAAAACGCGTGGGCGCCCTATTGCTCAATACGTTACTTATAGCCTATAGCCTTATAGCCTTATTGCATCGACTTAAGGCTCATTTTCGTTTACTTCGAGTGCTTTATGAAAATAGTGTCTACAATTTAATTATTTCTAAATATTTTTTTGGTAAAAAAAATATTTATTTTTATTAATGAAATGGATTCTGTTATCGATTCTGAACAAAGTAGTTTCAGGATGTGCGTTAATTATGTTACACGGTGTATATTAAGAAATTTTACTTTTATGTTTTTGTCCGCCTAGTTATGTCAAATCGTAAACTGTGCGGCGCTTGAACTACACTACTACACAATGCAAGTTTGTCCTGAGAAAAAAAAACCGTTCCCTAGACATTGCATTTGCAATCGGGTCATACCTATATTTTTGGCTTCACATCATCTTCAGTCGTGGAAATTTTTGCTCCCAACAATGGCATGTATTCCGAAAAACTTCTTAATATCCAGTAAAAGACATACAGGTTTCATTTGTATACCAGTATTAGCCATGTAGTATTGATTTGTGGTCAAAGCCATCTGTTCTATGAGCTCGACAGTGAAATAACGCTCGAAATATTCATATGGAGTTTTAATATCTCCTTGCTCACGAACTGGATCTTCTGAAAAAGGTTTGCCATTGAAGGGCTTCTTCTGCCATCCTGCTAGCATACTCAGAGGTATGTTATCGTCATCGGTTTCTTCGCCTTCATCAGACGAAGATGAACTTGAAGATGCGAGGATTTCTTCATTAATGTAGTCTAAATCGTTTTCGTCGTTGTCGCCGCCTTCGTCACTAGAGCCATTCAGCTTCTCTCCGATAGCAGCGTCGTTTAAAGTCGTCGTTTAAAACTTAAAATACATATTTATGTAATGTTGGGCTCACGTCGATACAATTGTGTCAATAAACTTCGTTAAGCCACTACCCCAAAGCGTTTGATTGCTAATAATCATAGGTCATTAAAAAAAAATTGTTCGCCACTAAACACACATCAAAAAAAAGTTTGAGATCACTGGCAAAAGATGGAATATTTTTTTTTATTTTACTATAAAAGAATAAATGTTGCTTTACGTAATATCTTTTTATAAAAAAGATACACTTTTTAAATAAAAAGATTAAATTATTTTTTATCTTTTATTAACAAATTTTTAATTTAAAAGTCAATGCAATTTTAACCAATAAATAATTGGAATAAAAAGAGGATTTAACTCAATATTTATTATGAAATTGTTTGTATTTAGTACAAGATAACTCCTCCCCTGGCTCGAACACATGCGGCAATCCTTCTTGGCATGCTGAGAATTAAGTTATCCAGCATTTCTTGCGGTAACCTGTCCCATTCTTGAATAACGGCTTCCCTGATCTCTGGCACGGTCTGAGGAGGTGGCTGACGGTTCCAAACAGCTCGCTTGACAGCATCCCATGCGTGCTCTATCGGGTTTAAGTCAGGCGAGCCGGCAGGCCAGGTAATGTCGTAACCTGGTAATGTCGTATTCACGCAGAGCAGTGTTGATTCGTTGAGCTCGATGTGCAGGTGCATTATCGTCAACCAATAAGAATCGAGTGCCATGGTTAATTCTAAGGCCATAGCACACGGCGTATTTTATACGCACAGGTGACGCGCAGAAGACGCGCGTATACGCGCTTCATACGAAATTTGAACGCAACCTTGTATCTTAAGCACACAATGCGGCCGTGAAACGCGCTTCTACTGCGCGTATACGCACTTCTACTGCGTGTATACGTGCTGTAGTCGCTCGTAGCCTTTGAAATATACATAATAGACCTTACCTGCCAGGTTTGTTTCCTTATTGGTTTTTTCATTAAAATTGTTATAAAAAATTTGGCATAATTTATCCCACGCAGTTCTTTTTGACACTTTGTTTGAATATTCGGGTAGTAGTGAATTCCATGTAACTGGACGATTGTGTATTTCTGTTATAAAACGGTCGGTGTCGAAGGGTTCCATTTTACTAAATACATGCGCAGCACACAATAAAATAATTGCAACTGAGACGCGGGCGGCGCAGTGGTGGCGTGAGCGCGCATCCCCCCTCTATCTCTACCCCGCTCATTCACGCGCTTCATGCGCGCGCTTGTATCATCAATGCAAACGCAAGAATCGGCGTCTACGGCACCGAAGACGCGCGTTCCTAATACGCGCGTCGCCTGCGCGTTTAAAATACGCCATGTGATATGGGCCTAAATGACCTGACAATTCCATCAATAGCAATGGTTTGGTACAAAGCTGCAGTCATAAAGCCACGATACGGGATCAACGGCGTTCTAGCACCAATCCTTATACCGCCCCAAAAGGATACCGGTTTCCCGTCTTGATGAACGGTTTCGGTAGCAGTTCTTTGTTTTTCAGCGTTCCCACGTCTTCTCCAGACACGGAGACGTCGGTTGTCCGGATGAGTGCTAATTCTGGACTTGTCAATGAAGAGACAATTCCGCCAAATGTTTTCCTCGTCGTCTTCTTCATTTTGGCGGAGCCTAGCCCACTGCAATCTGCATCGCTGTCGTTGCTGTGAGTTAAGGGGTGCTCGCCAGGATCTCCTCCCTCGTAATCCAACATGGTGTAAGCAATTCCTGATGGTCTCAGTGCTAATTTCTAGTCCAGTAGTAGCCCACAACTCAGCTCTTATTTTAGTGGCATTGATTGTTGGGTCTCGGGCAGTAAGCAATATGATGTAACGCTTCTGAGCAGCAGTAAGAATAGTTGGCCGACCACTGCGAGGTCGATCAGCAAAGTTATCCACGCCGCGATACCTCCGTAACGTGTTCACGACACAGGATTGGGATACAGCCACTCTTCGTGCTATTTCTCTCGTGCTATGTCCTTCTTCCCCCAAAGTAACAATTCTTGCTCGTAAAACTTCTGATAATCCCCTCGGCATCTTTTTGTATTAACATTTTTTTCGAAAAGTCAGAAAAATCACTTGAATCTAGTTAGTCAGACTTCGGAATGAGCGTAAACAAGAATTTATTTTCTTTTTATACAGAAAAACAATGGATTTTTTAAATTCTTTTGTTATTAAAAGATTTGATTTTTAAATGAAGAATCTTCGAAGAAAAATAATTAACTTTTTATTCTAACGTAACAAAAAAAAACCTATATTCAAAGTGATTTCAAACTTTTTTTGATGTGTGTATATAGCCAGAGGTTGACTCCGTTGTCTTAACATCTAATTTAAATTACTTGGAACAAATTTCAAGGTTGTTTGAGAAAAGCTACTATTATCTATCTGCTCAATAGGAGCAGTGTGTTTAGCCAAACAATTGGCTTTGTTCAAAATAGAAAAAAATAGTAAAAGACAAGATTTTCTGTCTGTGACAATCCCCTATCATATGGAAGTGCATATAAAATAATTTTCTTAACATTACATTTTAAAATTTTTTCAAAATAATTTATAATCATGTTTACACTAGCATTACCTCTTCTCCCAATTAATGCAATAATAGTGGTTGACGGACAGTAGGTGCCACTTATTATTTTCTCTAATACTTATATTTGCCGCAGGCATTCAACAATTAAATACCCAACTGTTTATACAATTGATAATTCTAAGTTTACAATCAGTCTAAATGAGATCTTTACAATCACTTTCTATGAGATTGTTGTACAGTCTTTGACAATTAAAACTTAAAATAGGTAATCATACATTTTGATTGTTACTTTTGAAGTTATTGCACATTATAATTATTTAAATTAACTGCAAAAGTAGCCATTCTAGCTGTACAGCCCGCTCTTGGTTCTGGTTCATAAACCAACATTCACTGGTTAAATGTTGCGGGAGATGAGCAAGTGCTGAACGCAACTTTACATGTACTTTTCCAAGTTTAGATTTAGTTACACCCAACTGCTTCACTTTTCGCCATAAACATCGTGTAAAATGAAAAAGACAACCTAGTATCTTTACACCTGGGATAATGATTCGCAGTGCTAATATAGCGGATACTTCAAAATCCAAACTTATTTTCGATGGGTTCCACTAAGGTATATGGGCCTTGATCAATGAAAAAAAAATCTCGTAAGTTGCACAGATATTGTGCGGTAGAATTGTTACTTCCAATATCTGCATGCATTGTGTGCAGCTGATAAAAAAAATACTGAAACAGCTTAAAAGTGCCATCAATGAAAATTCTCCCAGATTTGTATAGGTACTTCAACATCTCTTCATTGTAAAAAATCAAAATTCTTTTATTTTTGTATTTATAATCCGCAAATAATAAATTTTCATACCTTTTAGGAATATCGATATCCACTGCATTTTGAAACTCTATCTTTTTGACTCCCGATACCGTATTTCTTTTCTTTTATGTTATCTTTCCATTTTCAAAAATGGAATTGGTGTGACGAGATCCAATCCTGCGTCTTTTATTCTGTCTCTAATCTCTTCAAAAATAGCTGACACTGGTGTTGTAACAATCTGCTGTATATTTTTTAAACATAGCTTCATCTCAGATTATATTGTAAGCTCTGATATATTTTTTGGAGGGTGAGTGTGGTTGTCACTTTCGTGGAAAATTTATTGGTTTAATATTTTTATAGTGGCGTTGCAAATATTCTTTTTCGACACCTCCATAAATCTGATCCATCTTTGTTAGTTCTCTTATGTATGTTTTGACTAGTTGTTGTTCACTGAACTAGTTGAACTGGTTGAACTGATTTAAACTTAAGGTTATTGAAATAAAACACCTGAACTTTCACTCTTAAAACTTTCTCATATAATACAAATAAACAGCATTTGCCTGTATAAGCCCGTGTAACAACGATTGCGACTTTTAATTCGATGCCAACACCATCTAGTTATAAAAAGTACAACTCTGGTGAGCTGTGGTTCTATTTACAAATTATTCGGTTGTCATGGCGATTATTGAATACAATCTTTGACATACCGCCCACCAAGGACGTTACTGAAGAAACGTCCTTCTAAAATGAACTAAGGATGATCTATAATTAAATTTTACATTTAAACTAAATAAGCATGTGCACTTGTACTATACAGGGTGTAAGAAAACTACTATAACGATCCTGAACAGGCGTATACTACTATCAATCTAAATACCAGAAAACGTATTTTTGGAGGTCAATATCAAAAACTGTTAAAGTTATTAATTTTTGTTCCATCCATCTAACGCAAAATTCTCCCCAAAACTCGGCAAAATTTCATAACGCTGACAATACTTCACACCACCGCGGCATCTATGTGATCTATTGTACTATTGCTTCAAAGGAGCCGACTAGTCCAAAATAAAATAAAATGTCAAAAAATAATGTTATTTATTTTATGTCAAAGGAACCGCCAGCTTTTTCGGCGCGTGCACAACTACCGCGGATTCCTTTGATGATGCCGCCGACCGGCCGAGCGACACTGGCGACACTCAGTCTCGTGTAGAAAGCGCTTCCGACAAGACGTACGATTGCTTGTTGTTTTCCAGCTAAACATCGTTATTTCTTTACCATCGATGACTATTGATCATCCTTATCCCGACATCAGTATCGTGTATAAATTTGTGTCGATAAGATCTCCGAATAGTTATAAGTTTTTCGCGAGAAGTTATGGCGTACTCTAACGTAACTTATTTCAATATCAATTGTCCGAAGGAAGTTTGACGCGCAATGTTGTTTGCGAGTGGTGTAACAATGCCGTCGGTACAAGTATTACTAGCATCATCTTCACATAACGAGCCAAATTGTGAGTGTTAAGGCGAGTCTTAAAGCCAGTACAGGTGTGAAAGTATCAGTGTTACATTAAGAAATGTGATTAAACGGTTCAGAGGAATGTTAAAGTCAAGCACGATAAACAAAATTTACAATTAAAAGTGGTAGCTTTATTACGCACGTAAATTGCCGGAATACCAGGTTGCTGGCCACCTACATACACCTGTAAGTACCATTAACATTGTTATCATCGCACACACACAAATAAAATCAAAATAATTATTGCGACTTTAACGACTCGCTAAACATACCTAGACTAGTCAAGTGAATTTCATACCTACGTTCCTTTCTCATAGTTATTATTTTTGGTTAGAATTGTATTGCAAGGACCAGGTAAACAGAGGTCAAGTAGTAGTAGTAGAGAGTTTGTATGTCGAAACCGTTGACGAGATCTCCCAAGTAGTCATTGTTACGAATTCTCGATCGTCAGCTGACGGAGTAGCACGATCGACAATTCTTGATCTTTGATATTTCGAAAACAACTTATTAATCATCGTATCGTTTGTCGTACTACTACCTAGTGTAGTATTGATATTATTTTGTGGTAGATAAATACAAAATGACTGTTCAATTAATAATGTCAGCTCACGGCTCACAACGAAGATACCGCCGTAAACTTGTAGAAAATAGAAAATAAATTCAATAAATAGCATACAATTTTGGGATAATTTACGTAAAGTGTTTAACCTTGTGTCGTTACCAGTAAAGTTGAAATTGATCTGCAACGGTATTTTTGGTGATATGATCAAAGTATCAAACACTTGCGCTTGCGCTAGCGGCCATTCTTGAGTTCAGGTCATGACCCGAACTTTATCATATGTTCAGTGTGGCCACTAATAACGGTGGGGAAATTTAGCATTATGAATTAATTTGAACGGGGAAAAATCATAATCGCGTATCGAAGTAAAAGTCGCAGCAATGTGTTTGTAACACGAGACTACATATGCCCCTTCACGATCGTTATAGTCGTTTCATTACACCCTGTATAAATTAAATATGTATGAACTTAAACTTAACAAAATGTAAATATGACAATATTTAAGTCTTAAACTTAACAAAAGGTAAATACAACAACTTATTTTAATCTAAAATTAACAAAGTGTAAATAACATGTTTAAATCATATAAATTATGTAAACAATAAAACGTATTCAACTACGGGTAAAATACATATTTTGCATGTTGGTCTTTTGATGGTTGAGGATTTAGTGCGTAACGTGACTACACCACGGGTGATATTATCGTTCCCAGGATGTTTTTGAATAATCCTACCTAATACCGCTGGCGGCGCGAGTGGGGGATCCGCCGGCAGCATCGTCATCGTCTGCACTCCCGTGCTGGTTGAGTGGGTGCATACCGTGCTAACTGCGTCGCACTCCAGACTCAGCTTCGAGTGACATGTCGTCATACGCAGTGCTGGTTTCCACGATTGTGGCAGTGTCCAACCACCATCCCTGTTAAAATTCAGGTGACGGCTGATTTCTATAGCCTCGCGTACTTTTCGCGGCACGAAATATTTCTCCCTCGCTGGTACGGAGGCTTGATCGAAACGTATGTAATGAGCCGTCCCCACATTACAGACATGTTCTGCCACTGCCGACTTATCGGTGTCCCTGCTCATCATATGCCGTATGTGTTCACTAAGCCTGGTTGCAACATTACGCCGGGTTTCCCCAATGTAGCTCAGGCCACAGTCGCACGGTATCCTGTATACTCCCGGAACGCCTAAAGGATCCTTGTCCTTGGGTAAGCGGACCAGCTGTCGTATTTGTCCGGGCGGTCGATAGATCGTCTTGATGCTGTATCTTCGGCGTAACAAGCGACCTATCTTGTCCGTGACTCCTTGCACGTATGATAAGTACGCGGGAGTGCGCTCCGCGTCCGCCGGACGTTTACGAGCCACATCAGCTGTGCTTATAAGATAGATAGATAAAACATTTATTCAGTACAAACAACAAAACACACAAAGAAATTGACAACAAAAAAATAAAAATTAAACAAGCGGGTACACCATACAAATAGCTATGACATTAAAGACAAACAAGAAAAAAAATGGTATTATAAAATAACAAATAAGATGGTAGAAAAAGAACACAAAGAAAAAGTGAAAAGAAATAAATATAACGGCGCGATTCAGTGTGTTTTAGTTTGCACCGAATGGGAGTCCAGCTCAGCATGTGTCAGGTAGAATACCTGACGCTGGTATTCTGCTGGATCCCTACAATGACGTACGGGCGTCGAGTTGACAGAACAGTGATTTAAATTATAATTAACGCATCAATAGTGCTCCGTCCGTGCTGTGTGCAATTTAAATAAGGTAAGTGTTTTATGTATATCGCCACCAGTATCGCGGTTTTACCACTCCATAAAAATATTCGCTACAACCGGCGCGAGCGGTGAGCCCATAGCCACTCCGTCAATTTGGAGGTAGTAATCGCCTCGCCACAGGAAATATCCGCTTTTTAAACAATAACAAATGCTCTCTCAACGTAACCAGTAGGTATTGTAGTTCCGCCTAAAGGGGTTGTGATTATATCGATGACCTCATCTACTGGTACGTTGGTAAACAGCGACGTTATGTATACCGTCTAATAACTCAACAAAATGAGTCTCTTACGTGGCTGCCCGTTTTGCCTGTGTAAGGTTGCAGAAGTGTAGCCAGGTGACGCGACAGTTGGTAAGTCGGTGCATCTATTTGGCTAACTATAGGTCGTAGCGGCCAGTTTGCCTTATGGATCTTCGGCAAACCATAAATTTTGGGTGGTGTCGGATTTAGTGGACGTAGTTGTGCTACCAATTCCTTGTCACCTAACATATGTAGAAGCTTGTTGACTCTAGTTGTGACTCGGGACGTGGGGTTGTAACGCACTTTCCGATATATACTGGTGTCGCCCACCATTTGCGTAATCTTCTGTTCGTACGCTTCGGTATTGACGACTACAATGGCGTTGCCTTTATCTGCTGCGGCTGGTAGCACAAGCAATGACTTATGACTGCGCAAATCCCGTAGAGCACTAACCTCCTTAAGGGTAATATTGCTCTTAGGTGGCGATGACTTGCGCAATAATGTTGACACGTCTTGTCGCAGACACGGCATCTTTGTGAGGTATTTTATTTCTAAAAATGGTGTTTTCAATGTTTGTTATAATGTCCTCAACGGGTATTCTACGCAGTCTCGGCGCAAAGTTTAGTCCACGGGTTAGCACAGATACAGCATCCTCGGACAATTGTTTCGACGACAAATTGACGACGGTTGTTGCGTCTGATGTTATCTTGGCTAGCTTATGTGGGTAGGTGTTGCTGCCTTTAATTAGGTTCGTCAATTTGTGTTCCTGTCGCTTTGTAGTCTTTGTACCTATGTTTTCGACCCGGCTAGCGCACTGGAAAAAGCTATAGAAGTAGATATCACTGGTTATTAAATAAAAGAATACGAAAATGTGTGACTCGTGAATCCGTCGCGAACTTAAGCCTTACGTAGAGTCGTAGACAGATTCATCTGCAGATGTTATCGGCGGACGGCTTTTCTTTTTTTATCATATAATGTTTTTATTTCTTCTTGTTTACGTTTTATTCGTTCACCAGCGTCTTTTCTTATATCTTCTATAGTTTCTTTGTTTATGTCCATGTCGTTTGTTACATTTTACAGTACGCCTAAAGCCGGGCTGCCTACTGTTCTGCCAGTAATTCAGACGGCGTCCTCTTCGTCACTTCATGGATGGTGGTGTTTATACCCAACTGAACATCAGGAAGATGCTTATCCCATGTGTTTTTATTCTTGTCGTGAACCATAGATCCCAGAGCGGTCAGTATGGTTCGGAATCTATGGGCACGGTATAACCGTTCGACTTGTCCATTGGCTCTCGGCGTGGCAACGGCGTTCAGGATATGCTTAGCACCTATCGAATTTACAAAAGTATTGAAGTTTTTACTGGTGAAACTCGTGCCTCTGTCGGTTATGAGTCGTGTGGGTGAACCAAAGTAGCTAAAAATAGTTTTGAACGCCTTAATGCTTTCTTTAGTCTTCGTACTCCGAACAGGTGTTAAGCAAACATACTTTGTAAATGCGTCCACTGTTACGAGTATGTATGAGGACCCTCGTTTGCTACGCGGGAACGGTCCAAGGTGGTCTGCATGAATTGTGTGGAAGGGTATATCCACCTTAGGGATCGGATGGAGTAACCCTTCTTTAGCTCCAGCTGGCAGCTTGTGGTGCGCGCATTCCAGGCACGCTGCTACATATGTCTTGATGAATTTCCGCATTTTTGGAAACTGTTACGGGGTGGGTCTCAGTAGGCTTTTTAAAAAAAGAAAGATTGAAATAACTGTAAAAGATTTAATTGGTAAAAAGGTCTACAAAAATATAAGCCTACGTCCGCGACGACGTTCAATTCCACACTGCTAATAATATGTATAATTCCTAAGTTCTCGCGATATGCTGAGTAAGTAGCAAAACGTGGGAAACACGTACTGCAGCGTTAGCTGCTTATTATTGTATTCTTATTAATGTTATTTTATATATAACAGCCCCCCGGATAGAATGGAGCATCTGGGAGTAAAAGATGCGAAATTGAAATGACCTAGACTTGAACGTCGTTCTAGACTTACAAACAATACTTAGTAATTATAGCGATAGCACATAGTTGAAATTGAAGTAATATAATCATATAACATATAATCCTAGCACAATTCATTTACTCGAGATAAGCATTAGGTATATTATTATTATAAGAAAGAAATTAAGAACACTAAGTTTAAATTCTAGTTTATCTTAGATACTAAAAGATTACGCTTAATTGGCGTTGGCTTTGGCATCGATGTGTAAGTCTCATCGGCCACGCCGTTTTCATTCAGAACAGATAATTCAACAGAAGGTTGATGAGTTTCAGTAACTCTCTTATTAGTATTACATTGGTTAAATATCTGTATACAATAATGATCTTTAGATTTTGGACATAAATATCTTCTGATTCTATACAGTAAATATACAAAAAATACAATGAAAAATACATAAGAAAGAGACATGTAATGTATACCATACTTTTGAAAATGATTTGGACTTTCAAGGCTATCTAATTCCTTTTCGAATGAGTCTAAATGTAAACTAGCCTGTAATAGAGAATCCAAGTTATTTGCATCGTTTACTTTCAGATAAGGCAACCTGGTAAGTGTTTTGTTGACTCTACTTTTATCACAACAATCATCGTCTACAAGGTTAAAATTAGAAACAATCTGTGAACTTACATTGAGAACAACATTTGATTGTGGCACGAACTGTAAGGTTTTAAAGAAAGCTTTACAGGTTTTGGGTATAGAAAGTATGCCCGTGTCAAACAGAGTTTCATCAAAATTATTTCCATCATTCTCACAAGAAATATGGCACTTGCGTGGCTCAGATAGCAATTCATCCAATTATTATTATTTATTTTGTGAAATACCTGAACTGAGCCTTTTAGTAGCTTAATTTCACAAGAGCTAGGTAACTTATTTACTACTTCTGTAATTAGGATAGTCTCACAAATTGGGTTAACGACACTTGAAAAAACACTTTCTAACTCACACACATGGAATTTATCCGGAATCACTTTGCACTGGTTTAAACTACGCAACAACGAATAGAACATGCGATCGACTGTTATTGCTAGGTAAGGATGAGCGGGAGCGATAAGTGCAAACGTATCAGGTTGCGATACGTCATAAAGGACAGGCATTGGAATCACGCGGTAAAGAGTGTATGTTTGCGGAAGGACGAGCGGGATTTTAATGACGATAATTATTTTGTTATTATGAAAATAATAGTTAGTTCGTGAATATTTCGTAATGACAGGGATACCGGGAGCTCGTAATACCTTGGCATATTATTCCTGTTTTGTTCAAGTTCGTTATATAGTTGGTGTGGACTAAGTATAGTCGGATGCAATACATTCATTTTGCTGAATAAAATCGCGTTGTTGATATCTTCTATATCAAACATCATCATCATCATCTTCTATATTTTATTTTGGAGTTAAGTTATAACCTATTTAAACGTGAAATTAAAACTAGGCTCTGTAAAAAAGCGTACTATACGCTAAATGATTATTTTAATGATAAACATAGCTGGTCCTCGTGAAAACACAAGGCGGTCCTGTATGGATTTGCTTGGTCATAATTTATTGATTGACATACGAACTATGTGACATTGTATTTATAATTTTTTATTTTATTGTTACGAGTTCATACTCTTTGTATGTACGTGAAAGGTTTACCTGTTTCATTTTGTTTTTAGTACGATTATACGTATATTATCTTTACATCCTTTCGACATACTGTATAATTATATTAATGATAAAATTTTATTATGGTACTACTCTATAACGTTATTGTAAAGGGACCGTGCAGTGAATCAATGTTTGAGGTACTTGAGTTATTATTTATTGATTTTTTCTCTTTTCCTATTTACCGGCAGCAGTATCGTCATGCTCCCTTAGTTGTCACTGCCTGCGGTGGCGTCTCGGGTCGGGTCACCTCCTTCCCTCAAATATGGCGAGGGAGGTGATGGCTGACCCCTGCGTCATACTCGTGAACGGGTGCTGCTTGCGGTGGCTGGTCGGTCTGCTGACCTTGGTTTGCGTATTCATTTATGGTTGCAATGTCATAATACTTTGTAGGTATCCTCAAATATTTATTTATGTGGCACGATACCTAATTAATTTTTATATTATAAAATAAATGTTTTTTGAAAGACAGCGTGCTGCTGGGGAGTTTGTTGCGCCGTTTCTTCTCCCGCAGCAATAGCACAGGAAGCGGTGAAGGGTGGGCGTTGGGGTGCTGTCTATAATTTAAAATTTTGACGTTCGAAAAGTGCTACATTGTAGCCTAATTTGAATAAATGGATTTTGATTTTGATTTTGATTTTTGAAACGATAATGAAATAATGATGCTTTCAAGAGCACTGGTGGCGACGATAGCCCTTGGAGATAAAATGAAGCACGAGTGGACTGTATAATATGTTATAATATTTAAATTACAATGATACGGTTCGGTAGAAGCGAACAATAAGTGACACGGAGAATAAAATGCGCGAGCGCAGCCGTGCTTGAAGCGATGCGACAGCTGACTGCCGTGACGCGGGGGCCCTCGCGCGGTCGCAGCCCGATGGAAGCTCCGTTGCCCCCGCACCCCTCGTTCACTGCCGCGACGCCCTGTGCGCGGCGAGCAGCGATGGTGAGGCGGGTAGACTCAACATACTCCCTCCGTTGAAGTATCTTCAACCGTAGCTACTGGCAGCGGGCAGATGGTGTTGAAGGCACGCCGGATGACACCCTTCCTTGTGTAGATGTCGGCGACTCTCGCAACGCCGTCTCTGCCTGGGAGAACATGTGTGATGCGTCCTAGAAGCCACATAAGAGGAGGTAAGGTTTTGTCCTTTATGACGACTAAAGTTCCTTCCTTGAGCTCGCCAGAAGACCGACACCATTTGGTTTTCTCTTGCAACCACAGAACGTAGTCATGTGAGAAACGAGTCCAGAAGTGCTGCTTCAAATATTCAATGCGGCGAAATCGTTTTAAGCTGTTGATGTTGACGCTCTGGATGGTTTTATGCTGTCAACCTCTGATGAGTAGAACGACCGTTGAGTAGATGTGCTGACTACTGTAGCTCCGATGAATAGAACGTGGGATCGCGTAGATGAATGTCCCTTGAAGTCTTCTTGTCCCGAAGTCTCGACGATATTTTCTTACGCCGCCCGTTGGTTTGAAGTCGATGAAGACGGCTGTTGCCGTATCGACGTTCACGTTGACCCAATGCAGACAATGACTCGCGAAAATGAAGACGTCTTGCGAAACTTGAACGCGAAGATGTAGGTCTTTGTTCTCCACCGAAAAACCGTTGATTTTTTGAAATTTGAAAAAAATCCGTTTTGGTTCCAACTACTACGGTAGAAGGACCATATGGTGGCGACGATAGCCCTTGGAGATAAAATGAAGCACGAGTGGACTGTATAATATGTTATAATATTTAAATTACAATGATACGGTTCCGTAGAAGCGAACAATAAGTGACACGGAGAATAAAATGCGCGAGCGCAGCCGTGCTTGAAGCGATGCGACAGCTGACTGCCGTGACGCGGGGGCCCTCGCGCGGTCGCAGCCCGATGGAAGCTCCGTTGCCCCCGCACCCCTCGTTCACTGCCGCGACGCCCTGTGCGCGGCGAGCAGCGATGGTGAGGCGGGTAGACTCAACAAGCACTTAATAGTGAATTAATGTTTGACTTACTGCCGCACTCAGAGTCAGTTAATGAACCATTAAGTCCTCCCTTAGTACAGATTTAATTTTTTTGACACTCAGAGTCAACTAATGATTCGTTAGTGGGCTTAATGAACCATTAACTTTAAGGAACGTTCAACCCTTACTTAACTCGTTAATGAATGATTTTGACAGATGATATTTTGACCATTGTCAGTTCGTGGTGTTTATTTTGGATTGTTTTAAAAACATTTTTATTGTGAATAATGTCAGACTATGAAGACTTTGTTGATTTTGCGGACTATGCGAGGAGATTGAGAGACCCCGGACCTAGACGTTATTTGCGTGATTATTCGGATCCATTTATGAAGTATTCCGCACAAGAATTCTATTCACGATATCGGTTTACACCCCAAGCAGTAAAAAACACAATATTGCCAATGATACTGCCTGAATTAATAAGACCTACCAGGAGAGGTCTTCCGTTTGCGCCAGAAATAATGATTCTCATTACGTTGAGATACTTTGCCACCGGGAGCTTTCAAGTAAGTAAGAAAATGTGATCCTATCGATAGATGCTTTGGCACATTTACCCAATGGCATATTGTATAAAGTATGTACCTATAATATATAACATTTTTGCAGAAACTAGATGGGGATGTTATGGATATACGCCAACAGTCAGTTTCCAGAATTATAGCTGTTGTTTCTAACTTAATAGCGTTGCAAATGAATAGATATGTTAAATTCCCCTCTACAGTGGATGACATCAATGAAGTCAAGTATGTTAATTATACACCGTGATTTTTAGGTCGTTTTAAAAAAGTCGTCCACACAATGTATCCGTCATAAAATACCTCTAGGCGCGAATATAATTTTTTTATCATTAATTAAAATAATATGCATGAAAAAAATAAATAATACATTGGAAATATGAAACATCCTGTTAAAAATGTTTACGTATCAAACTGTTGAAGATACATGCTACATACTTACTGCGAACATTATGATTGCAATAGTAAGACAGCTGTTTTACGCTAAGGTGAATGACCTGTGATAAGACGCCGCCGCGCCGCCCGCGCGGCCCCTTTGGCACAAGGCTCGGACCGCGCTCACTACAGAGTGTTCGTAAAACTGCCTTGTGTCATAATAATGAATAATATTTTTATTCATTCAAATCTTAAAAAAACATATTTTTTTTATTATAATCGTTTACTAGTCATTGGATACATGAACTGGGCTGCTTTTTTAAAACGACCTAAAAGTCACGGTGTATAGAAGTAGTAATATTTTAGTTTAAAAGAAATTGGCCAAAAATAATCTTGTGATATTTCTTGCAGGCAACAGTTTTTTGAAGTGGGACAATTTCCTGGAGTGATAGGATGTATCGACTGCACTCATATTAAAATAAAAAGCCCTGGTGGAACTTCTTCAGAAGTATATAGGAACAGAAAGGGTTGGTTTTCTATCAACGTCCAAGCAATAACCGGGCCTAATCTACAGTTTTTTGATTTGATGGCAAGGTGGCCAGGTAGCACACATGATAGCTTTATTTATAACAGCAGCTCAGTGAAGCAAAGGTTAATCCTAGGAAATTTGCGAGGGCAGGTATACTACTTGGAGACAGTGGATATGCAGTCAGCAGTGTATTGCTAACCCCATTTTTAGCTCCTAGCAGCAACGGACAAGAAAAATATAATAAAAGCCATATAAAGACAAGGAACTCAATAGAGAGGGCATTTGGAGTTTGGAAGAGAAGGTTTCCTTGTCTCCAGATTGGAATGGGCATCAAAAAGGAGACAACTGTAGCGGTGATTTCTGCCTGTGCCGCACTGCACAATATTGCAATACAGTTAGATGACATAATGGTGCCTGCTGATGATGACACTTTAATTTTAGACAACTTGGCTAATGTTCCAGTACCAGAGCCACAAAACTGTCCAGGTTTCTTAGCCCGACAAAATATTGTAAATAGATTTTTTTCTTAAAAGGTTAAATAAAACATGATCGAAATTACAATTTTTTATTTAATAGGCTATTTTTTAAGGCCTCCAATTCTAGTTTAGATTTTTCCAATAAAATTTTATTTCTTTCTAATTCTAACTCTGCAGACTGTTTTTGGATTTCTCGAGTTTCTAATTCTAACTCTGCAGACTGTTTTTGGATTTCTTGAGTTGCCAACTATAAAGAAACAAATAATTGGTTTTAGACAAAAACTATCAACAACACACAAACAAATGATTCTTATAACTCTAATTAGACCAAAGGAAGTACACTCAATCAAAATAAAAATATAATTTAAATAGTTGTCAGTTAATAAGTATATTTTATACCTTTGAATGTAATAGGTTCATTTCAACTCTCTTTTTCATTTCAAAGTGTTTTAATCTTAAAACACCCTCTCTTCTGACATAGTCTGCAGGTTTTCTTGGCACATTCGTGAGTGGGAAGTTTTCTTTTTCATTGCATTCTTGGGATACTGAAAAACCAAATTAACGAGTTAGGTAAATTTTTATATAAATATTTCAAATATTGTTAGTTATTTTACAAAATAACCTGTTTCGTTGATAGGCTCAATCGGAAGCTCTTCAGTGAGTATGTCATAGGATTGCACAGTATTTTTTTCTTTATTATTATCTGAAACGAAAATCAAATTAATACACTAGAAACTACTAATTATGAAAAAATCATTATATTTCATACCATATAAACTAAGGTTGTGATACCTGTAACAGTAGTATTATCATTAATCATATGATTAGTTGGATCTATCTGCCCACAATCATCTACATCTAAAGATGTTAAGATGTTACCATCACTATCATACGGATTTTTGATCTCGCATATTAATACAGGTGCTGCCTGAAAATAGTTACAAAATGTTTTATTAAAGTAGGTAAAAACACAAACAGTTAAGAAATAATATACCTACCTCCTCTACCATGCTTATAATAGCTCCTCAGCTCAGCAGCACGAGCCTTTCGTGTAGTAGCCTTCATGTTATCCCATGCTCTTTTCAAAGTAAGGGTATCACGCTACAAATAAAAATTATTAAATAATAAAATCTACAATTTATCAAAAAACTAATAATAAATTATTTTTAAAATAAAAAAGAAACCACCTTCAAAAAAAAAGTAGTAAACATTACATGAAATTTATAATGCGGAATACACTAAAAAGTGAAAAATAAACAATTAGATAAGTATTTAATTCGAAAAAGAAAACACTTTCCCTCTTAATTATAATAAAACAACGGTCTTACTACTTCGGTCGGTACTTTTTATCTTAGCGTATTTTTTTTTGAAGGCGGTTAAAAAGTCAGTGTAGCTATACACTCCTACCTTATGAACGTGAGCTTGACAGTTAAATTCCTGGGTTATGGACTCCCATGCAGCTTTTTTCTTTTGGACAGATTTACCATCTGTCAGCTTTGACTCCACAATTGGTTTGCCCTTAATTAGAGTTCCTAATAAGATTTTTTCGTCGCTGGTAAAATTGGGCACTCTTGACCTTGAGCGTAGTGTTTTTGGTTGCTCCTTAAATAAAAGAACAAATTAATTATGTACAAAACTTGTTTTAGGTACCTAAATATACGCACAATTTAATAAATAAAGTGAAACTGCTTACCATTATCGTGTGTGTGCTGGTTTTTATTTAGCAATTTTTTTTCGAAATTGAAAGTAATCACCAATCACAATAAATGACACGAAAAAACATTGACATTTGATGAATTGAAATTGACATAACCTCACACATTCTGCTTGCCGCGGTAAAAATTAAAAATACAATTTTTGATTATTGGGTCCAAACATTAGTTAAAAAATACATTATACATTTAAAATGTTTAAATACATCATGTTTCTTCATTACAAAGTAGAAATTAATGAATTTGTAGAAAATAAACACGTTATATAAATATTTCTGTTGGCCGATTTATTTAGTTGGCAATTCTTTCAATTTATCGACACATGTCGATAATGAGAAGAACAGCTTGTTGCTTCCTTAAATCTATACTTAACAAATGAGCCCTTAAGTATTGTCTTTGGGAGGAATCACTCATTAAGGATTTTAATGATCATTTGTTAAACATTCATTAGGGTTAATTTAATGAGGCTTTCTGAGTGCGGCAGTTAATTTCTAACTTATCATTGGAATTGGAAATAAGTTGAAGTCCCCTATCAATGACCTCGAGATTTTTATTTAAACGTTTTTCATTTTCGTTTAATTTAGAAATAGAATTATTAAATGTAGTAATAGTTGACTTAATGACATGGATATTATCTCTCATTAAATAGGCTAATTGTTTTTCATCCGTTTGTACTTGGTCGATTGCATCAGAAAATTTCAGAGCATCCTCTGCATCCAGAGTGCCGAAAAAAGTTTTTAGTAAAGATCCACCAGCGTCTATGAGGCCGCGTTTGTATCTTTTATTACTGTTGACCAAATACGAGACAGAGGAATACTTTTTAACATTATTATCATGTTGATTTTGTAATGCCGACAATGTGTTTAAACAATCCTGTTGGATTTTTAAAGAACTATAATCCTTGCAATAAGTATTAACTCTAGAAAATAACGATTCTACAATATTAAAATGAGAATGTATTCTACTAATATCCAGATAAGTTATGACGTTCCAGTTGTCGTTAGTAAATTTAAGATTACTAACTTTGTCGAAATATAGGCCTGGACTCGTAGTTATTGGCGTAACGATTTGATGACACGAAGTTGATGAGCCAAAGTGCCTGTAAAGATAAGCTCAAGTTATAGCATCGTCTGATGCCAGCTTTATTTCGTCATAATGATGACGTACGTGTCTACGATTTATTAATAAGGTGACGGTGTGGTTACCGTTTATTTTGACTATTTTAAAAGGGCCTTTCCATATAGGGGATAAGGCTTTGTTTTGCTTGTGGTGACACTTAAGATAGACTGAGTCACCAACGTTATACGTCACAGGCTTAGCATGAGAATCGTAGAGGCGTTTAGACCTTTCTTTAGATAGCTGAATATTTTGTAATGCTTTTTGCCTACTATAATATAGTCTATGATTTAGTATTCTAACGTAGTCCGTATAAGTGTTATTCTCTAAAGTGTCTATAGATTTAGGAATATGTGGCTTGAAACCGAATAACAATTCGAATGGCGAATAATTAGTCGTCGAATGAACATTTGAGTTGTAAGAAAACATAGCTGTATTGAGATAAAGTCCCAAGTATGGGCATTTTCATTCACAAATGGCCCTAAATATTCTTTAAGGGTGGCATGGCTCCGCTCTAGAGCGCCACAAGTTTGAGGATGATAAGGCGAAGCTAGAATATGTTTTATTCCGAATAATTTTGTAAGTTGTTTAATGACCTCAGAACTAAAGTTAGTGCCTTGGTCAGTGACAATCATTTTAGTGTGTCGTGAGTCTCTGAGAAATACGTTTAAAGAGATTAATGTTTTAACAATGCCCTCACTATACATAATGGAGAATATATTGTATGTTCGTAAAAACCTTGATAAATTCAGTACAAATAGTGATTTTCATAGTATTAACACGAGAAGTAAAAATAAACTGGCAGTTCCAAGATTTAGACTAACTAAAACAAATACTAAATCTTTCCTAGGAAATTCTATCCGTTTTTATAACAAACTGCCTGATAGTATTATTAAATTACCAAGCAATAAGTTTAAAAATGCCGTGAGAGCCAAGCTGATAAGTAAAGCGTACTATTCAATTAGTGATTACGTAGATGATAGGCGCGCGTGGATGTAGTATCTCTGCACATGTCGTCTCCCTGGCAGTCGGCTAGCCTTTTATTATAATTTATTATTTCCTTAGCTTTCCCTTAGCGTCTACTTGAGGAGCTTTGACATGCCTTGACATTCCTGTTAGGGTTTGATTAGGACTACATATTTTGTGTATGTAAAACTATTATTATTTTATTTCCTTGTAAGCTATGCTTTTTACATTTATCAACATCGTAAACTTAGTAAAATAGTCGGGTTCCTATTTTTTGGTAATCATTTCTATTTTCTTTATTCAAAGAATACTTTATCCTATATTTGTCTGTAATCTGCACTTTTTACTAATTTGCGTTGTTGCTGCATAACTATTATTGTAAAACTTGTATTTTCTATTTTTAAAAGAGTAACTTATGGAGATTCTTGCCGGTTCTTCTCCATAAGAATGACATTTTGGAACCGCGCAACTAGAGTCAGTAACGTTTTGAAAGTGCCCTAGAAGGCCTACTCGAAATAAAAACCTTTTGATTTTGATTTAGGTAAGTTTGTCAAATCACCTAAGTTATTCTGGTCGTATTCGTCGTGAAAAATGCTTTGAAATGGTTCACTTGAAATATTTGGCAATTGGCGAGATGTTAAGTCAATCAATTCACTTAGTGATTGATGTTCTGTGGAGGCTACACTTATTGGCGAATATGTATTATACGATGATGTTAAAGTACATGGCAACCTGCACTTGTTGGAGAATATGAATAACTTGTATAGGGGCGTTCACCTTGTCCATCGATATCCTAGATCTCATACTTGGAGATAATATGAAATGGGCCTTTCTCTACTAACTGGAAACTTGTCTATTGACAACTGTCCAAACCCTATTTTTCTAGAAAATTAAAAATATATATGTTAAATCGATAGATAGTTATGATATAAATACATATAAACAAGAAACCATTGTAATATTCCCTTATTTTTCTAATTATAGGCAATTTTGTAAAAAAGTGCGACAGAGGACTGTTTTGCCACCCAGAGGACTGTTTTTTTTCCACCCAGGGAACAGTTTATGTAATATTTATATGAAGAAAAACACAATATTAATTATTAAATGTAATCAAATAAATTCTCTTCTTTATTAAATACTGTATCACATACAGAATGTAAATACTTATACATATTTATCACGAACAAATTGCGAGTTTAGCTCTCTAAGTAACGAATTAAAATAATTGTAATCAAAATTAAGCTTAGGTTCTAAGAATCAGCCTTGTTTACTTATCAATGCAGACTTATTTCTCAAAAACAGGTACAGATATATTAAAATAATAAAATATTCGTTTCCCTTTTAGGGCAATATCTGGGTTTGGCAACTTCTTTAATACTTGGTCAAAGGACACATCAGAAACATCATTTTCATCGACTCTGAATGTGTGTCCTTTGTCATCACAAATTTTTAGGAAGGTTACTGTTAGTTCGCCTTCTTCCGTGTCTATCTTGTTGATTACTGCAGCATAACAATATTCAGTGTTTCTTACTAGAAATTTAACCAAGACGTAATCACCGACGGTGTAATCCTGTTGGTTGATTGAACTAGGTCCAGCCAGTGCACCGTCGTCGTCGGTCTCCATTGTGGAATCCTGTGAGTTGTCCATGTTGTTTTCGCTTTCAGAGTCTGTGTAAATATCATCTACGTTAAGTTTTGTCTTGTTTTTGTACTGTAACACTCCTAAATTGAAATGCTGGCACTCGTCTTCACAAGTGCAACTTAAACTTTTCATTATGAGTTTAGTGGCACTACGAGCTGATTCCAGAGGACTTCTTAATATATCAGCCTTTACTTGATGAATTTTTAGAGTGCCATTAAAGCTTTTTAAATTAACTGTTTCATTTTGAAGGTCATCTGTCAATTTTTGGATGGCTTTATCGTCGATTGTGAACAAGGTAATTGCGGAACATCTTCGTTGAATGGCTTCTACAAATGATTCCAAGCTATCAATATCACCACCTGTTGCGACGACGGTATCAGCCGTTCTCTTGCAGGTCGCTCCAATGCCATCAGGGGCCCCTTTGCCATGTCCACTCTCTGAATAGTTCCACGTAAACTTCTTCAAATTTAAAACTTCTTGTTGAAGCCTTGATGCCAGGACGTAAAACATCGTTTTGTTTCTGTATTGAGTTACGGGTCCATCGCTGACGAAATGGATGCTCTTTATGTTAGGTGGGAGAGTTTTAAAGATTGGCCGCAAATGTGCCCATATAGCTGCTGGTGAATGTGTGAGATTTTTGGAAACGGTACAATAAGACTTGATAGAGTTTTTGGTATACACTACCACAGTATGAAGACTTAGCTGAAGTCTCGAGCCTCCAAAATGAAATGCTTGTATTTCTTGACCGTATTTTGAACAATAATTTTCTGAAAAATCAATATGTTTATATATCTTGTGTAAATATAGCTTGTGAAGATTGATAAGCCATTTCTTCTTGGTTGAATATCTTGATTGATTAAACTGAGTACAAAATTAAACTGACTTGATTTCCTACAATACTTTCTCTACTCCTACAAATTTTCATCAAGAGTTTCGTATGGGTCGCACGACTCGTGTCGCGTAGATTCGAAGGTAGCTGTCGCCCTGCGACCTGCGACCGGTTGCCAGTTGCGGTCTCGGGTCGTGGGCTCTCGTCGCGGTCGTCTTGACCCGAACGCTACCTTTAAGGTAACAGGCGTATTGTCAAACCACTTGAAAAATTGCAATTTTATTTTTATTGCAAGTGGCTTGACAATAAGTCCTTTTTTCTGTAGCGCTTTGTCGGATAACAATAAAGTATTGGCATCTTCAAGCCTATTTTTTCGGGCAGTCCCTAAACTAAACATATAATAAAATTATGTCTCAATAAATAAATTTGTTCGAGAGATGTAAACCAGTTATCAAAGTAAACGACACTAGGTCGGTGTTTTATGGTTTTACATAAAGCCAATACCGTTTTAGCTCCAATGCCGAGATTTTCCTCCTCAGGTTCGAATTGAATGCCCCTAAATGTATCGTCGCCTCCATACAACATGAAATCGTAGACGATTCCAGAGACACCAGTTCTTACCAAATTTTTAAAACCCCATTTGTATGGTTTGTTTGTGTTATATTGCCTTCGAGAGCCCGCTTTTTTTGCCTTTGTAAGGAATGATCATGTCATCTACACTGAAGGCATTCTCCTCTTCAATAGACAGACAGTGGGCTCTTACTCGCTCGAGGAGAGGACTTAGTTTGTAGTAACGATCGGATTTGTCAGCTTGTGTGTTATCTGCAAAATGCAGGTACCGCCTTATTTACTTAAAACCTTTTGATAGGCATGACGTCTGCTAATAACAACTCCCATTAAATTAGGTCGGGGAAAAAGTTTTTTCGCATTATAGTATGTATGAACTTGTAATAAAATGTTTTTGGCTATAGTATTTGTATCTGGCTGGTTTTGATATAATTCAAAGAATTTTAATTTTATTAGAGAGAGAAAGATTTTGTTACAAGTTCATACATACTATAATGCGAAAAGTCTTTTTCCCCGACCTACGAGTATTATACAAGAAAATTATCATTTTTGTTATTTCTCCTCTGCTCTTCTGAGATCAATGAAACTTTTTTTTAACTTAAAACTAATTTGTATTTCTATTTTCTTTGTTTTCGTGGCTTCAGGACACATTACTGCTTGGTTGGATCGGGACAAATTCATTTATTGCAAGTGAAAGAAAAAGAAAGAAAGAAATAACTTTTATTACGTGCTTGTGACACATAGATACATAAAGGACAAGCTGTACAAAATTGAGACATTAAGGGTAGAATATGCGTCGCTAACACGCAATATTTTTTTGTCGACCGATTTCGGGCTCTCGAGCTGAGTGCACATCGACCAACTCGTCCTATCTTTGAAGACAAGTCATGTTGAGACTCTTGGGATTCTTGAACTGTGTTGCCGAAAATAGCGTCTATCCTTAATTTAAGTTGTCGTGGTAGTGTTTCAATGGATGACCGGCGAATCAAAAGCAGTTTTATCAAATTGAAAGCCAATTCGTGCAAAAGGTACGCCTCACAATTTTTTTGGCAGAAGCGTTCATTTGGTTGATTACCAGAGCGTTGATTCTAACAAAGTTCATCAAATCAAAAAAGTTTACCGGCCTCGGCGCACAGTGAGCAGTGCGCCTCCGCAGTACAGGCCGCCACTTTGTGACCGGGCTGCCTACATTGGTAACATTAGTTACCGCGATCCGTCTCTGCCGTACATAAGGCTCTCACGTACCCTAGTTCGAGGCACTTGTAGCATCGCATAGGTCTCTACTCCAATAATTTGACCTGGGCAGAGAACCATCCTATTGCCGGCACACACCTTGGCCGCCGCCGTCGCGGGGCAGTGTATCCAGGCCGTTCTCTCGCCAGAGTGGTCCCAGCGGATCGCCCCACACTTGACGTGAGCAACATCACAGTTCCCGACCCGGGCGATGGCGGAAGCCACGTCTTTATCCGTGGCTGAGTCGTCCAGAACTGAGACGCGCAGTTCTGCGTTCTTCGTAGGTCTAGTGACCCGGACGCTTTCGCTGGGAAGCACCTCCCTCAATTTGGCGGCTAAACTGTCCGCCTTATCGCCGCTAGTGGCGCCTGGCACCTCCAAAATACGTGCCCCCGTGACGCAGCGCAGTCACGGGGGCGGAAAGCGCAGCCCAGGGATGTCGAGGTCGGCCAAGTTGATACTGGCCTTGGCATCCCTTAGCGCAGACGAACCTGGGCAGGCTTATTCTGCACCTGTCTCTTCTTCTTCCTTTTCTTTTTTCGGCCCTGGACAACGGTCCAGGTTTCTTCGGGTGGCGAAGCCGTCCCAGCATTCTTCTTTTTGGTCTTTCCAGCATTGCATTCCTTTACTCCACCTATTTTTTCAAGGGCAGCGGTAAACGACTCACTCTCGAACAAATGGCGTTTAGACGGTGGGATCTTGCGTAACGTTGCCTTGATTAAAGGGTCACGGGCATGATTAGTTATTCCATCTCGGCGCATTCGTAAAATTTCAGCCCTGTATCCACAGATAAGTTGCAACAAATCTGAAGACACTTTTTGGAAATCACTGTTAAAGAATACCTCCGTGATCTTGTCCTGTAAGCTATTAAAATTTAAATCCTGTCCTGCAAGAGCCCAAAATAGTAGTTCTGTCAAGGTAGATGATAAGGTCTGCCTGTTTCAGCGCACAAAAAGTGAGAGTGGCGTAGGCTTTGTCAGCGTAAGCCAAGTGGCGCAACTAATCATATGCACGAATCTCCTCATTAGCCTCCAGGTCAACAAAATCAGGCGTATGACAATATGATTTTGCTGCATTGACCCCGTGTCAATAAGTCCCCCCGTGTCGTAAGTGTTCTAGAGACCGTATAGGTTTTTTGTAGACCTCTTCTTTGAGACAGCCCCAATAAAAAAAATCCAATGGATTTAAATCTGGTGAGCGTGGAGGCCACAAAATTGGTCCTAGACGCCCGATCCATCTGCCTGGATATGTCCTATTTAAATAAGCGCGAACAGGGACAGCATAATGCGTAGGACAGCCGTCATTTTGCAGCCAGTGTCCTTGCCGCAGCTCCTCAGGCACTTCTCTTAATAAATTGGGGAGATCATTTTCCAAAAATTCTAAGTAGCTTTGTCCGGTAAGATTCCCCGGTAGCTCAAAGGGGCCAATTATTTCTCCATTTAAGATCCCCGTCCAATAATTTATTTTAAATTAATACTGGGATCTATCTTCACGCATAAGACGGGGATTTTCAAGTTGCCAACTGTGTAAGTTATGCAGGTTCAAGTATCTATCTCTTTTGACTGTCGACTCGTCACTCCACAAAATTTTATTGAAAAATTGTGGATCTTCTTCAATCTTTGTCAGCATTTGTCGGCAAAAACGCAATCTGTTCGCGTAATCTCTTGGTTGAAGTGTTTGCACACGTGTGACATGGTAAGGGTGAAAAGCATTTCTTTTTAAAATATCGTGCACGGTCGATTTTCCTATACCTGTGTGTCGAGCTATTGCTCGCGTAGAGGTGGACGGATTATTTTCAATTTCTTGAAGCACCACGTCTTGTAAATCAACATTAGCAGCTCTTCCACTGCTAGTTCCTCCGATACCACTTCCCGGCATTCTACCTTCAAAGTAACAGCCATGGACTCTTATGAATACGCGATAGTCTGGGTGGCGCGCATTAAAGAGTTGCGGCTGCACTAGTGTTTCCTCTGCATTCACCGTAAATAAAATGCATGTTTGCATATTCTTGTGCCGTATACTGATGACGTGGCATTTTGATACACAAACACTAAAATTCAGTCCAAAACAAGCCAAGTCGTCGCAAATATCACCAAACAAAACGAGTCCAAATCAGTAAGCAAAACAAAAGTCCGGTAAGATAGCCAAGCGGTCGTTTTAACACTATTTCAAAGTAAATCACGAAAATAGCACGGAAACGAAATAAGCACATGCGAAGTAGAGCAAGTCGAGTGACGTACTAAGTAAGAGCTCTTACCTTGTTTATTACATTTAATTCCTCTGTCTCTCTCGCACTTAGGCAATTTAGAACCTCTTTGTCTAACATAACACAAAAGGGGTGGCAGGGCGGGTGGTATGGCGTGCGCGCAGGTAGCAAATATGAAGGTCACACGACCTATTTCACGCTTAAAAGTAACCATTTTAAACATTATTACATTTAGATGATGTAATTAATTTCTGACCATTTATTTAGTTTGAATTTGTTTAAATAAGCTATTTTTATTAGTCACCAATGCCTGAAGTGCTTTTTTATTAATTCTCGGAGTCAGGTACAACAGAATTGAGAAAACAGTTCCCATATTATTATTTTTTTGGTTCAGTATTTTTTTCTCCTTTTCTACATTAATAGCAATAATTCACTATTTAAGGCAGATACAATTATGAATTATACCATTATTAAATCTACACAAAGCCGACATTATTTTAAAAATATTGGCCACCCATGTCCATACATTTTTTTTTTACCCAAGCTATTTAAACTTTGCTTATGTGATTAGATAGTTAAATAAAACTGATTTTGTCTAGAAGATGTTTTTTATTTGAGTCTTTTGTCCTTAGGAATGTGGACATATACTGGAGAGCCAAAAACTTTCAGCCGATGTATGTCATATTTTTTAGCTGTCCACATTTCAAATGGTGATTTTCCATCTTTACCTTTTCCTGTCCTATTTAAGACAAAAGCGGCAGTATTCACCGCTTCAGCCCATAGTTTCTTTGGTAAATTTTTGGCATGTAGCATAGTCCTTGCCGCTTCTACGAGTGTCCTATTTTCCCTTTCCGCTTTCCCGTTTTGTTCTGGTGTATAGGTAACAGTCTTCTGGTGAATTATTCCACGCTTGGAGCACATATCCATCACTTCTCTGTTTACAAATTCCAAGCCATTGTCTGTACTAAATATCTTAATTTTATTACCGGTTACATTTTCAGCCATGTTAAAGAAATCTTCCAGACAACGCTTTATTTCGTGTTTGGTTTTAACGAAGTAAATAGTTCTATAATTAGAATAATCGTCTTTCAGAACGACAAAGTATCTTGATCCGCTGATCGTTTCTTCCTCCATGGGCCCGCAGGTATCCCCATGTATTATTTCACACGTTCTAGTGCTCAAAGTTTCACTCCTCTGAAAGGGTAATCTATGTATTTTACCCTTTAAACAACTTTCACATTGAGGCACATTAGTTTGTTTTATCTCAATGTTATTTTCTTTCAATATTTTCTTCACGTAGTCAAAATTTTGGTGTGCTAATTTCTCATGCCATTCGCACAGATCGTTTTTCACTACTTCTGTAGCATTCGCCACTTCGCATTTAAACCGAAAATCCATATAAAAAGAGTTTTCAACTCTTTTTGCAATTGCACAAACAACGCCATTTCTATAAAATTTACATAAACTGTCATTTGTCACAATGACGTATCCCCGGTCAGCAGCGCGGTTCACAGATAGTAAATTTGTCTTTAGGTCGGGAACGTACAATACATTGTCTATGGTCGTATCTAACCATTCACTCCCATTGCTAACTTGCACCGCCATCTGTCCATAGCCTAGAGCACTAATTACGGCACCATTACCGACAATCACGGACTTTTGCGATGTGCTTGTATACGAAGAGAATAGCGATAAATCACGACACATATGCTCACTGGCCCCCGAGTCCACAAGCCACTTTGATTTTTCATATTGTTCGCACACAGTGTTCGACATTATAAACGCATTACTCATCTTTTTGTTTTCTTTTGACTTTCTGAATCTACACTGCGCTTTGATATGTCCAAGCTTGCCACAGTAAAAGCATTTACTACCGTTCATCTTTTTCTCATTGTCTTTGTTACTGTTACTTCTACACTCAGATTGCCCGGTGCCCGGTTTTACCGCATTTAAAACACTTTGCGTTTCTTTTAGCTATGAGCGCCGACGAGGCAGGAGTATCCTGGGTTTCTTCTGTCTTTTCTTTTACCCTCTCCTCCTCTACTAATAACCGAGCTACCAAGTTATCAAATGTTTGTTTTTCGTCAGGTGCGGACTCCCACGCAGATACGAAATGCTTATACTCGTCTGGTAGGCTCATTAGGACTTTAGTTATCGCGAACTTATCAGAGATTTCTTCTCCCATTTGCTTCAACTGATTTTGCATTTCTTGAATTCTTGATAAGAATATTGACATATCAGTTCCTTTATCATATTTATATTGAAAAAAACCTTTGTTGAATAATATGGATACTGGTTTCTGATTTTCGTTCGTATACACTTAGAAGTTTCTTCCACATACTAGCTGACGTTGTACACGAAATGAGATGTAACATAACATCCTCGGACATCCTTGTCACTAACAATGTTTGAGCCTTTGCATCACTAGTTTCCCAGGCGGTTCGTGCAGCTGCCTCTTCAGGTTTCGTAGTTTTACCTTCTACAATGTCTAGCCATCCCTGACCTCTCAGTAATACTGTGGTTTGAAACTTCCATATGTTCCAATTTTTAGCTCCTTCCAGCTTCATTACGTTGTATTTACTTCCATCTTCTTGCCTTGCCTTGCAATACTGCAAGTATTTTTCTTTCTTGACGAAAATAACTGCACACACGCCGGCAGACCTAACCTCACTTTTCGCCAATGTTCACAGTTTATTGAACTTTTGCACTGCACTTTATGTCCTTTACTTTTATCGACAGGTAGGCGTTTCTGGGCCCATAACCTGTGATTAGATAGTTAAATAAAACTGATTTTATCTAGAAGATGTTTTTTATTTGAGCAAGAGAACAACCCATAGATTATACACACACGCGTAGACAAGTGTTGCCAACCTTAGAACCAAACTAGTAAAACTGGCGAATCACTTTAAAGCTGACAACATTACAACAAAAACTAAATATATTTCCATTGCCATCTTATTACTTTAACAGCTTAAAAAATAAATTATGAAAATTTTGCAAAATTATCGAACTTGCATATTTTTTTAAAGAAAAAGTGCAATAGATACTATTTATTATGCATCTATCAGAATAGTTAGTGTACAACATTAAACAAAAAAAAAACCGATGGTTTTTATTCATTTCTAGTCGTAGTGCTCAATAAAGTAAAATAGGGCAAAAAATTATTCATGTTTTATTTTAAAAAATCATAATTATCTTTGGTACTACTTATAATAGATTTTTTTTTATATTTTTTTCTGGGTGGCCGTTAGTTCTACTATAAGCCATTTCAAGGTTATCCATTAATTACCGGACACCCTGTATATGCAACAGTCCATAAAAGATGCTAAAAATAAAATTTTGCAAATTGCTTCTTCAAGATTTAGCACGATGCTCAAATTTTCCCCTATTAGGAACTGCATGTTTTTATTTCGTCTTTCTCATAGAGAAAGCTTTGATCGTGCTAAATGTTGAAGATGCAATATGCAAATTTCTATTCACAACGTTTTTTTAGCGCACTTTCATCAGAATAAAAAAGAAACACACCCACACACACACATGCACGCGCACACACACACCCACACACTTGAGGGTGCATATGCAAATTTCTATTCGCAGCAACTTCATCAGAATAAAAACATACACACTTTTGGGATATGATTTGTTGATGCTTTGGAACATTTAAATATCAGCAGAAAAATAGAAGGCCTATCATTATTGTTTACACGAAAAAAATGAAATAAACCGTATGGTATGAATATTATTTTATATTCAATAAATATATAAAAATACAAAGTTTGTATGCAGATTTCTTGTCTTCGGGTTATGCATACGTTTGATTGACTCTTTACTTCTTCGATCGTTGATAGTCGGTAGTTTTTGCGTTTATAATCAATTGGGTGACTTGATTCATCACTTCTAGCTTCAATTCTTCATCTTGAAAGCCCGCAACAAGCTTCCCATGAACGTTAAAAATCCGTCGACCGAGTCCGGAGTTGAGTTTGTCGGAGGCGTGTTTATGGCGATAGGCGTATTCATTGAATCGGTTAAATTCTTGATGACGGTTGAAAATTCGTCGCTGTCGCCCAAACGAGGATTCTTTCTTTTACGCCTTGCTGATGTGCATACTCCAGACGTTGAAGAGCCAGAATGCGCTGAAGTACTGGGACGTGCAAATACAACATCTTCTTGCTGATTGTTGGCCGTCACTGATGACAAGGATGATGAGCGACTCCTTTGTTGAGATGGTGATGGTGATGGACGTGTAGTTCTCGTGTCCAACACTCGTTCTGCCGAAGAAGACCGACGAAGATTTTCCTGCGCTCGAATAATCTCGTCAATCTCCGGGTCATAAATATCGTCCACGTACTCAATATTCTCATAATAGTTGGCTTCTTCGGAGTTTTTCTCAACCACGATTGTCTCTGTATCCTAGAAACAAAAAAGGGCATGAGTTTTGCATTCGCAAAGTTTTTTTTTTTCATTTTTAGCATTACCTGACTCAGCGGCACACCGGACAGCGAAGGTACACCGGGCAGCGAAGACACACCGGACAGCAAAACCTCACTATCGAAGGAAGTCCTGTTCTTACGCGGGATCACGTACGTTTCGAGGAACAAGAGCTTTTCGTAATACCACAGGCTCGGTTTATAAACCTGAAAATGTTTACATAAATGTTTATTACTTATTATATTTTTAAATTTAGGTTAGTTTAATTTTTTTCATTACAGTAAAAAATACTCACGTCATCGGTGCCAGTCCCGCTTTTTAAAGAGGCTTTCATTTTGGAATTCTCGATATTTTATTCTTCGAGCACTCTTTTGCCGTCACGGTTGGCTTTAACCCCAAAACTGCGTTCACTCCCTCACTCTATCAAGAGCCTCAGTTCGAAGACGCTTGTTGTGGTAATTCGGAGTATTTGTTGCATACAAACACGGTTCTTCTTTGTATGCGTCAATTAAAGCATTAATTTGCTCCGGAGACCACCTTTGCGATGGTCTTTCCGTGTGGTGTCCGGATATAAAGAATAGCACCACCCCATATCCTCCACTGGGTGTTGTAAAAGGCGACTAATGGACCTTAGGACCCAGTGCACTGTACCAAGCACCTTGGGTCACCCGAATGGTGGCGGGTAAGCCATCAACAAACGCATTCCCAAAGAGGGTTAGTGTCAGGCAGGCGGCCGACTATAAAACCATAGCCAAATCTTTAAGCAACATGTCTAGAAGACGTGTTGCGCCGACCCCAAGTGAAATGGGATAAGGGCAGGAAGATGATGATGATGACCACCTTTGCGACATATTTTTTCAACAACAGAGCACGAAAAAAAGAGAACACGCAAGCAAGCCGTCACGAAAAATAGCACACGTTCTATCATCGACAGCCAGCACGCAACCACGCTGCAGAGCCAGCAGTGACGTCACTTTCTCGCAGCGCTGCCAGCAGAGTAGCCAGCAGAGGGCCCCGCAAGCAATCCAGCAGCAAAACAAGCGTCGTGTGCAGCGGGCTTTAGATTGTAAAGAAAATAGTGTTCTTAAACTATATCGTGCAATTTATGGTCTAAAACAATCAGCCAGGGCTTGGAACGAAAGAGTAAATGATACTTTGTTAAAATTAAATTTTGTTAAGTCAAAGTTAGAACCATGTCTGTATATAAAAAAAATGTGAAAAGGAGCAGATCATAATAGCAATTTTTGTTGATAATTTTTTTAATTTTTTCAAGCAGTAGTAATATGGCTAATGAGTTAAAAACAAATTTAATGTCAAAATTTAAAATTAAGGATTTGGGCCAATTAAAACAATGTTTGGGTATGAGAGTTAGAATGTATCAGAATGGCAATATTTCCTTAGATCAAGAAAAGTTTGTAGACCATATTTTAAGTAAATTTAATATGACAAACTGTAAAGTTGTTGGTACTCCTATTGAGAAAAAATTAAAACTAGAGAAAAGTGTAGATGTTTGTAAACAATATCCATTCCAACAACTAATAGGAAGCCTAATGTACTTAAGTGTTTTGAGTCGCCCAGATATCTCCTATAGTGTGAATTGAGCCAATTTAATAATTCATTTTCCTATACTCATTGGAAGCATGCGAAACGCATCCTAAGATACTTATGTAAAACTAAATCTCATGGCCTAATGTTTATCAAAGATAATTGTAAATTAGAGGGTTTCGTTGATGCAGATTGGGCTTCAGACACACTAGATAGGAGATCCTTCACAGGTTTTTATTTCAAACTTTCTGGAACTGTTATTTCATATGAATGAAAAAAACAACGTACTATAGCCTTATCAAGTACAGAGGCAGAATATATGGCGATTGCTGAAGCCTGTAAAGAGGCTATTTATTTAAAAAACTTGTTTTCTGAAATTGTAAACAGTTGTGATTATATAATTACATTGTATAATGACAATCAAGGTGCTCAGAAGCTGTCTGAAAATCCTTTGTTTCATAAAAGAACGAAGCACATAGATGTGCGTCATCATTTTGTTAGAGAAGCAGTTGCTAACAATCTTATAAAGATAGTCTACATGCCAACATCTGAAATGCCAGCAGACTTGCTGACCAAGGGTTTAGACAGTGTTAATCATAACTATTTTGTAAAAAGGTTAGGTATTCAAAGCATTGTTTAATGGGTGAATATCTGTAAATTAAAAGCATTTTTTTTTTTATTAGTTTGTTAAAAATAATTGATATGTTACAAAGTTCAGATTATTTTGATAAATGGAGATGTTAGAATTAATATCAAAATAATATATTTAATGTACTACTAGCGCCATCTATGTTGCATCATTGTAACTACCTACCTAATGCCAATGTCAAGAAATAAATTTAGTCTTTGATCAACCACAGTACACGTTTTATTAATAATTACAGATGGTATTTGAAACACTAAGAAATATATACCTACTAATTATGTACTATACTATAGACATAAACTTAATGTCTAAGTGTTTCCAAAAAATGTCCAACAGACATATTCCCATGCAGAAATTCCATTTGCATATCTTGATTCGTCCTTGAGTACATGTTTCATCTGCCTTTCTTTAAATCGTTTTAATTTGTTTTTTACCATCGTGTGTCGGACTGTGACCAATGATGCATCCTTTTGTATATGTAATGTTAAGAAAATGTAAGATATTGGGCTTCTTTTTCCCTACTTCCCGATTCAATTTGTTGTGCCAGCCCTCCAAACAGTTAGTGGTGCGATGCTGACTTCCGAATACATTCCAAGTTTGTATAAAATCTTCTTTTAACCATTGCCTGTTAGTGAGGCCAAGCACAGAGAAGACTGATGCTGTTCTGAAATACCCAGAACCCCGGGATGTCAAACAGGTGCACAGTTTTGTCGGTTTAACTTCATATTTTAGAAAATATATAGAAAACTATGCACTGATTGCAAAACCACTTACCGACTTGTTGAAGAAGGAAAATAAATTCATTTTTGAAGAAGAACAAAGATGAGCTTTTTTAACTTTGAAGGAGAAGTTAGCCTCAAGTCCGGTGTTAAAGATTTTTGATCCGAAATTGAGGACGGAGTTGCTCACAGATGCGTCGAATGTTGCATACTCAGCTATCCTTATGCAACATTGGCCTGACAGTGGAATTCACCCTGTTTACTACATGAGCTGCAAAACTAACGATGCACAAAGTAGATATTCTAGCTATGAGCTAGAAGCATTGGCCATTGTGGAGGGGGTGAAAAGATTCAGACATTATCGGTATGGGATACACTTTAAAATCATAACAGATTGTAAAGCTTTCGAGATGACCCTGAAGAAAAAAGATCTGACTGCAAAAGTAGCAAGGTGGGTATTGTTTCTCAGTGAATATGATTTTGACATTGAACACAGATCGGGATCGAAGATGAGACATGCAGACGCATTAAGCCGCTATCCATATGCAGGAGTAACAACATTACATGACACACTAAAGCTAGCTCAAGATCAAGATGAAGGGCTGAGAGCTATAAAGGAGATGTTACAAGAAAAATCATATCAAGACTACTGGATAGAAAATGACTTATTGTACAAGGGAGATAATAAGATGCTCGTAATACCTAAGGTTATGGAAAAAGAAGTTCTGAAAAGAGTCCACAGTAATGGACATTTTTCAAAGAAGAAGATGAAAGAAATAATTGAAAAAGAATACTACATAAAAGGATTAGATAAGAAAATGGAAGATTTTATTATAACATGCATTCCATGCTTGTTAGCTACCAAGAAGGAGGGGAAGCAAGAAGGATTTCTTCACCCAATTGAGAAGGAGAGCATTCCATTGGACACTATCCATCTGGATCATGTGGGACCATTGACGCAAACGACTAATGCCCGGTTTCTGAGGGCTTCGGTTAAGTTCTTAATAGTTATCGCTTCAATAAATTTATGGAGAAGATAAACTTCGTTTAACTTTCACTGCGTTTCTGAACACGCAACAAACTACTCAACAACTATGTAGTTCCTAAATTGACCACTAGATGGAACTCTTCTAGAAAGCTACATAAATGTGACTTAATTTATTATTATTTGTGCTAAGTACATATTTTATTTGTGATAATATTTTTTTTTAAGTTAAATGAGTTATCAAATACTATTTTAGTGACAAAATATGAAAATAAGTCATTTGTCTGTGTGTCCGTCTGTATGTCATTTGCCGAAGGGCGAGAATGTACATCCTAAAAAAAAAAAAAAAGAAACTTCAATGTCACAAGATACTTGATATTTTGATTTTTGTTGTTGTTTGCCTTGAATTATTTCCGCGCGTGCTATTTTCGTTTTTTGAAGTGTTCATTTTTATTAATATGGAATCAGGAAAACGCAGTAAGAATTTTACAGAACGTGAAAAGATGCTATTGACAGAAGTAGCGAAAGAATTTGTCGCAATAATCGACAATAAAAAAACAAGGCCAAGAAACGGGCATGGATGGCACTAACCGACAAATATAATGCTGTTTCGGGAACTGGCTTCAGAACTGAAAAACAGCTACATGCTTTATATGACAATTTAAAGAAAAAAGCAAGAACAAATTTAAGTGAATATAAGGTAAGTTGCAGAATGTAATGTGTTAAAGACTTCTTTATTTTAATAAAATACCACGCGTCTTAACTTTACAGGAATCTCATGCTCATAGGCAGAGATGACAATAGGTACCATGTAGACTTTCTATTAGACAATACTATGCTTATTTTATTATCTCTACTTATAAACATGAATGTACTAAAGGTATTTTAAGTTTATACTTTTGTCCCTGAAAACCCTGTTAAGTCCTTTTAATAATAAAAACAAGTAGTGTTTCATAAATTCATGAAGTTTAATTTTATCATACTTTCAGTCTAAAATGTACAAGACGGGTGGAGGAACTTTTTGCCCTAAGACAACCGTAGTGGACGAGAAAGTTGTGACCTTATTGACTCCTCAATTCCAACCACTAACTAATGACTTTGATTCATCAGCACCATACTTTAACATCAGTAAGTACATTTTTTTTCATTTCATTATTACTAATTATCTTTTAAACAGTCCCGATGACATGATGGCCAGAGGTTTTGGGTTAGATTCCCATCCAGGACAAACATACCTGTGATGAGCTTGTGTATGGCTGTTATATGCATTTGAAATTACTTGTATAATGTCTGCTATCTCAAACACAAATGTGTTGCTGAAAACTATATTTATTTTTTTATTTAATGAATATAATATACAACGTTGATAAAAGCGAGAGGCATTAAATGAAACCACATATTCTGTATATCATTATAAGGCTACACAACAAAAATCAAATCAATGTAAGCAATAGTTTAGTCACAGGATATTTTTTTAGTTTTTTTTTAGTTTGAACATGCTGTATCTTCCTGATTAGGTGACTAAGTTTTATAGGCATAGTTATCTAGTTGGCTCCGGTTGGGTCCGAAACTAGTCGGGCTATCCCGATAAATACGCGTGAGTAAACCGTTATAACGTTTTAAGTATGAATCATCCTCACGAAAGTTATTATAAAAATATTGCTTACATTGATTTGATTTTTGTTGTGTAGCCTTATAATGATATACAGAATATGTGGTTTCATTTAATGCCTCTCGCTTTTATCAACGTTGTATAAAAATCCTGTTATGTTTAGAATATATTTTTAATATTTGTAAAGCTTATTAGTATTTACAATTACATATACTTAATATGTTTATAATTTTTTTTTATTACAGGTGCTGAAACAAGTACTGCTGCAGTAATCCCAGTCAAAAGTACTGAGCCTAGTATTTTAGAAGGCATGACTGTCGACTTGGTGGCTGTTGAAGATATTGAAAACATTAACCCAAAAATAAATTGTCAAGAACGGCCAATATCACCGGCATTGCGCCATACAGATGTGAACACCACTCCAAAAATAAAAAAAACGCTAACTGAAACAAAAAAAAAAGAATATTAATAACTTGAGTGCATCAATAATTAAAAAAAAAAAAAAAATTAATGAAGACGTGATAACGAAAAAAAAGTTAGAGATTTTAGAAATCCAACGAGAGCAAGAAGCTGTAAAATTAGAAAAAACCAGTACTTTATTAGAACTTGATATAGAATTAAAAAAGTTCTTTTGGAAAACGCCAAATTAGATTTAGAATTTAAAAAGAAAAAATTTCATTTATAATAATATGCAAATAAAATATTTATTAAAGTTATTGTCTTTTATTTGTGTTCTGAAGCAAATACCTACCTAAAATATTGTTCCAACAACAATTGACGATAGTGGTTACTACCAGAGGTAGTAGGTAAATGCATTGTTTGTACTGTCTCTTCGTCATCTTCAGATTCATAATGAAAGACATGGGAATCTTCTTTTCCACACACCAAATGTTCTTTCAACCGTATTTCGCGTTTTAATTTGTGCTTCATTATATTTTTTTTCTTCGTTAGTGACTGGATTTAAAAATGGAGTCATCATGTACTTCCCACAGAGATAAGCGCTATCTCCCAGCAGGTGACCATCTATCTCATTATTGTCCAAGCGCGCTCGCAGGAATGAGTTGTGATATACAGTGCTGTCATGAGCCGATCCATGCCATCGAGCATCAATATCACGGATAAATAATTTTTGCATCACAAACGACTTGTACATTAATAGAAAAAAAACCTTTTCTGTTTCTAAACAATTCTGCTTGTTCACCTCCAGGAGACTGAATAGGTATGTGAGATCCGTCTACACAACCAATAACATTTGGGAATCCAGCTATATTGTAAAATTGCGCCTTAACCAATCTCAACTCTTCCACATCGGGCATTTTGATATAGCTCCTAGCTAACTTTGCTATTTCTTTACTCACTTTATACACTACTCTTGACTAAAGTTGAGAAAAGTATGCCCCTGTTGCCAAATACCTGCAAAAAAAACATTCATCATTTAAATATAGTTTGTCACAATTAACTAGGTACCTATAGCCAACAGGACTTAGGTCACAAAATACTACAGAAGTCAATCTACATACAAAGTGCGTTCGAGTCACGCAGCTATAGGTGTCTATGTGTGCGTGTTCACAGACGCGCTGTCTCAAAACGAGTCAAAACACTGCGAGCGCGGCTGGCTGCCGCTTGAGAAACGCGCGTCACACACAAACTGTAATTGTAATTTGACTGTAATATTTTTAATTTTAATCACAAAAGAAAAAATTATAATGGAGCAACAAAAAAAGTCGTATTATAATTGTTCAGTGGACGATTGTTTTAATACAACAAACAGTGAACTGTCGTTTTTAGCCTGATGGTTGATTCAGAGAGGTAAGTACCTATAGTATATACCTACTTATTTTCTCACATTTCGATGGTTCATTTAATAAACGCAGTAGGTACAATTAGGTGGGTAGGTAAGCGCCCCGGCGGCCTCTGGCCCAATGCCGTAATAAGTTTTTTCCTGTTTTATTCTCAACAATAAATCAAATAATTAGATACGAGTACCACTACCACGTTAGTTTTATGCGCATAAAAAAGTTGACAACCCTAGCGCGACCGCCGAGTTTAGGCATGAAAAGTGAAGTACATGCATGAGATTGACTTCTGTAGTATTTATTGTGCTTAGGTTTAGATAAAATATGAATGAAATACTGGGCTTAAACTTCAAAACATATTTATTAACTTTTAGCAACTCGTAGCCTACTATTGAACTACTACAGAACAACCGCCATGACAGTTATAGTGAGTGAGCTAGCTATTTGTCTGTCTCACTCACACCTAGACCATAAATATTACATTGCACATTAACTTTTTATAACACCCCCTCTCAATGTAATAAACTGGATATATATTTACTATGTGTTAACTTAAACTAAATAATCTACTGAGAAAAGAAACTTTGCAATTACAATAACAATAGGTAAGTATCTTAATAACATTTTAAGCAGTTAAGTTACTTTAAACCACACATATTTACAAATTTTAACAAAATATTATTTTTCAACGCTTTGGTCAACATATCAGCAATTTGCTCCTCAGTTTTCACATATTTAAGACAAATTTTTTGTTTCTCAATAAGTTCCCTAATAAAATGATATTTTATATCTATGTGTTTTAATCTCTTTACAGTGTTGGTATTAGCAATAACCATGGCTGACTGATTATCACAGAATAAAATAGCTGGAGTTACATTTTTTATATTAAAATTGCACAACATATTGCTCAGCCAACATGCCTCAGCCCCTGCCATACTCATTGCTACATATTCAGCCTCGGTGGAAGAAATACTAACTGTGCTTTGCTTCTTTGAGCACCAAGAAACCAGGCAGTTTGCATACTTAAAGCAGTAGCCTGTGGTAGATTTCCTATCTGTTAGGTCTCCTCCCCAATCAGCGTCACAAAATCCCACCAACTCGTCATCATTACAATTATAAATTAATTTATAGTCTAATGTGTGTTTGATGTATCGCAGAACTCTTTTTAATGCTACTAATAACATGTTACTAGCCTTGTCTTGATATCTACTTAAAATTGATATTGTAGCACAAATGTCTGGTCTAGTACCACAAGCTGCGTACATCAAACATCCAATTATTTGTCTACATAAATTTTCAGCTTCAGTTGTACACTTATTAATCTCAAGTTCCTTTACATTAAAATTCTGGTCCATAGGTGTGCTAATTTGTTTACATTCATACATATTGAATCTTTTCAGTACATTTTCCAAATAATTTCTTTGACATAATACTGTAACATGAGTTTCTAAATTTTGTTTTACATTAATTCCTAAAAAATCAGAGACTAGACCCAAATCCTTCATTTTAAATTCCTTTTTTAATACTGACTTTAAATGTGACACAGAATCTTCATTACTGCCAAAAATCAATAAGTCGTCAACATATATAAGTACATAAATCCTTTCAGTTTCATTACACTTAGAATATAAACAAGGATCACATTCAGATCTTTTAAAATTTTCTCTAATTAGCACAGAGTTGAATTTATCATTCCAGTACTTTGGTGACTTCTTTAGGCCATACAATGCTTTATTTAGCTTTACAATGCAGTCATTATTTTCATAAGCTCCATCAGGTTGTCTGATATATACAGTTTCATTTATTTCCCCATATAGAAATGCTCCCGTAACATCCATTTGAAAAACAGGTAAGTTGAATTTTGTTGCTATAGCTATAAACAACCTAAAAGTAGCCAATTTTGCCACGGGGGCATATATTTCACTATAACTCAATACATTTTCCTGCTCAAAGCCTCGTGCTACCAACCTAGCTTTATATTTAATATCATTGTTGTTTTGTTTTATTTTAAATACCCATTTAGTACTAATTGCTTTCTGATTACCTGGTAGATCACTTACTGTCCATGTATTATTTTCTTTTAATGTCTCTAGTTCCCTCTGGATCGCTTTCTTCCATTCAGACGCCTCTGGACTCCTCATAGCCTCTTCATATGATTTAGGCTCACAATCTTCTACCAAAACATTATTACAAGTAAAGAATTGAGTCTGCTTTCTGACACGCTTGTTTTCATGGTTTATGGGTGGATTTTCAGAATTTTCACCTCCACTACTATCACTTGGTTCATATAAGCTGCCCTCAGGATCACTCTCTAAGGTATTCAATGTGTTATCATCTTCTTCAACAACTTGCGCTCGATCTTCAGCTTCCTCCTTCTCAGCATCATCCGGATTAAATTCCTCTACTTGGTTGTATACACATGGCACCGTTGTCGACTCTGGTTCTTGTGTTTTATTTTCTTTTACAAAAATCATATCCCTTTTTGTTTCTACAGTATTCATGTGTGGGAAAAATACTCTGTATCCTTTAGTTGTCTCTCCATAACCAACTAAAATACCTTTCTCACCTTTAGGGTCCCACTTACGCCTCTTTTCTTTTGGTATATGGACATATACTGGAGTGCCAAACACTTTAAGGTTATTGATATCAAATGTTTTGTTTGACCATAATTCATATGGAGTTTTTCCATCAACTGAGCTTTTTACGGTTCTGTTAATTACATATGCTGCTGTATTGATAGCCTCTGCCCATAGATTGGTAGATACATTTTTAGCAAATAACATTGAACGGGCCGCTTCTATTAAAATTCGATTTTCCCTTTCAGCTCGACCATTTTGTTCCGGAGTAAAAGTCACTGATGTTTGATGCACTATTCCTTTTGCCTGGAACATTTCTAGTACCTCGTTATTTACGAATTCAGTTCCGTTGTCGGTACGAAAAATCTTTATTCGATTTCCAGTCTCATTTTCAGCCCGAGCAATAAAATTTCTTATACAACGTTTGATTTCATGTTTTCCTTTAACAAAACACACTTCCCTGTATTTTGAAAAATCATCCTTGAACACGACGAAATTCCTCGAACCCCCAATAGAACTCTCTTCCATCGGTCCGCATGTGTCTGCATGAATTATTTCACATGTCCTGGAGCTAACATTTTCACTTCTAGGGTAAGGCAGACGGTGAATTTTACCCTTCATGCAACTTTCGCATGTCGCCGAGTCGGACAATTGAGTATTAATATCAACTTTATTGTTTTTCAACACTTCTTTCACATAACTCATGTTTTGATGCGCCATTTTTTCATGCCATTCGTGTAAAGCTGAACGCTTAACTTCCGCAACGTTGGCTTCGGACGTATTATGGTAACGAAAGTTCAAATAATACATGCTGCCACTACGATCAGCAACTGCCATCACCTTTCTTTATTTTGCTATTTTCTTCATAAAACTTGCATTCATTTTCACCTGTTACAATAACATAACCTTTACTTGTTGCGCGGTTCACAGAGAACAAATTGATTGACAGTTCGGGAACATGTAGTACATTGTCTATGGTAGTGTCGATCCATTCGTTGCCGTTCCATACTTGTACTGCCACCTGTCCGCTGCCCTTGACACTAATTTGCGTTCCGTTTCCTACAATTACCGATTTACCTTCTGCGGAACAATAAGAATTAAACAGTTCGTAATCACGACACATATGTTCGCTTGCACCCGAGTCCACCAGCCATTTTGTTTTATTAAAATATGCACTAGATTCACTAATTTTGTCCATGACCACGAATGCATTACCTTTTTTGTCCTTTTTAAAACGGCACTGACTTTTCAAATGTCCTGGCTTATTACAGTAATAACTAGAGATGAAACGGATATCCGGTAACTATCCGGTATCCGGCCTATCCGGCCTTGTTTTAACTATCCGGCCAGATACCGGATAGTAATACAGTATCCGGCCGGATACCGGATAGTTAAATTTTTACACAAGGCAAATCATACTCCACACACATCAAAAATGTTTGTTTTATTAATTAATATTTATTAGTTTAATACTCAAAATTAACAAGTGGCAAATTGTGATGAATAAATACCAAATTTTCCGCGTTTGTTGGTAAGAGGCGACTTCGCTTGGCTTCGTATACCAGACCAGCTTCTGAAAATAGCCTTTCGCTGTAAACGCTACTGCCAGGTGCTGAAAGATAAATTCTAGCAAATCTTGACAACTGCGGGTACTGATTTTGATTAACTGACCACCAAATGTATGGGTCGTGATTGCGATCGATTCGAGATGTCTTTAAAAAAAAGTCAATCTCGTTAGCAATTGGATTTTGTTTTTCTTGATCGTGGCCTTCACTACTATTATCCTTTGCCACTTCATCGAAACAGTTCCAAAAAGTGTCATGAGCTTCACGTGTGACCTTGGATCCAGTTTCATCTTCTTTCATTCGTTTAGCAGGTGTTGAAGATGGCGATGATCTTTCACCGTCAGAAGAAGATTCCTCGCAAGAGTTTTTTATATACTCTATCATGATTTTCTGTCGGGCTTTTTCAGTTTCAAGAACTCCTAAATAATCTGACTTGAACCTTGGGTCTAAAAAGGTAGCAATTAGGTAGTTTGGATTATCTCCTAAGGATTTAAAACGACTTTCCAATTCAGCTTTCAAAGAAGCTCTCATACGAGCTAAGTCTGGTGTTCTTTGTGCAGTCTCATTTTTGTCTAAATACTTTTTTAATGCAGAAATATGCGGAATCGCCTCGGATATACAGGAAAGGCCAGAACTTGTAATTTTCGTTATTTCTTCAAATGGTTTTAAAAGATTTATGCACTGCTCCATTAGGCCCCATTGTTGTATCGTCAAATTAGTGAGTGTGTCATGTTCAGCGACATGAAGAGAGATAGCCCTTTTTTGTTCCAACAAGCGTTCTGCCATGTAGTAGGTAGAGTTCCACCTCGTGTTGATGTCCTGCACTAACTGATGCTGCGGTAAATGTAACTCCTTTTGAATTGCAAGCAATTTTTCTTGTGCTAAACTTGAATGATTGAAATGAGTTACTAGACGTCTTCCAGTAGCAATCACGTCTAATACTTCAGCTTGGACCTTCATTGCCTCAATAACAACTCGCTGAAGTGAATGTATGAAACATCTAGCAGAATCATACTCTGCAACTCGAACTCCTTTTACCATATTAGCGCCACTATCATGGATTAGTAAATGAATTTTATTTCTATCAATATCCCAGCGAGCAGCAATAGCGTTCAGTTCCTTTGCTATATTTTCTCCAGTGTGTGATCCTGAAAACGGTTTCATAGCAAGAACGCCGTGTTGCAGTTGAAATTCCGGAGACAACCAATGGGCTGTGAAACTCAAGAAGCTGGAACTATTGTGCAGGCAGGTCCAAATGTCAGAAGTAACAGAAACTGCAATAGCTTTTGAAATGTTTGTTTTAATTTTGTCGTGAATTCTATTGTAGATATCGGGCACAATTTTTTGAGAAATATAAGTGCGACTTGGTAATTCATAACGAGGTAGCGCTTGTTCTAGAAGCCTTTTAAACCCAACCTTTTCTACGATACTGAACGGCTCGTTATCTAGAGCAATCATTTCTGAAATTAAATAATGATATTTCTGGGCTTTGGCATCATTTACATTCCAAAGTAATTTTCTTTCAAACGATTCCGACAGTGTTAGTTGTTTTTCTGCTGATGATGACGATGCACTTGTGCTGGGAACGACATGTACCGGAGCCGTAACAGGCTTTGAACTTTCACCAGTTTTTTTTTTATTTATCAATTTAAACTCCTCTGGATGTTTGGACTTCAAATGATTACTCATCGCTGAAGTACCTAATAAATGACAAAAAAAAACATACTTTAAAATATTGAAGGTTTCCGATTCACAATGTACATCAATAAAAAAAAAGCTAAAGTCATAAACTTGCATTCATAAAATTGGTGAATGTCGTTTTATTTAAATAATTTAAACTAATTTCAAGTAAGGCCGTAGTAGTAGGTACGTAATGAAAATAAAAATGAAACGACACATTGACCAAAATTTTGTTATACTGGTACCTACTAAGTTTGTTTATTAACAAAATCAGTTTAAGAATATAAGAATATACATATTTTTTTGTTTTCATATCTTTTCGTTCAATTGAAGCAAAAACATAACCTCTAAAACTTACGTACCTGCCTTTTTTCCTTCACCACCTCGAGAAATTTTAACGTGACACAACAAACATACCGCGTACTTGTTATCGTCACTGTTTAAATCAAAATATTGCCATATTGGCGATCGTGTTTTTGAGGATGACATTTCTTGTTAATCTATCAGAATTCAAACATAAAATCACGACGACAAGTGATAAACAACGAAATAAACAACAAACGAACTGAGAAACAAACACAAATTGACACGCGCGATAACACTCGAACGCCCCCGAGTCGACCCGATTCCGCTTACGTCCGCCGAATGCGCGTGAATATTTCCGATCTCGTTCACCGCGCGAATATTCAAATCAAACTGATCGCGTCAATGCAATAAAGGGCCGAATATCCGGCAGCCGGATATCCGGCGCTCCGGCCTAGTAGCTTGCCGAATATCCGGTATCCGGTATCCGGCCAAACTACTATCCGTTTCATCTCTAGTAATAACACCTCACTTCCAAATGATGATCCTTGGAATTACGAAAATCATCAGTCTTATTAAATCGGCACTCACTTATAAAATGTCCTAGTTTATTACATTTAAAACACTTGACAGTTTTCCTGTTTGTTTTTTTTAGCCACAAACGCTGCCGATGATTGCGAACTTCCGCCTTTTTCTTTAATTCTCTCTTCTTCTATTAACAACCTAGCGACTAGATTATCATAAGTTTGCTTATCGTCTGGAGCGGATTCCCATGCCGAGACAAAATGCTTATAATCTTCCGGTAACGACATTAAAATCTTCGTTATAACAAACTTTTCGGATATTGCTTCGCCGAACTGTTTTAAGTGGTTTTGCATTTCCTGTATCTTCGATAAAAATACGGACATATCTGAATTTTCATCGTATTTGAATTGAAAGAAACGTTGTTGTATAATGTGGATGCTTGTTTCAGACTTTTGTTCATAGACGCTTAGTAATTTTTGCCACATACTAGCCGAAGTCTCACACGAAATTATATGTAACATGACTTCTTCCGACATTCTTGTGACCAACAACGTTTGAGCTTTCGCATCCTGAGCCTCCCAACGATTACGTTGTACTTCATCTTCAGGTTTAACCGTAGTTCCATCCACTATATTGTAGACACCTTGACCACGCAATGATACGGACGTTTGAAATTTCCATATGTTCCAATTTCTGGCACCCTCCAGTTTTATAGTAAAATTATTGTTCTGTACGGACTCCATTTTCTTCCTTCCTGTAGATTTTCTTGCCTTGTTCAACTTTTTCGAACAAGTAATTTCCTTCCCGACTTAACCTCAAAAATTTTGCCGCCAACGCTCGCCGGTATTTTCACTTTCACACTACAGTTTTTATTTTCCTTTTGAACTTTTATAGTTTTTCGTTATCTGGGCCCATAACCAGATAAAATATGAATGAAATACTAGGCTTAAACTTCAAAACATATTTATTAATTTTTAGCAACTCGTAGCCTACTATTGAACTACTACAGAACAACCGCCATGACAGTTAGAGTGAGTGAGCTAGCTATTTGTCTGTCTCACTCACACCTAGACCATAAATATTACATTGCACCTTAACTTTTTATAACAGGTTAATTTATAACTTTCGATATATGATTTTAAAATGTCAATTAAGTTAAAACTTGAATGAGGATATACAGTTTGTGGTAACTTGATATTCTGCTGTGTGCAGAATGAATTAGGCAGGACCACTATCCTTAAATTCCTGCTATATGTAAAATTATAAAATTAATTAAAATATATTTTTTATTATTATTATTTTAGGTCATGAAATCCAGAAAAAATGGAATAACTTGAGGACTTGCTTCGCTAGAGAACTGAAAGCTCAAAAGTCAGTAAAATCTGGACAAGCAGCTTCAAAACGGCGCCCATATGTTTACTTTGAGCGCATGTCGTTTCTAGTGCCTTGCATGGAATCACGACCCACAGAAGGCAGTATTGAGGACAGTTAATCAAACCAAGATGACGCTAATACATCAGACTCACAATCATACCCGCAACGGAAACGGAGAACTAAACAAAGCGACTGTGATGAACAAATATTAAAAGCGCTTCAAGCTAATGAAGATGACGATACAAACTATTGTTTATCTTTGGTTCCTTTTATGAAAGAGCTGACTTCTGATGAAAAATTAGAGGTGCGCATAAGTATTTTACAAACGTTCAAAGACATAAAGAAAAGAAGATTACTGCCTAATACATCATTTAATATCATTCAACCTAGTACTTCCCAATTTTCAAGAGCTTCCAGGCGGACTACTCCATCAACTTCTGTTCGTATTATTTCTGATCAAGTTATTCAGCCAAAACATAGTCATTCAGCCCACTCCGCACATCAAGCAAATTTATCACAGCATCGGACAGAATCTCATTATCAGCACTCTATCACAGGGCCACAGGATACAATACCCTCTTATGTGCAACTTTCAAGTCCATCTCCAGTAAGTCAAACGCCACCCCCGCAGCATAAAATTCCAACTCCAGAAGATTATGATAGTGTTATTACATACTGGTCAAACTTCTCAGAGTCGGAATCAGAAATAATTGATTTATAAATAAAAGAAAACTACGAGTATAAAAAATAAACCGACTTAAAAAAAAGTTTAAGTATTTAGAAAACACGACCGCCTTTAAAAAACGAGCTAAAGTATAAAACAAGTAGCTACTTTTGAATTATTTATATTAATTACATATTTCTTAGTGCTCCGTTCAAGGCTTGATCTTTCTGTTCCATTATGCCGCAGCGCGCTGGAAAAAGATGAATTTTCTGTTTTTATCTGAGTGTCCGCGAAAGCTCGCTTGACGTAAGATCGCGACACGCTACGAAAGTTGGATATGATTTTCTCTGCGAACATCGCGATCGAAGCCTTTCCCTGGATATACTCCAGGACCATACGCAATGCATGGCCAGAAGGAGATATTAACATGTCAGCGATACTAAAATTGTTAGGAAATTTCGGTAACGTCGCTCCCACAGCCTTACAAGCGTCGCTGCGGACGTTGTCATATATTGGTATTCTAGATCTAGATACCACTGAGTATTCTGTTTTCCTAATCTTGTAAGTTTCCGAAGTAAAAACTTCTTCTTTGAAAAGATCGTTTAACTGGTCTGAAACTAGAATGTATAACCCTTCCAGCTTCGCACGTACGAAGGATCTCGAATCCAGAACAGTCCCCAACTGATGAAGAAGAGCTTCACCCTCCGGGAACATGTTCGGATCGTCCCCTAAAGCCTCACCTACAAGAAAGCTTAAAACATATCTTCGCTTTCTGTCTTTCAAATCTTTAAGATATGTCAAAACCCTAGAAGGCGGATTATGATTTATAGTGAAGAGGAGAACCTCCTCCTCAGAATTGTTATAAGCCCGCTCGGATATATAATCCACGTGACGGTATCTCGAACACAGCATATTACAGACGAGCGATTCATCCGTAAGTTTTCCTTCATGTAAAGCAGTTTTTGCCTTATCCATCTCGTCTATTATGGCATTGCGCGCAGAAACAGATAAAGAACCATACTCCAATGGAGGGCTCCCGCGCAGATGTACTACGTAGCGCGCTTCGTAGATGTCTCTCAATAGAGTATATGGCTGAATCATGAACTTTCCGTTAGTAGGTAAATGATAAGACAGAGCGTGCTTCATGTTTATCTTGATATGCAATAAGAAACATTTCTCTATAATCCTTTGATCCTGTAAAATTATGTTAAGTAATGATATTTCTTCCAATATGACTGCATCACGCTCCGAATCACTAGAGGCGTCACCTCGTACATCCCACACTAACACGCAGTCACTTTCGTTTTCTAAGAGAGACAGAAGCGATGCTGATGTAGTGATTTTCCGCTGATGATGTATAACTATTTGCGGGACGTTCCCACGCAAAGGTCTAGGATCCACGGAAATTATTTTTCCAATATTCTTATAATAGCCAAGGGCTTCTAGCCACGCATCTCCTGGAGCAGATCCAATATATATTATTGTGGAATAAGGAATCGCTATGGAATGGAAAAGAGCGCATAGCTTCCTTTGCCCCTGATCTTCTATGCCTAAACACTGCGCAATAACATCACAAGTATGATCTCCTGATCTGGGTTCAGGGTAGTCGCCTGTCCAGACGCCGCTTATTGACATGCTTCTCCCCAGAATCGCAAGGCCGTTAACCTCACAGGCATTCTGCACTATTTGTCGGTCGTAAAGTGACTCGTACTCCGCGCCGCACCATCTGAGCTTCGCACGTCCTGAGAGGACTTTCCGTATCTGGTTACAGATTCTTATCCTTTCGGAGCGCGAACTCAGCCGATGAATGGCCATATCAAAGAAGCTGTTCGCTTGGGGAAGGTCCCCTAGCTCGCGTATGTCGAGTAGCATTCCCGCATCTATGAGCTTGTTCTCTTCTGCGCTCCCAGTCGACACCACTATATAAATAGAATCGTCGTATCCGCAAAGAAACCATAATCTCTCGACAGAATCAGCATCTTTCTTTTAGTTTAAGAACTCGTTTGTGGTATTTTCATTAACGATATCATCGAGAATAGACGGTTGATTAGACCGCCATTTTCGTAGATGGAAATGAGCGCCCGCTAATGTTTGAATGACACCCTTACATATTTGTGTTAGAATTTTTTCGTCATCATGCCCAGATATATAGTCGTCTACGTAAAAATCGTGTAAAATTGTTTCGCGGATTTCTTTATTGGTGCATTCTTGGCCCAACTGTACCAGGCATCTAGTCGCTAGATAAGGCGCTGACGCCGTCCCGTATGTAACAGTGTTTAATTTGTATTGTTTAATCGGCTGGTTGATTTCTGAACGCCAAAATATTTGTTGTAAACATCGTTGACTAGTATTTACATAGATCTGTCGGTACATTTTTTCTATATCCGATGTCACAACAAACTTGTGTTGTCGAAATCGAATTAATATGCTAAGCAAATCGTCTTGTACAGTTGGCCCAATATGCTGAATATCATTGAATGATTTTCCCGTGCTCGTTACAGCTGAACCATCAAAGACGGTGCGTAACTTTGTAGTGAGACTGTCTTCACGCATAACACCGTGATGTGGCATGAAGTATGAAATGCTATCTTTTTGTGGTGTTGTGTTTTCTGACATGTGACCTAAAGTCAAATATTCGTCAAGAAATTTAGTGTATTTTGCTTTGAACTCTGGGTTACGTTTGAATTTACGTTCCAATGCTTGGAATCTTATTAGAGCTTGCTGTTTGGAATCGCCTAATGATTCAGGTGATTCTTTTAATGGTATAGAAACAATGAATTTGCCATCTGGGTGGCGGTTTGTTGTTTGTATAAAAAATTGTTCACACTCACTCTCACCCTTAGTATGGATTTGTTGAGATGAGGGAACTGATTCTAGTTCGAAAAACTTGTTTAATTTCTCTTCGAGCTCATTATTGTTTAGAAAATGGCAATCCGGCTCGAATCCTTGTTAACGAGGAACGAACGTTCTTGAAATGACGACACGCTGCAGCTGTACAGTGATTAACATACGTGTATTGAATATAAAATTGTAAGAAAACGAACACATCTATACGTCGCGAGTAGTGAGCGTGCGCGAGTGACCGTTGGGTCGGCCGGAGGCGGAATGAAGTGCGCGGGCGCCGGGGAACGCACCAGCGCTGCGCTGCGGAAAAGAAGTGCGCGGGCGCCGGGGGAACGCACCAGCGCTGCGCTGCGGAAAGAAGTGCGCGGGCGCCGGGGGGCGCACCAGCGCTGCGATGCGCGAGGCGGAATGAAGTGCGCGGGCGCCGGGGGGCGCACCAGCGCTGCGCTGCGCGTTAACATCAATAAATTCTTAAATAACCATTATTCTTGTCAATGCACTTGAAATAAAAAAATAGGGGTACTTTAAATAACGTGTTATGAGTGTGTTAACACTTAAACAAGAACCACTTGTCAAAATAACCGATATTTTACAAAATAATCGACCTTTTCTTTGTGTTCCCCTAATTATGCCGGTGTGTGTAGTTCAAAGGATTGTGGAAGTAGTCTAATTTGTATTCCGTTCAAAAAAATGTGACTAAACCATTAAATTTATCTGAAACTGAGCTAAGAAAGTTTATGGCGATACTGATATACATGTCTGTTATAAAATATCCCAATGTACGGCTATACTGGTCAAATACTGTAGGTTTTCAACCAATCAAGGACATAATGACTGTCAACCGATTTGAGACTATTCGTAGATTTCTACATTTCAACAATAACGAGAAACATTTACCCAAGGAACACCCACAACATGATAAACTCCATAAGATAAGGCCTATAATTAGTCATCTAAATGAGAAATTTGCTTTAGTTCCTATGGAACAAAAACTCTCAATTGATGAACAGATGTGTGCCACAGAAGTGGCATACTTCATGAAGCAGTATTTACCTAATAAGCCCCATAAGTGGGGGTTTAAATTATATGTGATGTGCAGCGTGAAAGGTTATGCTCATAAATTTGAAATATATACTGGCCAAGTAGAATGAACGGCTTCCAGATGAACCAGATTTTGGGCCAGTGGGAAATGTTGTAGTCCGGCTTGCTAGAGGTGTCCCAAGGCACATAAATCATATAATTTATTTTGATAATTTTTACACCTCTGTACCTTTAGTTACCTATCTTGCCAAACAAGGAATCTATAGCCTAGGTACTGTGCAATCTAACAGGCTAGTGAACTGCAAACTGCCGGACAAAAAAACAATGATGAAGAAATCTGTTCCTCGTGGAGCTTATGAAGAGCAGATGACTGAATTTGACGGTATTGATTTTACAGCAGTTACTTGGAAGGACAATAAAGTTGTAACTTTTCTATCTTCATATGTTGGAGCTGAACCTGTGGGCCAAGTAGAAAGATTTGACAAGGCAAATAGGACTAGAATTAAAATTTCATGCCCACATATAATAAAGGAATATAGTGCCCATATGGGCGGAGTGGACCTAATGGATAGCTTTATTGGGAGGTACCGAATGGCAATGAGAAGCCGAAAGTGGTATCTTCGTATCTTTTACCACTCATTGGACATGACGGTAATAAATTCTTGGCTTGTGTATAAAAATTTAAAAACAACTGAAGCCAATTCATCAGTTCTAAACCTATGTAACTATAGACTGGAACTAGCTGAGGTATTAGCCAAAGTAAATAACTCATTTGAACTCTGCAACAAAAGAGGAAGGCCAAGTACCAGCAACAGTGTTGAAATGGAAATACAAGCAAAAAAAGGAGAGGACCAGCTCAACATATTCCTCCTAAGGACATAAGGACTGATAATGTTGATCACTGGCCTGGTAATTGTGTTCGCAGCAGATGCAAAATGCCTGGATGCAAGGGATACACGCAAAACAGGTGTGAGAAGTGTGGAGTAGCTCTTTGTCTTACCACAACCAAAAATTGTTTTAAAAATTTTCATATGTAGTTATTGTCTAGTGAGTGCATAGTGTTGTAGTTCTGCAACAAATGGTTTTTAATAAAAATGGTTGCCTATCTTAATCCCGAATTTTAAAATTCCGAACATCATAATCCAGAAAACGATTGGACATTTTATCAAAATCCCGAATTTTAAAATTCCGAAGTTTTATTTGCCATACAATCGCAACTCCAAATTTCACTTACCCATTTATTCATTTGTACGATGTTTCAGAATCCAGATACACGAAATCTAAATGCACAAAATCCAGATGACCGTATCCATATACTAGAAAGCCCGATGTTTTAAAACACAGATTTTTGAATGTCAAATAATTGAAATCCAGATTTTTTAAATCAAGATTTTTCAAATTCAAATAAACGATATCTAGAAAAACTAAATCCGGTAATATAATATTAATGTACTAAATTTTGTTCGGTATTTTAGTAATCTGGCAACATAAATCAGTTTGTTTATTTAAAATAACTAGAAAAAGGAGGTAGCTATATCTCTTAGCCACAATACTACCTTCATTTTCCTTTATAATTAATTAATAACACGGTGTCACGAGAACCATGCATTATAAGTGAAGTGTGTGTCAATTGAAGTTATTTACGATTTACCTATAAGTATTTTTGTTTAAAATGTCTGATAAATTGGCAGATTTATTTAAATCATACAAAGGTGGTTTAAAATTGTTCTATCAGGGATATAGCTATGAAAAAAATAAGCTATTTAACGATCGATTCTACTGGAATTGTGAATATAGAAAACATGACACTTACAAGTGTAAATCTTCAGTAGTAACTACAGAAAACGAAGTTAATAATCAAGTGCACAATGTAGAACACATAAAATATGAACATAATCATGAACCCGACCCACTTCGCAAAGAAATTGCTGACTTTAAGGAAAAATTAAAACAAGATGCTAAAACTGGTCTAAAAGTGTGTCAAATAATGCAGAATAATCAATCTAGTTGCAATAAACATGTGTTAGAGAATTTGCCATCAAAGCCAGCTCTCAAGCAAATTATCTACAGAGCGAAATCCAAAGTTCCTTCTAAGATTAAACCAAAGGATATTTTTTTTGAAATAGATGAAAATGAAGCCAAAATAAACAACGAAAAATTCATAATAAAAGATAAAACTTTTGATAAGAAAAATTATAAATGGAACTATTCACACAAATGTAAAATTTACCAAAAAATCCGAAATCAGTAACCGCAGCCTTCGTAGACCTAGCTTACTTGTCCTACCAAAAACACGTACAAACTACGCCAAAAAAGACATTACATACGAAGGAGCAAAATTTTACAACAGTTTACCGTCCCACATAAAAAATGTAAGCTCTTTCAGCGGTTTTAAATCTCAACTAAGTAAATATATAATTGAAACAAGTCACTATCCTACTGGTTGAGAATAAAACCGTTGAACGTATAAATGGCATAATATCTATTAATTATAATAATATCTATTAATATATTATTATAATATCTATAAATGGCATAATATTAATTAATTCTATTCTTTATAAACATGTAAATCATTAGTTTCATTGCAACATACTGAAATTCTTGATTGTATCGGTGACCTTATTTAGTTTATTACTGTTATCTTATATTCTCATGTAAGTGGCTTCCTTTGTCTTTTTGAGAATAAACTATTTAAACCTAAACCTAACTTATGACACAAATAAAAGAATAATATTGTTATCGAATAAAAATCTGATGAAGTTACTAGAAGCCGCAGACTACTGGATACTTAGATAGATAGATAGATAGATAGATGATACGTATATACTGGTATAGGTATAAATACCCGGTATGGGCTTACCAGTACACAGACTAGGTATGTATAGCAGAAACCCGGTCCGTACCCGTACTCTAACTAAATCGTATGATAGTACGGCCGGCTACACGGCACCATAGATTATACATAATTATTATACTCATATACTGAGACGCGACCGGGGCGGCACTCTGCCGCGCGGGTCTAACGTCATACCCGATGCCACGCGTTCGCGGAGAATACGAAGTTACCCGAATGGTTACGGCGCTTCCCGAATACACACGTAAGATTTTAGACATTTTCTAACAAATAATTCGGTGATACAAATTTGTTCTTTATTTCTTTCCGAGAAGAGCGAGAATTGCGTAATAATATTAAAGAGTACTTTCGTTGGTCATTTTGAATTATTATAACTTTTTTCCGTAAAAAGAGTTCTTTACGTCAATAAAGATAGAGGTGATTTTTTGAGTACTTATCTATTTTAAAATATTGTATTTATGTTGACAATAATAATTTCAAATTCACTTTGTTTATGTCCGCGTAGGTACTCAGCATCAGTTTACTTGCTTGTGATGGCTCATGGGCAGATTGAATTTTTGGCGCGTTTTATCTGTTATCGTGTTGCTGTATTGTTTATGTTGTTTTGCTTGTTGTGTTGTTGTTTTTCGTTTCGTTTTCTGTGTAAAGTAATTGTTAAGTGTGCAATATAGTTTTATAAAGAGTGTAAATATTAGTGTATTAGAATTGGCGTAATTGTAAATTATATAGTACTTATAGACTTTTAAAGATGGCTCCAAAAAAAAGTGTCGCGTGGGATCATTTTATTGACAAGGGCGATTATAAAGCGGAATGTAAAATGTGTAAAGCGGTTTTCTCATACAAGTCAGAAGCAACAAACCTGACAAAACACATTCAGCGGAAACATCTCGCTGTCAATTTAGTTAGAAGGGAGCAAGATGGGGGAAATCATCCAGCTGAATAAGCACAGGTGCAAGCACCAGCAGTACCTCAAGCTGGCACGAGTACCATCTCTACCATAAGAATGAATCCGTCCAGCATATCGGCGTTTCTCCGCCGAGATTGTAACAAAATTAAAAAAGATATTGATGATCATCTTATGAACCTATTTATATACGATATGCAACCGTTTTCTATAGTTGAAGACCGAGGATTTCGTGAATTAATTAAGTTTGCATTCCCAAATTATACGTTACCATCAAGAAAATATTATGCAAACAATTTATTACCGGGGTTCTATGAAGAAGTAAAAACTGCCACTAAAACGGCTCTAAATGAAGATGTTAACAGCATTTGCCTGACAACTGACATTTGGACGTCCAAGAATAATGACTCCTTTTTTGCTGTGACGGGGCATTATATTAGCAAGCATTTTAAGCTGCATTCGGTTCTTCTGGAATGCAAAGTATTGGAAAAAAGCCATACTGGCATAAATTTGGCAGATGAATTAACGACTATTATACAAGAGTGGTCCATTCCAGCAGATAAGGTGGTCCTAGTAGTATCAGATAACGGTGCCAATATCACTAATGCTGTTAAACAAATACTAGGGCGGAAACATTTCGGCTGCTATGCACATACTATTAACTTAGCAGTCCAAAAAGTGCTGAATAGTGCTAATATTGTTGGCACTTTAAACAAAGTTAAGTTAATAGTATCATATTTTAAACGAAGCAGCGTGGCCTGGCTAAAATTGAAAACTTATCAGGAGCAAGCCAATAAGGTGGTTAAGAAACCCGTGCAAGACGTTGCCACGCGGTGGAACTCGACATTTTATATGCTCGAGAGATTTTTAGATCTAAAAGACGAATTAAACTGTGCCTTAATAAATTTAAATCCCACCAATTGCGTAACATTGACAAGTTACGAGTGGGATATATGCCAGTCATTAGTATGGGTATTGCGGCCATGCGAGGAAATAACAAAAGAAATGAGCGGCCAAAAATACGTCACTGGAAGTTCTGTGATTCCCTTGACAACCGGACTCATTAACGCTCTCGAAGAAATTGTTAATCCTACTTACCAGACTGAAAATAATATTAGTGTTTTTCCCGACGAGATTGAAATGTGCAGACAGGATTTACTATCGGAAATAAGCAATCGTCTAGGAAATTTAGAAAGCAGTAGAACACTCGCTACTGCAACTTTTTTAGATCCACGGTATAAATTATATTTCAATAATCCGAATGTCGCAGAGAGCACAAAACATTTCGTCATCGGTTTAGTTACTGCCATGCTACATGAAGAAGAAAGAAGAAGTGTATCCGTAACATCAGATTCGGAAGCATCAAGTAGTCAACAACAACCGACTAAAAGCTTAATTTGGAAACATTATATAAAGAAAATGTCAGATGTACGACCAGCTGGCACGGCCAACAGCAGAGCTATAATCGAAGTGCAAAAATATATAGACGATAGCGTATTGTCCCCAAATATGGATCCGTTAGAATGGTGGAGGGCTAACCAAGGTATTTACCCTAACTTAGCTAAACTAGCTAGGTTAAAATTGAACACCATGGCTACTAGTGTTCCATGTGAACGGTGAAGATTTTCCGTAGCCGGTAACATATTGACGGAAAGAAGATCGCGACTCGGTAGTCGTAAATTGCAACAACTGCTATTTCTGCAGCAAAACAAAAAATAAATAAAAACAGAATAAATAATAAAAAAATGCAAAAAAAAAAAACAAAAAAAATACAAAATAATTGTAAATACAGTGATTTGAAATCTTTTAACTACGCCTGCTAGGAGTTATTTATTAAACCATACCTATTATGAGATAAAGTTGTATGTGTACCTACTTAAATTCTTGCACCTAATACAATTAATTTCCCAATAAACTCTTAGTTGACAGTCCTAAGCCTGGTAAAGTAGGAAGGAAAGATTTCATTTCATACAAAATAAATACGAAACATTACCCTCCTTCTGGGGCAGACTGGTAAAAATCATTTTTCATCATTAAAATTAAGTAACTAAAGCTTCTACAACTACTACTAAGTAGGTAAGTACTTGTACATTGGTCTGATTTTGCTTTACTGCTTATAATTTTAGAAGGTTTGCGTTCATTCAAAAACTCATCAAAATGTTACAAAGATCGATCGAGTTTCTATAGTTTCTAAAAGGCGACCGCTTAGGCCAGGTTTGAAAATACCTATAGGTATTTTGATACTGGGTTTTAGTACTGGGTACACGGACATACCCATACCTTTGAACCCGGGTATTCAATATTGCAGGTATATCTCATGCCTAGTACGTAGTTCTAACCTAATCTACTGAATCGAATTTGACACTTATATCTGTATCTAATGGGCAAGCAAAACAAAAGCGAGTCGGTTCTGGCACGGCGCTCGTACGTCCAAAACTATTGATTTTATGAAAAAGTGAATAAGACATAAAGTGTAGGAAATTTTTTCTAGTTTAATTTTGTAAAAAACATTTTTTTCGTAAAATGCGTCGGAAAGGAGATATTCCCAAAAAACCGATTTTGGGCGTCATTTTTTCAAAATGGCGGCGCGGGCGGCGGTGGTACGAGGTGGCAAAGTTAAAATTCGAAAAGAGCATATCGAAATCTATAAAATACCCAATTTTCAAAACTCCCGGAAAACTTTCCAGGTAAAACTACCAAATGACTGGACTATAATACATAGTTTATTTGGAAAATGGTACGATGGCAAATTAAAAAAAGTATTCTGAGAATCTGGTATAACTGTATCTGGATTATGAGAATATGGGAAACAAAAAAATACTTTTTGTAAATTTGGTTTTAGTGCATCTGGAAATTGATTCATCTGGGAAATTAAGAAAGGAATTTTAAAAAGTTGTCAATCATTACACCTGTCTTTTAAAAGTTCTACCAAGCGTTTTCGGGGTTTTAAGATTCGGGTTACAGAAATTCGAGATTTTAATAGGTTACCAATAAAAATAGCTATGAAAATAAAAAAAAAAACTATTTTTTTTATTATTTTTCCCTAAATCAGCATATTCATGGCTCCAAAATATATTTTTTCTCGGTCTAAAAATAAAATCATGCATTTAAGGGTTAAATATTAGAATGTGCAGAATATTTACATATTATATTGACTAGTGTTTTTATTGTGCAGGTAGCATAAAAGTATACTTTTGGTAGCCAAGGAAATTAGAGAGAGGCCAATGAAATTATAAAACTACTTCAAGGAAATTGTAAGTTGTCATGGAAATTAGAAAAAAAACTCTTTCTTATATATTTTTTTATTAATTACTTAGTATAATCAGTTCGAAACTTAGCACATAATAAAAAATCAAAAAATCTAATAATCATTAGTTAACAAGAAATAAAAAATCACTTAACTTTTTAACATAAATTGGCACTTACTGAGATCAAAACTAATACTTAAATTACAGTTAAAACAAAAACAAAATTAAAGATCAAACATGACCTTGCCATCCAATTGAAATGTTGGCTCATCAAGGACTCTAACAATCGAGCTTATAGTGATTGTATCAATATCACTGTGATCAGGCCAATCATATAATGAACCATCAATGTTGTCTAAAAAATTACATGATAATCATCCAGTGTAATATATCTACCACTGATGCAACAAACTGTCTGAAACCCATAAATGTTTTGATTTTTACTAAAACTCAAGACCCAAGTTTAACTGGATTATTTTCTTTGTCATTGTTTGAAAATTGTTGATTGCAATTGGCACAGTTGGCATCATCGTCTAACGATGATATCGATGCTAACGCATTTCTAACGCCCGATGATTGAGTAATTTTAGGTCTTATTGAACCAGGGCGAAAAAATATTTCAGAAAGAATTTTTATTTTCTTGTTATCTTGGGTTTTAGGATTTTCCGGATCTTCAATTATATGTCGGAGGAAGCAGAGTCTGCTTGATTGTTGTTTGCATTTATAATGCACAATTTAATCTGATTTACTTTTAATTACCGTTAAAATTCTAATTTAATTTTATTTTGATTTGTTACAATGTCTAGTAATTATAAATTCTTTAATCTAATAAAAAGTCATGAATATTGTAATTCTTGTAACGACCAATGAGAGCAGAGCGCGCGCCTCGAGCGGGGTCGAGGCGCCATCTTTACTTTAGTGAGGTTAAGGCGGTAAAGGGACACATTCTAGGGTAGACAACCGATCGAGTTGGATCGCGTGAAGTAAGGTTGAAGTAAGATCGGTGCCTTGAACCCGCTGCTCGGTCTAAGTGTTATTATTATTTTCTTTATAAGTAGTGCATAGTTTTAATTATCGTTTAAAACCGAAATAAAATATTGTAAAAACTGTGATCTCCGTGTTTTGTGCTCGCGCTTGACCCAAATGACGCCCACGGAGCAGGCAACCACTAATGACGATGTCGGCGAGAACAGTGCTTCTCCGACATCAGAAGTGGGATCCGTGCAGGCACAAAACGTGAGCGATGGGACAACGCAAAATGACGGCTGGCGCGCGTTATTCAAAGCGCAAGAAACCAGCATGAGGCTCCTGGTGGAGGCGCTAACCAACCCACCAAACACTGAAGATAAGAGCATCACGCTGCCTAAATTTCAACCGGAGGATACAGATACTGACGCTCGGGCCTGGCTGGCGACGGCTGACATCTGCTTATCGGATCGTGGTCTACAGGGAAGTAAACTTATTCTTATACTTAGTAAGGCCATGAAGGGCTCTGCCGCAACGTGGTTTTCTCAGATAGCTTTTCCTAATATGAAGTGAGTAGAATTCAAGGAAATTTTTCTTTCTCGCTTCGACACGTTAGACTCTTGTGCGGCAACGATATTAAAGATGCTTACTGGTAAACCGAGAGAGAGCGAATGTCTTGCCGCATATGCTAGTCGTTTATTCACTTCGATCATGTCACGTTGAAATACCTTAGGCAAGGAAGAAATGTTAGTGTCCTTGATACTTACGCACATGGGGCAAATCGAGCCAAGGTTACAGCGCAACATTTTTTCTGAAGAAATAACTACCCGCTGTAAAATGCAACGTGAACTAATGGCTTTTTCGTATCGTAAACGTAGTTTTCAAGATCTAACAAAGACCGGAACCAGCACAACGTTAGATAATAAACACTTGTGGAAAATTTGGTCATAAATCTTATGAATGTTTCAGTCGATCGCAAGACAAGCAGCAAACAACCCAGACCTCTGAGCGTCCGAACACGGTCGTTGCTGCGCGGGCCCCCGTGACTTGCTACCGGTGTGGTGTTGAAGGACACGTGGCATCACGGTGCCCAAAAACATTTGGGAGCAGCAGTGCCCAGTCCACCGCCGCATCCAGTGTTGTGAAACGAGTGGACGTGTGTGGTCTGAAACCTGTCACCGGAATAATTACGCAATTTGGTGAGCAGTTCTCATTTTGTTTTGATTCCGGGGCTGATTGTTCTTTAATTAAAGAAAGTGTCTCTCGTAAGCTTGTTGGTACATATCAACGTACAATTGTTACTTTGACTGGCGTAGGTAAATCCAGTGTATTATGCGACACCCAAATTTTATCTAGAGTCACTCTTAGTGGTCCTAATTGATGACTACTCAAAGAAAGTTTTTGTTTATTTTCTACACAAGAAATCTGATGCATTTAAGAAATTTAAAGAATTCAAGAGCCAAGTGGAGAAACAACTGGAATGTAGTATAAAGCGTCTTCGCTCTGACAATGGTCTTGAATATATGAATACAAATTTCTGTGAGTTCTTAAAAGCTGCCGGAATTGTTCATCAAACCACCACTCCATATACTCCAGAGCAAAATGGAGTTGCAGAACGCATGAACAGGACATTGGTTGAAAAAGCTAAGTGCTTGTTAATCAACGCCAAATTATCTAAAGGATACTGGGCTGAATCTGTACACACTGCTGCTTATCTCATCAATAGATCTCCAATTAAGTCACTGAACTTCAAGACACCAGAAGAAATGTGGTCCGGAAGCAAACCAAATATCAGTCACTTAAGAATATTTGGGTGTGAAGCAATGATTCATCTTCCAAAAGAAAAAAGAAGAAAGTGGCCCCCAAAAGCACACAAAGCAATATTTATTGGCTATTGTGATAATACTAAAGGATTCAGATTTATTATTCCTGGCACCAAAACAGTAATCAAAAGTAGAGATGCAGTTTTTCTTGAAACAACTGTAGAGAGAAATTATGTTTCAGAAGTTTTGATACAGGACAGCACAATGTGTCACTCATCATCCGAACCAAGGGATGATGACACATTTGAGAGCTCTAATGACACATTACAATCTGCCAATACTGACTCTGATCAAGATCAAGGTACTGACAGTGACTACTCACCAAACCAAAAGGTTGAAATACCGTCTCACTCCAATATAACACTGAGACCAAGAAATAGAGAATTATTTTCAAAACAAAAAGATGATGAAGAAAAAGGTTACCTGTGCTGTAGTGAAGATATTCCTGTACCGCTGAACTATAGTGAGGCGATCTCATCACCTGATTCCGAAAAATGGAAATGTTCAATAGAAAAGGAACTAGAATCACATAAGCAAAATGGAACTTGGGTATTGGTAGAAAAGCCTAAAGATGCGAAGCCAATTGGATGCAAATGGGTTTTTCGAGTTAAAGATGAACCAACAGGCCCTCGTTACAAAGCTCGTCTGTGTGCAAAAGGGTATGCACAAAAAGAGGGCATTGATTATGATGATACTTTTTCGCCAACAGTCAGGTATGACTCTATTAGAGTTTTATTGTCCATTGCAGCTCAAGAAAAGTTAGAAATAATTCAATTTGATGTAACTACTGCTTTTCTGTATGGTGAGCTAAAGGAAAACATCCTGATGACAGCACCTGAGGGACTAGACTGCAACCCTAATAAGTTGCAGAAGCCTGAGAATGCACTGAAGAAAGATTACCCTTACCGAGAAGCAGTTGGATCACTTATACATGCAGCAACGGTGAGCAGACCTGATATAATGCTTGCTGTAAACCAGGTGAGTCGATACTTACATTCCTATGATGAACCCCACTGGAACGCTGTAAAGAAAATATTAAAATACCTGAAAGAGACAAAAAGTTATGGATTATGCTATACATCTGTGACAGTACGGATTTAACTGGATACAGCGATTCAGATTTTGCTAATGACTTGGAAAACAGACGCTCAACGACTGGCTATGTTTTTCTAAAAAGTGAAGCAGCTGTCACTTGGTCATCACAACGCCAGCCTACTGTGGCCTTATCCACGACAGAAGCCGAATTCATGGCTGCTTGTGCTGCAACTAAAGAGGCTATGTGGCTTAGACAGTTACTCAGTGATTTAGGTGTATTCAGACAAAAATCTGTGTGCATAAACATTGACAATCAGAGTGCAATAAACGTGATTAAAAACAGTGAATTTCATAAACGATGTAAACACATGGATATTAAGTATAACTTTATAAAAGAAAAATATTATAATAATATAATTAGTCTGAACTATGTACACACTAATAATCAGTATGCTGATATGTTTACTAAAGCCTTGTCTAAAGACAAATTTATATTTATGAGAAATAGTATTGGAATGTCAAAACTAAATTAATTTGTATGTGTGTTGTAGAGTATTAAATAGATTACATTATTTAGAAGTCCAGTAAACTTTTGTTACTGTACAAAACCGATGAAAGGCTTGAATTTGGTAGGAGTGTTAAAATATTAGTTTCTATATTGTGTCTAAGACACTAAGTAATATACTAGTAATAGTTATATAGTCTGTGGTGTAAATTCGCGCCTTTTCAATGTTTGCCTATTCTTTTCACTCTGTGGGCATCATTAAAAGACAGTTGTTGTACTATAAAACTTTTCTTTAATTTCAAATAAATTCCACATAATCCAATAACTCTAACAGAAGACATACTGGTAGATGGAGAGGCTGGTTTAATACCCAAATGACGTCTTGACAGACGCCGGCTACATTCTGGCACTAGTTGAGGTTGTAGTTCTTCATCTGACTCGGGCGGGCTATCTTGGCGTAACAAGGTCTCTATCCTTTTCTGTGTTTTTGTCTGGTATAATAAGCTTTAAAATTATCTCTGTTTCTTCTTTGGATCCTCTGCCTTCGAGGAGTTAATTCATTCATAGGTTATACTTTCTTTTGCTTCTTTTTTTTATAATATCTGGACCGGTCTTTTGCTTTAAACTCTTCATAAAGTTGAGGATCACTCTTTATTTTCTCCAGTCTTCTTTTTTCTGCCAACCTTTTTTTTCTAATTTTTCCTCTCTTGTTTGTTTTTTCTTTGTTCGACCCATTTTTATGCTACCTGCACAATAAAAACACTAGTCAATATAATATGTAAATATTCAGTACATTCTAATATTTAACCCTGAAATGCATGATTTTATTTTTAGACCGAGAAAAAATATATTTTGGAGCCATGAATATGCTGATTTAGGGAAAAATAATAAAAAAAATAGTTTTTTTTTATTTTCATAGCTATTTTTATTGGTAACCTATTAAAATCTCGAATTTCTGTTACCCGAATCTTAAAACCCCCGAAAACGCTTGGTAGAACTTTTAAAAGACAGGTGTAATGATTGACAACTTTTTAAAATTCCTTTTTTAATTTCCCAGATGAATCAATTTCCAGATGCACTAAAACCAAATTTACAAAAAGTATTTTTTTGTTTCCCATATTCTCATAATCCAGATACAGTTATACCAGATTCTCAGAATACTTTTTTTTATTTCCCATCGTACCATTTTCCAAATAAACTATTATAGTCCAGTCATTTGGTAGTTTTACCTGGAAAGTTTTCCGGGAGTTTTGAAAATTGGGTATTTTATAGATTTCGATATGCTCTTTTCGAATTTTAACTTTGCCACCTCGTACCACCGCCGCCCGCGCCGCCATTTTGAAAAAATGGCGCCCGAAAACGGTTTTTTGGGAACGTACGTCGTATTAAAGTACGTCGTACATTTTTTAAAAAATGACCTTCGCAGAACTCTTCGACCTTTGAGAAATATTTTTTATCAATTGGAGGTAGTTCTTCAAGCTCCCAAAATTTTGAGAGAGACGTTTTAATATTTTTTGAAAAATGACAAACCTTATCATTAGAATTAGATTTAATCCCGGTTGGGCCAGATATCAACCACCCCAACTCGGATTCCTGAAGAGTCGGCTTGTTTCGCCCGAGTTTTATTTGATGCCCGTGCACGATCTCCCAGAACACGTCTGCCCCCAGTAACACGTGAATATCAGAAGGACTGAAAAAACTCGGATCAGCCAGCTCAATGTTCGCAGGTAAGTTAAACATTGAAGAGTTTAATTCAACGTTAGGCAATTGACTTGTAATCTGTGGTATAACAAGACACGACACTGTCAATTGAAGAGAATTAACTCGAGATTTTATTTTTAAATTACATTGTTGTGTAGTAGCACTAGTGTTATTATTAATACCCAATATATTAACCGCAGCATTCTTAGATACAGGTAAATTAATTTTCCTTTGTGTTTCCGATATAAATGATGATTGGCTACCATTATCTAGAAGCGCCTTAACATTGTATGTTTTATTATTAATTGGGTCTAAAACTTCTATTTGGGCAGTGCATAACAATACCTGACCAGGTACCACAGCAGACAGTGAAACCTTATTATTATCACAGGTACCTGAAGAAGTACCAGGTAAGTTTGCAACTCCATTGTTTTTATTTAAATTATTATCCGCTGATTGTTTGTGTAATAATTTATTATGTTTATCTTCACAGAGCTGACAGCCCCTTCTAAGCAACGAGAAGAACGATGACCCGGCCGCAAACAGTTCGAGCACAATTTCAATTTGGCAACTTCACTTAACCTTGTGTCCACACTCATACCTTTAAACTTGTCACAATCGTGCACAAAATGATTTTTTGTGCAAAGAACGCAAGATTTATTTGGCTTCTCGCTAGACACTACAAAAGATTTTGTTACCTTAGTCTCTTTATTGTAAAAAGGTTTTTCAGCCTTAGAATTATCAAATTTATTTATTTATTTATTTATTGCATAATGTACATAGTTACAGTTGCACAGTTCCTTATAACTATATACATCACCCTGTGAGGGCGCAGCAAATTCCTTAAAACTAGATATTACAGCAAATTGCAAATTTATTGTTGCTATAGTGGACCGTTTCTAAAACATCCGCACGATTGCGCAAAAATACATAAAAATCGTCTAAACTAGGCGAATCAGATAAAGAGTTTCTATGCTCCTCCCATTTGCGACATGTGGCGCCATCTAGTTTGCTGGTCATCATAAAAATTATCAAAGTATCCCATGAATTAGTAGGTTCATTCAATGTATTGAGAGCTTGCAAATTCTTAGTAAAATAGTCAATCATATAACGCAATGATTGATGTGATTCCTTTAAAAGAGGTTGAAAAGAAAATAATGCTTTTAAATGGTTGTTTACTAAAAGTCTAGTATTATTATATCTATTACACAAGAGCTCCCAAGCTAATTTGTAATTTCCAGCTGAAAAAGCAACTGATTTTATGACAACAGTGGCACTCGCTTCTAGCGAGGAACGCAAATAGTGAAATTTATTAATCTCCGGGATACTGTCATTTTCATTGACTAATGAATTAAATGTATCACGAAACTCAAGCCATTTTAATGAGTTTCCATCAAACTTGGGTAAATTTATAGTTGGTAATCTAATATTGAATGATTTAGAGGCTCTGGATGAATTAACCGAGTTATTAGAATTAGAATCTAAATTATTTTCACCTTTCTTTTGCACATCCGAGTAACATTCAATATAATTTTGAGCTTGAGCAATTAACGAACAAAAGTTATCTTCGATGACTTCTCTTTCACCGATCTGTTCCTCACAATCAGATGAAATTAATTCTATTTTTCCCTGAACATCATCGAATTGTGACATTAGCAACTGAAGTCTACTTAACTTCAATTGAAGTTCATCAATCTGAACCTTGGTAACAACCTTATGATCAATAGCTTTAATATTATTAAAGTATTTAGTAAATGTTGTAATTCTTGATTTAATTGTACCACGTACATGTACTAAACTTTTTAAATCTTCTGCCATGGTAATTAGTAACTTTAGTGCGAACGAACAACGTCTTAAGCAAAATAAATAGTATTAAAAGCCAAACCGTGCAGACCGCTGTAGCTTATGTACAACAGTCAAGTCCGCAAACCAGTCCGCCAGCTGATCCCGGTGCCGGTGACGTAGCGAGGTTCGTTGAACTCGAATATGCTCGTACAAGTCGCACCACACTCAGATTCTGGCAGCTAACGTAATGACGGCAACTGAAATCATTAGTTATTTTAACTAAATGCTTACGTCATTCCCATGCACTCAAAAAACTAATTATTTGTATTAAAAATGTGCAGAGAAGAAAAAGGTTATCTTAGCATGTGCGTAAAGGTGCGTATAAATTAAGCGCGGCAAACCATCGAACATTGGCGCGCGCGGCGGCCGCGCTCTATGTAGACGGGATCGCCGCGCGCGGCGACGCGAACATTGCCGCGCTCGAACGTGCCGCGGGGCGATCCGCTCGCTGTCGGTTTTTGAGACCGCATCAAAGGAGCTTCAGTCGTTCGCTCGCGCGCAGTGGGGACGGCTGTAGTTTAGGTGATTTGGCTCGCGCGGCGAATACGTAAAAATGGACAACGAAAAGTGCCGTTTACTAATACAATTGTATAGCGCTAAAGAATTTTTGTGGAACAGCAAATCCTCCCAATACCACAATAAATCGCTGAGATATGATGCGTGGGTAGAAATCAGTAAGAAAATGGATATACCTATTCCTGACTTGAAAAAGAAAATGACTACACTTTTGGCGTCCTACAGAAGAGAAAAATCTAGAATAGCTAAAAGTTGTCGTACTGGTTCTGGTAAGTACCTATTTATAATGCATTTACAACAATAAATAAAAAACGCATTTTGTAATAACGTAAATATTTTTTATTATTATTACAGCCACAAATGAAGTTTACGTTTCCAAGTGGTTTGCTTTCGATGACTTTAATTTCATTAGGGATAAAGATCTACCCAATGAAACATTGGACACAATGTCAGAAAGTGTGAGTACAAGTTTCAATCAGTGGCGAAAAAAATAAATGCATACGCCAGAAAGAGATGCAATATGAACTTCGTACGTCAACTGAACAGAACAGATGACAGCTGACGTTTACGTTCGCGCTAATATTATAAAAGTTTTATTTGTTATTTTCACCGATTAATTTGCATTAGATTTGGTGTATTCGTATCATAATTTAGCATCTTATAGTATTATTACTTGTGATTGATCAGTGTAGTGATTGTGCAGTAAAAACAAAATTACATCAGTTCAGTGTTATTGTTTGGTTATGGTCTATTCGAATAAATATTTAGGTAAATCAGAATTACTAAGATTGTTGATTTAGTTTGTAGATCTATTAGAAAGTAGTTATTTTTGTTATTATTAAGTAAATTCGATAATATAGCGGCATTAGTGAATGTAGAATGCTGTCTAACAGATTTTTTGCTGACTGAGGAAAAACCTTTTTCAAAGTAGAGTTTTGAAAAAGACCTGACATGATTTGAATTAATTACAAATGACGATCAAACATTTTAACAGTTCTTTCTACGACAAAATATCATTGGCTCACAGGAAGTTTTAAATTGAATTAATTGTTTTGTTTCCCTTGCTTGTTATTCTCAGATCCAATACTCAATATCTTATTTCATTCCACATAGTAATATAAATCAAAATGTGGACCTTGTCTGTAGGACAAGTTAGTAGTAGATATGCACAGCATAGCATAGTACATATGTGGGAAGGCTTAAAATATTGTTTATAATTTCTATATTTATGTACTTATACTATTTGTGTATTATTGTTATAACATTACAAACTTCTAAATATGATAATATATAAGTAATTTAGAAGTATACAACATATTGTTGTTTTGCAACTTAACAACAATAAAAATATTCATATTTTAATTATAATGCACTTAAGTCCATGTTTTTGTGGCAACCAACTATTATATATATAATATTCTATTATTTAGTTGCATTTTATAGTATACATTTTAATTTGTCTATCAGTTAGATATTCATTTATTGTACTTATAGTAGCATTTTGATTGTAAAAAGGTTTTAAATAATAAATTATTACTGTATTTCTCATACTTTTTTTAATTTTCAGGGTGTTTATAATATTAGTAGTGAATAGAGCTACACAGGGTTTAATGCTCTTATTAATTCATCTAAAATACATGTTCAGACAAAAAACATATCCATACTTGTTGTTTATCGTTGCATGATAACAATGCAATTTTTGGACGGGCTTCCCTTTTAAGAAAATTCACCCTTCGCCACTGGTTTCAATATCTATTTTGCCAAGATATTGCACCATTGGTAACAAAGTGATGGGCTAGGTGTGAACGTATTTGTTGTGCATAATTGCCCGCTCTTCTTGGGATATAGTTAAGAGGCAGTAGTGATGTAGGGGCAGTTTCATTTCTCCAAGTTCCAGGTATAATTTGCCCCTCTTTTCCTTCACTATCTATACATCCTTGCGGCGTGTACTGTGATCTTGTAAGAGATCTTTTTCTCAAATAATTATGCAAATGTATTGTTGCTAAAACAATTTTAGTAGCAATCTTTGGTTTTAGTAACATAGGTTTGCGTAGAACTCTAAAAACTGAGCTCAGAATCCCAAATGCATTTTCCACACATCTACGTGCTCGAGATAACCTGTAATTAAAGATTCTTTCCTCGGAACCCCTTTCTAGATCTCCTGGAAATGGTTTCATAATATATTCATTTAAAGCAAAAGCTTTATCAGCTAGAATCACATATGGTACTTTGAAGGAATAGGGCACTTGAAGAATGGATGGAGGAGGAAGTCTCATAGATTTTTCTTCTAGTTTTTTGTATAAGTTTGTATTTTTGAAAATACCGCCATCAGATAGTCTACCTTGACAGCCCACATTTACATACGTAAAACAATAGTCTGCATCGACTAAAGCTAGTAATACTAAACTAAAAAACTGTTTGTAGTTGAAAAATTCTGTGCCACTATTTATAGGTGCTTGCAACACTACATGTTTGCCATCCAATGCACCTACTGCATGAGGAAAGTCCCATTTGTTTTCGAAATCATGTGCTATCTGCAACCATTCTTCTTCTGAGTCCGGTACCTGCAACAATTAATTAAACATTCGTATTTTTTTACAGTCGGCAACAGCACTAATTGCACAAAATAATGATACAGAACCAATTACACCTTCTGCTATGGAACAAGAAAAAGAACCACCAAGTGACATTATGAACGCTCCAGATAACCTGAGAGTAAAGAAAAAGAAAAAGGTTATCGCTGAAGAAGATTCCCCTATGCTGAAAAAAGCATTTCAGGTTCTAACTGAATCCGCTGCATCATCTGCTGACCCATATTTTTCTTACGGCCAGCACATTGCTAATGAACTCCGTAAATATGATTCACGGACTTTAATTTACGTCAAGCAAGCGATTAACAATGTGATATTTGAAGCTGACCTAGGAAAATATTCGAGTTATGGTTATTGTACCCAAAATTATTCACAGTCACACTACACCTCAACGCCGTCTCCTCAGGCGTCGACTCCGTCTTCTCAGTTTCCAGACACTACTCCTACTGCTGAACGTGAACCAACGCCATTACCTATGGACGATTTTTTCCCCCTTAATAATAATAACAATTAATAATATCAATAAATAAATATAATAATAAAAGAAAACTAAGTAAATATTTTATTAACTCACCTTTACCCAGTCTTTTAGTACATCGCAAAGAGCATCGCAAACTTCGGGAACAATTCTTGAAATTGACTGTTTTGATACTCGAAAAAGGTATTGCAGGCTAGTATAGGAGTCTCCAGTTGCCAGAAATCTTAAAGTTATTGCTAATCTTTCAGTAACTGATATTGCCTCTCGAAATTGTGTGTTCATTTTCATAACACTTGGTTCTATTAATGATTTTATTAATTCGAACTCTGTAGTTGACACTCGCGTAAAATTTTTTATAGTGTCTTCAACGGCTTCATATCTTATGTCTTCCAGAAGTTTCACGCCATATAGCGATCTATTTAGATATAATTTTTTCATCCACCAACGCCTTTTTCTTTTCTTTTTTTTACAAATAAGATGGTGAATCACAATGAAAGCGGCAGCCGCCCGACCACGCGCGTCCATACTCGCAGGTTTACAAGAGTGAACTGGTCTGACTATCCGCCGCGGTCGCTGTTCGCGTTGGATCGCCTGCCGCGCGCGGCTGTCACGTCCAACTAAATTTATATCTACATATTGGCTCGCGCGGCAAATGAACGTCAACTTTGGTCGAACATTGGCTCGCGCGGCTGCCGCGCTTAATTTATACGCACCTTAACTTTCTTAGTAGTATTGACGTAATACTACTACTGAAATGATAATCGGAAATATCCGCATTTATGTTAGTAATTTGCAATTTCAAAAGATATGCTGCACCCAGCTATACCCATTGGCAATATTAAAAACTTAGGTTTATGAATGACGCAGCAAATTCCCTCACAAGTAACGCAAAATGACAGGCTGTGAAATTTGGCATCCATTACCCATAAGACTTATGAAATATGTGAATATGTGCTTGCAAGCCCAAAGCTGTGTGCAGATGCAATTATATTTCGAATTATATTTATTCGTATGCAAAACCAGGCAAACTAGAACACGATAAAATAACTTGAGTTTTAAATTAAAACTTTGTAAGCAATTCAAAATGGCTACTTCCCTGTACGAGCTCCGTCGCAGCAATCGCACACCATTATTACTATAGGTACTATAGGTCAAGGTCTTGATAATCCAATAATTACTGAGTATTCTCCGTTGATTTCTTCTGGTGTAAGCAAGCGCAGCGTGGCAAGTTGTTTCTTTACAATGGCGTCGGTCGGCGTCGCTTCTTCGCAGCGATATAAAACTTGACGATTTCTCGGATAATATCGTTGCAATCACGTCGGGGTCACCAATTTGTTTACTACGTTTGCTTAATAAAGGTCCAGTAAACAATTTGTAATTAGTTTAATGGTTTTTAGACGTACATTTTATAATAAAACTAGCTGTGCCCGCGACTTCGTTCGCGTGGAATAATTATTTTGGGCATCATTTATTTTTGCGGACAACCTCCTTAGCTTTATAAATTATAGCTGTTACCCACGACTTTGTCCTCGTCATTTTCTGTTATTATTTTAGACAATTTAAATTTTTAAAAGAACATAATTATTTTAAAGTACCTACTTCTGCATAAATTATATTTTTAGTTTTATTTTCTTGTGGCAGAAGTACATTGTATATTGATTTTCTCCACAACCTGATACGTAGATACAACTCTTAACAAATGCATTAATTTCGACCGAATTTGATTACCATAAAAACGGTTCTAGTGAGTTAATCTTAAAAGATAGACATATACTGTCTTGGACATTTTTTTAGATCATTTCAATAGGAATAATTCTTACATACATATATTTTTGGTATCTTGAACCGTTTTCGGAGCGCACGCAACGGAAGCCCTCAAGGATGAATAATTTTCCCCGTTTTTTTTTCACATTTTCCATTATTTCTTCGCTCCTAATAGTTGCAACGTCATGTTATATAGCTTAAAGCCTTCCTCGATAAATGGTCTATTCAACACAAAAAGAATTTTTCGATTCGACCCAGTAGTTCCTGAGATTAGCGCGTTCAAACAAACAAACAAACAAACAAACAAACTCTTCAGCTTTATAATATTAGTATAGATTGTGTATTTAATACGTGACATGCTTCTACGAAGCGACTTTATTGCGACTGGCGCGCGCGTCGGTCCGACTGGCCAGCGATCCCCGGCGCCTCCCCTCTCCCGCGCGTCTCGCTCCTCCCGCACGCGTCCTGCCCGTCCGCAGTGTTGTCAACATATTGAAAAAAGAAAAGTTCGTTAAAATCAATTCCTGACGTGATGATAATTAAAAAACAGTTTCTGTCTTTGACAAAACACAATCGTACTTTACATTTTAGGCAAAAAACAGTGGTAAATCCTTTTTTACAGTAGGCACATCGACCATATTCTTTACCATGTTCAGGAAAATGATCGATGGCATCGAACCTGACGTCATCTATGGGCCTGGAACGTTATGGTTTCGTTATTTTTTCTTTAGCTTTCACATCTTGGACACTTAGTACATCTACATGTTTTCCTTTTTGTTGCAACGCCTTGTATATTATTATCTCAATTCTAAATTCTTTCAGAGCCTTGTGCTTCACAACACCTTTTCTCTTCATATCCCGCCTATAAAGTAACCAGCCATTATTAACGCATATGTCCAAAAGCTGTGAAAATATGGAGAGATACCAACGCCTTGTTTTCATCTCTATTCTGTTGAGTGCAATAAGCATGTCCGCCATGTCTACTCCACCCATATGGGTGTTATACTGTTTCACCAAATTAGGGTAATCGACATCAATGCGTTGCTTGTTCACTTTATAGTAACGTCTTACTTTAGTTTTGGGATAAGCATCAATCATCATCAATAAAGCAAGCATTATTATCATTCCATTTAACTAGGGATAATTTAGTCTTATTACAAACTGTTTGACTCAAAAGTCTTTTTTCAGGTTCTTGTCAGTTTTCAATTTATTTGCAGCACTTCTGAGTCGATTTTGCCGTATTGTCCCAAGACAAAAAATGCCATACGAGTTTCAAAGGTGATATATTAGTTCTAAAGACGAAAAAAAAATATCGAAATATACCACGCAAGGTTTCTTCTTTATAGTTTTACACAGCCTAATAACTGCTTTACCGCCCCAACCTAAACTCTCTTCTTCGTCGATAAAGGGACCAATAATCTAAATAAGAGTCCCCGCAGACTACAGACTTAAAATCGGCCGATAGTTTAGTCGGGTTGGCCTGTTCGTGCGCACACTGTGCCAACAAAACAGTTGGGTTGGTCGTGAGTGCGCAGACTAGCCAACAAATGGTTTGGCCGATTAATTAAATTTACTAGAGTTGGTGAAGAGATCGGTCGCGTGAAATGTTTCCCAAAAATATTATTATTGCTTTATACTTGATACAAAGGAGAAAAAGAATGAAGAAGAGAAAGGGAGAGTATTGGGTACATCCCATTTACAGTAACAGATTATTGCAAGGGAAGTTTTACACTATTCATTCTAAATTACTAGACTTCCCGGAAAAAAATTTCTCCTTTTATCGAATGAGCGTAACTAGTTTCATTGAACTTGTTAAATTAATTGGACCTTCAATATCAAAGCAAGATACACATTTAAGACTTGCTATACCTGCAGAGGAGAGATTGAGCGTTACAATACGGTAAGTGAAACCATTTATTGCTTTTAAGTAATTCACTTTTATTATGTGTAACTAAAATCATAATACACAACAGTCAAGTCAACAAAAGTCTTAAATACATCTTTTATAAATCGTACATTTGCGAATTATCTGAAAAATTAGAAATATAAGATTGCGCTGTCTCATTTGAATTACATGGCGATTGAACGTACTGAATGGGAGATGGTGTCGAACTGGCTGGGTAAGTTTGCAATGGTTGCGGTCGTTGATATACAGGAAAAGAGGATAAAGGTTGCTGTAATAAGTTGTAATTACTGGATGATTGAGAAATAGCCTGACGCCTGGCTTGTCTTATCTGTTTAAAAATATTAAGGATAGCAATCTTAGCATCAAGTTTTTCTTCTGGGGTTAAATTCTTAAATGAGGGTACAAGAGATAAAACAAAACTCATCTTCATCTATAGTGTCTTCCTTATTTAGTGCTTCTATTACCGCTTTATCTAAATCTGTTTGAGCCGGTGCTGTGTTAGTTTTGTTCTTTCGTTTTGTAAAAGCTGTAGAAGTGATTGGGATAGGTTGGGCAACGTCTTCATCCTCTTCATGAATACCCTCCGGTTCTGGGCAACCTTCCGATGGTCCCTTTTCCATGCATGGAAGTAAAAATAGTAACTGCTGAAAGTAGACATATTTACGCCTCTTAGTTGCAGCTTGCCCTGATTTAGTGTTTTTTTGTGCGTTCAATTCCCGACGAAAGCAAGTACGTAAATTTGCCCATTTTTTTTGTACCTCGTGACCTGAAAAAAATAAACTTTATTTATATGTTACAGATATTTAGCTACTGGAGCTAGCTTCAACGCGTTGTCTTTTGATTATCTAATGGGTGCATCTACAATACGAGATATTATTAAAATTACATGTGAGCAAATATGGAACCTACTCCAACCTTTGTATATGGCAAACAAACAAGAAGATGACTGGATTAAAATTGCTGACGAATTCAACAGTCGCACAAATTTTCCAAACATTATTGGAGCGATTGATGGGAAGCATATACGCATGATACAGCCAGAACATTCTGGATCGTCATATTTTAACTATAAAAAGTTCTTTTCTTGCGTTTTAATGGCATGGACGGACGCAGATTACAAATTTGTATACATTGATGTTGGTTCGTATGGAACATCAAGTGATTCAGAAATATTTAAAAATTCCGAAATGGGTAGACGGCTATCTGAGAATCTGCTCAATATTCCCACTGGAAAGCATTTACCCAACGACGAAAACGGAAACATTATGCCATTCTCTGTCGTAGGCGATGAAGCATTTGGGCTTGGTAATCAAATATTACGACCATATGCAAAAAGAAATTTAAATTACACCAAGCGAATTTTCAACTATAGACATACTAGAGCTCGACGCATAGTTGAATGTACTTTTGGCATTCTCGCTAACAAGTGGCGTATTTTCCACCGCCCCATTGATGTAAATATAAATTTTTGTATTCGAATTGTCAAAGCTTGTTGTGTCCTTCATAATTATGTACGAATCAAAGATGGTGTAAAATTCACAGATACTCTCTACAGTTGTCCCATGAATAACGTAACAATAAATGAAAACAACCGAGGAAGAAAAAACATGGATAATGTGCGGCAGTATATGTCATCATATTTTATTTCTCCAGCGGGCGCAACTTCCTGTCAATATAATAAAGTGATATAAAAAATGTAGTTAATAAAATAAAAATGATCGATGTTTACCTTGTTTTGTTTTATCTTCGGCACTAAGCTCATTCCAGTTAGGAACAACTGCTTCACATACTTCCTCCCATAGTTTTTTCTTTATATTGACATCAGAGTACTCTTTTAAGTTTTTTTTATAGAGTGCAGGCCTTTTCTCAATTTCTTGAATTAAATTTTCTACATACGTTTCAATAAGCAGAGACGAGGCGGAATCCATCATGAGCGTAAAATATTGCGCACGACCATCCCCGCGTCCGACGCGGAGTGAACTGAAGCCATCGGCCGAGTCGGCCGATAGTTCGCCGATGGTTCAGTTTGAAGGCAATCGTGAAGCCCATCAAACTTTTTTATCGGCCGATACTGAATGACTATAATGTGCGCATCTGCATACATCTTCATACTGATTAAGAAGCCGACCAAACTATCGGCCGATAGAAAGTTCGTAGTTTGCGGGGGCTCTAAGATGGCATAGAGACGATACCCATAATTACTTTTATACTAATAAAATTACGTAAATCTTCAACTGTCAAATTTATAGATTGGCCTGTTGACAGCATGGCATACATGTTGGAATATTGGCATATTTCGGCAAATAAGTCTTCAGAAAAAAAGTCAGAGAAATAGTCATAGGCACATTTGTTATCCGGTATAGGGCTTTGAAACTCATCGGGTTCTAATTCAGCGCAATGTTGGAAACGTCCGTTTGACCATCTAAATTTTAGGTCAATTTTCTTTTTTTTTTTATTACATGGCGAGGTCTCACATTTGCATTTTGGTTTTGACGTTCTATGCGTGTTCTACCAGTTAGCCGTGGTGAAGAAATATTTTGCGGTGACTGTGCAGGCAAGTTTACCATTTGATCAATTATAAACGATGTTGTCACTGAAGGGATATTTGACAGGTGACAAAACTGGTAATGAACTTATGGATGGTAAAGTGTAGTTTACATCATTCACTTCAATATTAGCTGAAACTGAAGGTGAGTTTATGTCTCGATCATCGTCGGAAGAATCTAAAATATTCAATCGTTCTAATGACGAATCAAGTGTCGGTGCTTCAGATGACTCAGATGTACGGTGTTTATAAGAAATCTCAGCTTCGTATTCATTTTCTGAATTGCATTCTTCACTCACCTCCGAAGCAGCGTTTTCTTCTGGTACCAACGCTAAGATACGGGAGGCCCTGGTATTCTGAAAATAATGTTATCATAGAGTCAGTATGCAACCAAACAAGTAAAAAAAAACCAACCAAGTCATAACAAAATAGCAGTGCAAGGTTAGCAAGAACGTCGTAAAAAACTTTCCCATGTTAGTATAATTTAAATATAGTAAATGCATAACCAAAGTAACAACGACACACCGCCCAAATAAAAAATAACACATAAAACCATCACAGAATTAGTTTTTTTATATAGAATGTTAATTGTTAAACTGCTCCTCTCTCATATTTTTTTTCTTCTGTATTATTTGCTGTGCCCGACAGGGTCCATAATGAACATGTAATTGTATGTAACACCTTGTAACACATTATGGTACGCAATAAACTATTGAGTATTGAGTATTAATTCAATAATCCTAAACATGCGACTTTGTTGAGTATACTCAACTATAATTTCGGAACGTAAATATCTAATCACTTGAATATGTTAAGCGGGCTCAACATGCAAGTTTATTTAAAACCTCTTATGTGTCATTTTGGTCGAAAATGAGTTTTGCAGATAGTTGAAAAGTATTTTAAAAAATCTATCGTCTGAAAAAACTCCCATGTGAATATCTTCTTAATGTAATAACTTACGTATCATATTTAAAATATCTTATGTGTTTGCTCACATTTAACTGTTTAGCAAAATCTCTTATGTGCTTCACTAACACATAAGAGATTTTAATAACAGTTTAGTTACCAAAACTTGCAATCTCTTATGTGAGTAATAGTGAAAAAAAGAGCACAATAATACGTCGTAACGTGAAAGTGAGATAGATATTGTTTTGTTATTTACCTATTAGATTCAAATTCATTTATTGGGCCACGTGTAAGTACCTACTTACGACCGATCCTGTGACGATCGTGTTCGATGCATCAGTCACGTCGCGACTTGTCGCGCGTAAACTACCTACGTAATTTATTATAGATTCCTACTTTTTGTATTGTTATGATTAGCGAAGTTATACAACGTTGATAAAAGCGAGAGGCATTAAATGAAACCACATATTCTGTATATCATTATAAGGCTACACAACAAAAATCAAATCAATGTAAGCAATAATTTAGTCACAGGATATTTTTTACTTTTTTTTTAGTTTGAACATGCTGTATCTTCCTGATTAGGTGACTAAGTTTTATAGGCATAGTTATCTAGTTGGCTCCGGTTGGGTCCGAAACTAGTCGGGCTATCCCGATAAATACGCGTGAGTAAACCGTTATTACGTTTTAAGTATGAATCATCCTCACGAGAGTTATTATAAAAATATTGCTTACATTGATTTGATTTTTGTTGTGTAGCCTTATAATTATTTACAGAATATGTGGTTTCATTTAATGCCTCTCGCTTTTATCAACGTTGTATAGTTTCTCATTAAATTCAAACATGAGGCATATTAACAGTAGGGCTAACCGAATGGTGAATTTAGTGCTTAACTCTCAGTTTTCTACGCAAAATAATGACGAAACGTATAGTACTTCAGCTGACAACAACGGCGTCGCAAATATATCACCGATATCTTTTAATAATTTAATAACGCCGGAAGATCTAGGATTGGAACCTGCTGCATCTTCGAGATCACAGTCACCCTCGCTTTTACGACTGCCGACACCAACAGCAGCTATACTACAAGACTCGAGCAGTGAAGAAGACGAATCACTGTTAGTATTATCCACAAGTGCCATTGTACATTCTACGTTAGACACTTCTCATGTGGGACGCAAATCTTTATTAGTTTTGCCACAAGCATCAGTTCCTAAGCCACTATCACCTAAGTTTGACTCAATCTTCAATAGTAATATGATTGATAGTGATGATAGTATTCAAGATCCACACTGGGTTCCCGCATCTAAAAAAAGGCGAATACGTCTTTCTTCATCGTCAGATAGTGAAGATGAAGTACAGATTTCAAGCAATATAAATTTGCGAGAAAATATTCCACCTACCGCAGACATTGAGGACGAGATCGAGCCTACACAGGTACTCCAAAAAAGGGCAACTAATATTGTGCAGGTTAACAGGAAGGCTAGAGTATTAGGAGAAGCTTACCTAGGGTTTAAGAAAATAAACGATGAGAAGTATAAACCGTGTGTAGATAGACCTAAACGAACTTTGAAACCACGTTGTTTACATTCAAAATTATCGACAGATCAAAAATCAAAAAATGCATTTATGTGTGCACTTATTACGGACGAAGAGCGTGAAGCTATTCATTCTTATTTTTGGAATCTCAAGACGTGGGCTGAAAAAAAAAACCTTCGTTAAAAGCGCTGCAGTTCGTAGGGGAATAAGACGTCGTCGTCGGAGCAATAGTCAACTTTCTACAAAGAAAGGAAGTGGTCATGACATCTTTTTTAATAAAAATTATGAAAAATGCTCTAAAGTGAAAGTATGTAAACTGTTTTTTCTAAATACACTTTCTCTAGGTGAAGACAGTTTCAGGCGCTGGACTAAAGAATCAATTGCTTCTACATGCAACGATAATGCTGAAAATAGGATAGCTGCCGCTGGTCCTTTACTCAAATACACAGAACGAACAAAAATAGTCAAAACTTGGCTAGATTTAATTCCGAAGGTACCAAGCCATTATTGTAGGGCAAGTTCAAATAAACTGTATGTTGAGCCTAGTTTTAGATCCGAGAAACACATGCACGAAGTTTTTGTTGAATGGTGTAGAGAACACAATAATAAAGCAGTTAGTCGGCCAACTTTTCTAAGGATTTTAAATCAGGAAAATATAGCAATTCACAATCCACGTAAAGACCAGTGTGACACTTGTTGCAGTTTTAAAACGGGTAATATTTCACAGAAAGAGTATGATGATCATATTGATAAAAAAAACGAAGCTCGGGACGCAAAAAAGAATGCCATCGAATCTGCCAACAATAAGGTGGTTGTAATTACGGTGGATGTGCAGAGTGTATTGCTTGCTCCGAAGCTTTTAGCTAGCGCTGTCTATTATAAGCTTAAATTACAATGCCACAACTTTACTATTTATGACTGTAGATCAAAAAATGTAACAATATACTTTTGGCATGAAGCTGATGGGGGTGTTTCTGCAAATGAATTTACGTCTTGTTTGGTCGATTACATGACAAACTTAGAAGCGGCAACTGAAAAAGTTATTGTTATATCCGATGGATGTGGCCACCAAAATAGAAACCGGGTGTTGTCAAGTGCATTATCTGATTTATCTCAAAGAAATAAAATTATTATTGAGCAACTATATTTAGAAAAAGGCCACACGATGATGGAAGTTGACCGTGTCCATTCCACAATTGAGCGCTACATAAAACCTCCAATTTACGCACCGAGTGACTATGTGGTTAGAATGCAACAAGCTCGTCCAAGGAACCCTTACGATGTCAAATCAATTCACTACGACTTCTTCCTTAATTACGAGGAACTGCCATCAAATTTCAAGTCAATTAGACCCGGCAAGAAAAAGGGAGATCCTGTTGTAGTAGACGTTAGAGGCCTAAAGTATTTGCCAGATGGTTCTGTGTTTTATTAGTTGCGACATACTGAGGAATGGACCGTCTTACCGCAGCGAAGATCTGTATCTCGCGATCCTTTTTTGCCAACACCACTATATCAACAGTCGATTAAAATAACAGAGAGCAAACACAAACATTTACAAGAATTAAAAAGTGTTGTTGACAAGGATTATCATCCATTTTATGATTCACTCTCATATAATCCCGGAACATAGATTCATTATTTTAATGACAATAAATCATTTGATAAAAATTTGCAGATTTACATAATAAAATAGATAAAATACAAAATTTATGTTTTAATTAATTCCCCATAAGAACTCTTATGTGATTACAAAATTCCAATTAAAATCTCTTATGTGTTGAGAATTAGTATTCAATAGGCTTTTTCCTGTGATTTGGTTATTGTGATACATAATAAATGTCTTCTATACATTTTTATGTCATGTCTTATCTGTATACAGGGTGTAATGAAACGACTATAACGATCGTGAAGGGGCATATGTAGTCTCGTGTTACAAACACATTGCTGCGACTTTTACTTCGATACGCGATTACGATTTTTCCCCGTTCCAATTAATTCATAATGCTAAATTTCCCCACCGTTATTAGTGGCCACACTGAACATATGATAAAGTTCGGGTCATGACCTGAACTCAAGAATGGCGGCTACCGCATCCGCAGGTGTTTGATACTTTGATCATATCGCCAAAAATACCGTTGCAAATCAATTTCAACTTTACTGGTAACGACACAAGCTTAAACACTTTACGTAAATTATCCCAAAATTGTATGCTATTTATTTTCTATTATCTACAAGTTTACGGCGGTATCTTCGTTGTGAGCCGTGAGCTGACATTATTAATTGAACAGTCATTTTGCATTTATCTACCACAAAATAATATCAATACTACACTAGGTAGTAGTACGACAAACGATACTATGATTAATAAGTTGTTTCGAAATATCAAAGATCAAGAATTTTCGATCGTGCTACTCCGTCAGCTGACGATCGAGAATTCGTAACAATGACTACTTGGGAGATCTCGTCACGGTTTCGACATACAAACTCTCTACTACTACTACTTGACCTCTGTTTACCTGGTCCTTGCAATACAATTCTAACCAAAAATAATAACTATGAGAAAGGAACGTAGGTATGAAATTCACTTGACTAGTCTAGGTATGTTTAGCGAGTCGTTAAAGTCGCAATAATTATTTTGATTTTATTTGTGTGTGTGCGATGATAACAATGTTAATGGTACTTACAGGTGTATGTAGGTGGCCAGCAACCTGGTATTCCGGCAATTTACGTGCGTAATAAAGCTACCACTTTTAATTGTAAATTTTGTTTATCGTGCTTGACTTTAACATTCCTCTGAACCGTTTAATCACATTTCTTAATGTAACACTGATACTTTCACACCTGTACTGGCTTTAAGACTCGCCTTAACACTCACAATTTGGCTCGTTATGTGAAGATGATGCTAGTAATACTTGTACCGACGGCATTGTTACACCACTCGCAAACAACATTGCGCGTCAAACTTCCTTCGGACACTTGATATTGAAATAAGTTACGTTAGAGTACGCCATAACTTCTCGCGAAAAACTTATAACTATTCGGAGATCTTATCGACACAAATTTATACACGAGACTGATGTCGGGATAAGGATGATCAATAGTCATCGATGGTAAAGAAATAACGATGTCTAGCTGGAAAACAACAAGCAATCGTACGTCTTGTCGGAAGCGCTTTCTACACGAGGACTGAGTGTCGCCAGTGTCGCTCGGCCGGTCGGCGGCATCATCAAAGGAATCCGCGGTAGTTGTGCACGCGCCGAAAGGGCTGGCGGTTCCTTTGACATAAAATAAATAACATTATTTTTTGACATTTTATTTTATTTTGGTCTGGTCGGCTCCTTTGAAGCAATAGTACAATAGATCACATAGATGCCGCGGTGGTGTGGAGTATTGTCAGTGTTATGAAATTTTGCCGAGTTTTGGGGAGAATTTTGCGTTAGATGGATGGAACAAAATTTAATAACTTTAGCAGTTTTTGATATTGACCTCCAAAAATACGTTTTCTGGTATTTAGATTGATAGTAGTATACGCCTGTTCAGGATCGTTATAGTAGTTTTCTTACACCCTGTATAAGTACGTGAAAGAAAATTGGCCATCGAATGAATATCCCTACAAAACCGAAATAAATAAAAAAACAGCAACGATTTTGGGAATTGGCATCGCATCTGTGTATAATATATTAAAAGAATATAAATCAGAAAAGGGAATAAAATCACCTATCAATTCTAAAGACAGGCCTAAATTTTATCAGAAAGTAGACGATTTTGATAAATCCGTAATAAGGAAAAAAAATTCACAGTTTCTTTTTAAATGGCCAATTACCAACAATTCCCAAGATTCTTCAGGCAGTAAATGACGATGAAGATTTGCCAAAGGGGTATGCCAGTTTTAAGGCCCAGATATGCACACTAACGTGACTATGCTGAAAAACTGTATTTTAATTTATCGTGAATCTCCCTTGTATTCATTTTCCTATGAAAGTCCGTACGTCCGTAATTGAATTCAAAAGAGCCATATTTACTTTAAAAATGTTGCCATTACGTAAAATAAGTTGAAAAATAATCAATATAATAATTTACCATTGCTATACGTTGTCCATCCGTTTATTTTCTTTTTGACAGTTCACACCTATAAAGTACGACATTACAGTAGAACAATATTTTGAAATAAAAGTAGATACTTTCTTGACGGGTAACGCCCACGTAGGGTTGTGCCACTTGAGCCATTCGTAACGAATAACCACAGATAACAAAAACGGTTTTGAATAGAATCAATTTTATATATTAATTGTGATGATATTTTTAATCGGAATCACTTAAAATAAAAATAAAGTTTAATAAAGTTAAACGTTATATTGCTCCTATTATTAGGATCGAATATATTTGCTGCAAATTAATGAATATGAGTATAGTAATAAGAATATCAACTTAACATAAGTAAATGGTTTATTTTAGTATAATTTTAAAATCAAGTACTTTGAATATACCTAAATGTATATAAAACAAAGCAATGGAGCAAAAAATAAAATACAAATAAAATATGTATTAAATCGATTAAAACTTGTTCATAAATAAAATCGTTTGTAATAAAAAAATCGATTTGATAACGCATTAGGCCATCACTATTTGAGTCAGTACACAAGGTGTCAAAAATAAAATAAACGAATGGAAACAGTATAATAGCTGTATTCTATATTAGTGAAATTTTTTAGCCTATTTAAACATTGTTTCACTGTAAAAATGTTTTTAGTATTTTTATTCTTTTACAATTTTATAGAATATCTCAATGTTTAGTATCGTATTATTTTTTAAATTTTTTTTTTCCCGTTTTTTTTTTGTAATTGCAACATTATCTCCAAAACGTCATTGCTTGTTTTTCATCTTTGACGTGACGGTTAGTGTTTGAATTTTGCGATTTAAATCAACGATTAAAAACTATGAATACTGACTCTGGCGATTCTTTTATCCCCGACGACCACGGCCTGATAATGGATTCTGTTTCTACTCCTCATGAAAATACTAGCGAGAACTTGGACTTGATGTTAGGTGCTTTAACTGACGACCCCGGCGTTCGCTTTAGACCTAGTGTGTCACAACAGTCATCGTCTACTGCTATGAGTGGAGATCTACGATGCATAAATTGCAGATTGAATGTTTTCAGAATGCAAAGACATGCTTTGGAAATAGCTGAAGTTCGAAATCTTATACAACGTTGGGTTGGATTGCACCAGGTAAATAATGATATGACAGTGATATGGAATTTAGGATGGGCACGCCATCAAAGTAATATTTTTCCACCGGCTCAATTTCTAGACGATGTATTAGTTGTATTATGAGCATGAAAACATTGAATAAATTTTTAAAACTGCAATATATCGTGTTATATTTATTTCCTTATTGGTTACTCGCATAAATAAATTCAAATGATGTTCAAAATGTTAAAAATCATATTAAATATAACTTGCAAAAATAAGATATAAAAAATACAATAACTTTTAAATGCTAAGTTTTTTGTTAATCACTATGGTTTACTAAATTAATATAGCCACTGCTTACTATTAATATCAATAGCCTGTTATGGTGGGCATTGTGGGCCGAAACTACTATGGCGACCTGGCATGCCCCTTTAGCGAAACAACTCTCAGGCGGCTAATAAAGCATTTAAACTTTAAATACATAAAACGACAGCGAAATAACGCACTGATTGATAGAGATGACATTGTAATATGGCGGCGAAAATATTTAAAATCTATTAAAGACTATAGACGTAAAAATCGCCAGATATTTTACATGGATGAAACATGGGTGAATGCAGGTTAGTGTGTTTTTTTTTTTTCATTTTAGGGCGAAAAGGAGTTAGCAAGTTAGATTATTTAGCCAACGAAATGTTTAATTGTTTTTACAGGACATACCGTAAGTAAAACTTGGCTAGACAAACAAGTTAAAAGTAAGAAGCAGGCTTTCCTAGAAGGACTTAGCATTGGTGCACCTAACCCGACGTCAAAAGGTAAACGATTAATAATTACCCATATCGGCAATGAGAACGGTTTTGTAGAGGGCGGCGAAAATATATTTGAATGCAAGAAGACGGGAGATTACCATGAATCAATGGATGCAACACATTTTGAACAATGGTTTGAAAACGTTCTCCCAAAACTTGGAGAAAATGCAGTAGTGGTAATGGACAATGCACCATACCACTCAAGGGCGTCTTGAAAGAGTTCCTACTACTGCCTGAAAAAAAAATGATATACAAAATTGGCTTGTAAGTAAGAATATTTCTTACGACGACAATGAAATTAAGACTGAATTACTGCTAAAAGTAAAAAATGTAAAAGACCATTTTAAAACTTATGTAGTGGACGAGCTCGCAAAAAAATATAAGGTGGAAGTATTGAGACTCCCGCCATATCATTGTGAGCTTAATCCAATTGAGCTAATTTGGGCCAACGTAAAAGGATATGTTGCTCGCAAAAATACAAATTTTAAATTTGACGAGGTAAAACAATTATTACAAGAGGGACTGCAGCAGATTACTTCGGAAAATTGGAAGCGTTGTGTGGAGCATGTTATCAAGGAAGAAGATAACTTTTATTCCAAAATCGATGAGATGATTGATAAAACTGTAGACAGCTTCGTGATACATGTCACTGATTCTGACACAGAAATGGAAACATCTGAATCTGACGAATAATTATTCTGAAATAATATATGTTAATTAATAAATTATTAAATCTTAAACAAATTCTTTTTTTTTATTGGTCCAAATGTTGTGAACTCCTGAACACTTGTTTACAAAATTTATAGCTTCTCGTGACGGGGACTTTAGTAAACATCACATTACGAAAATATTATTTCGTTGTGAACATCTTAAGCTTATGCATGCAGGGCCACAACTTCTTTTATCACACATTCGTCAAACTTACTGGCCTTTAGGAGGCAGAAACTTATCTAAAGGTACATTCAGAGAATGTGACAAATGTTTCATATTTAGGTCTCAGGCGGTGCAACCAGTCATGGGTCAGCTACCACGCACGAGGACACAGCTTGAATTTCCGTTTTATAATTGTAGTGTAGACCGCCGGACCAATGCTGATAGCTGACCGTAAAGGCAGCGGTACCAGACTCAAATCCTATATCTGTGTGTTTGTCTGTTTGGCAGTAAAGGCTGTCCATCTGGAGCTTGTGACGGATCTCACCAAAGACGCCTATCTTGCCGCGTTAGGGTCTCAGCACACATATGGGATCGGAAAGGGATCGTCACCGTATCGCCTCAAGCCGTTCAGAATGGTTTGTATTAAACTCCCTACTGTAACGCACACTAATCGGAATAATAACGTAATCGCCTCGCCTCGGAACAGGCTCCGAACTTGAATTCCCGCGCTTACGGCTCATCGTCCCCGCGCTTACGTTTCTCCGTCCCCGCGCTTACGTCTCTCCGTACCCGAGCTCACATCTCTTCGTCCACCCTTTCCCCTTTCCCCTCCCGCGACTTAAGACGCCGCCATTCGCAAGGAGTATTTCATTCGTGTTGCGCGTATGTTTTATTTAAAATTTTAAGTTCGATTCAAACACAAAATAACGATGCAAAGGGAGAAACTTATTGAAGAAGTGAGAAAATATCCATATTTATATGACTTAAGTGATGCAATACCATAAAAAAGGACGAGGTTTGGAAACAAATAAGTATTACTTTTTAAAGCAATCTGGTAAGTACCTACTCCTATTTAATTATTTATTTAATGTTTTTCGCGTATGTAGGTATGTATGGGAAATAAAACAGTTGTGATTAATATAATTATAATGAAAAATTTAACTGGAATATCCATTAAGAATTAACATTAATATTTAAAGCTAAAAGCTACTACCATGGAACTCGTCCGGTAGAAGTTTGAAAATATGTTTTGAACTTTTCACGTACATTAAGAGCGAGTACACATTAGGCGTTTTGAAACGCGCGCTTTGGTAACGCGCGTTTTGAGAACCAGTAATTCTCACTAGGTGTACACACGGAAGCGCGCGATTTTGATAAAGCGCGCGTCAACCGCGCGCTTTGAGATTTTCATTCAAACGCGCGTTGGGAGGGCGTCAGCCGCGCGCTTCGAGATACATGAACCGCCATTTTGTTGTACATTTGAACGCGCGCTTTCGTGTAGAGCGGACGTATATTTACCAAAATGATGGAGACCGAACATTTCGATTCAGACTTATTTATAGATGAAATTCAAAAACGCCCAGCTATATGGGACATGGAAAGTCCTGAGTACAAAAACAAAGTATTAAAAAAAAGGAATTGGGAGGAGCTTGTTGAAATTTTTAGTGATTGTGAAGACAATTTAGAGAAGAAAAACTGTTGGGTGAGTATAACTGTTTATTGATATTTCCTATAATTATGTCATATTTGGTAAGTGCTTAAATCATGTTGTCTTGCCAATGTAATTTTCCCTCGTTTACAAAATAATTGGCGAATTTTTCCCTTGTAGTTCTAGCACACAAGCTGCCTCGTGGAACGTTTTCTAAATTAACAGATTGTAACGATGAAAGATAAAGTGTGTCTTCATATCTATAACCATCACGTATTCGAACGTAATTGTGTAGTACTGTGCAAGCTTTGATGATATTCTCCGCGAAAGTAATGTTTACATCTATCGGTCTATGAAATATTCACCATTTATTACTCACTAGCTGTCACCCGCGGTTTCACCCGCGGATCATCTTAAGTTATTATACATAGCTGTGCCCGCGACTCCGTCCGCGTGGAATTTGGAAAATATCATTGTTTCATATTAACTACATAGTACTTTTTAAGCGACTTTAATAAAAAGAGGGGGTGCTCAATTCAACTTTATTTTTATACGCAAAAACAAAACTTCAACAACACCAAATCTTAATAACGAACAAATATTTTTCAACACAGAACAACAATAACAACAGAACGAATAAACTTTTCGAATTTTAACAATATCAAGAAAAGCATTCTAGGTACCTACTTTTAGGACAGAAGTGATAAGCTGATAACTTTTTTTTTTAATTACTATTTTTAAAACTACTAACTACTAACGCCATCTAGTCATTAATATGAAATAATGTTATCTTCCGAATTCCACGCGGACGGAGTCGCGGGCCCAGCTAGTCAATTATGTACGTACCAACGAACGAATTTTACGTACTTACGTTCAAGTTCGGTACCTATTTAACTTAATGCTTCTCTATATACAATATTTGAGGTTGTATTATTTTCCGGTAATAAAATAATTAGTTTTTCGGATGATCCAACTCGTGATAGACCAACATATAATTGTCCATGAGAAAAACATTCTTGTCGTAGGTCAATACCAACCAAGGAGAATGTTTGTCCCTGGGATTTGTTAATAGTCAGGGCAAATGATGTTTTTATTGGAAACTGGAGTCGTTTAAAGGAAATAGGTAGGTCCGTGGGAATCATGGGAATTCTCGGAATGTGCGCCAACTGGCCAGCTCCTGGTCCGTTGAGAATGGTCGCCACGATTATGTTATCTTTTAAATCTTTTATTAGTAGCCTTGTGCCATTGCACAGGTTAGGTGGGCTTAAATTTCTTAGAAGCATGATAGGCGTTCCGATTTTTAATTGCAGTTCATGAGGTGGCAGGCCAGATGGCTTGAGGGAATTTAAAAATTCCTGCGGATAGTGAACTGCATCCTCGATATTGCACACTGTATCAATGGACTTGTAGGTTTTGCCTTGCCCGGGGACTTTTTGTAAAATCAGGTTATTAATTTCATTGACTGTGTCGTTCCTTGGTGAGACGATAGCCCTTGAACACAGCCAATGAATGTCTCTTTCTAATAAATATTCAAGGTCAGGATATACTGCTTCTATAAGCTGCTGCAGACTGTGTAAAAAAATATACCACGATAAAAAATATACCAAAGCACTGTTCTTTCATTGCTCGTCCCATTAACTGAATCTGGTAATAAATGATCTCAATATTCTTCCTGAAATTCGAAAGACCATGGGAACCACTAAAGATATTATTATTTTTTTTCGGGAATCTGTTTTGAGAAGAAAGTTGGTACCTAATATTGCCAGGCTCTGCGAAACAAGATGGAGTGAGAAACATAAAACTATCAGAGTATTTAAGGAGAATTTTTCTGTTATATTGGAAGCCTTAGAAAACTTATCGCGTGAAGGAAACAGTGCTACTCGAAAAAATGCCTTTCAACTCCATGCGGCTGCTTTCAAAATTTCGTTTATACTTTGTATTACTTTGATAGCTAAATACTCTGCTTTGTTAGAACCTGTTGTCAACGCAATCCAATCTATAGCTTTGGATGTGGTTAAGGCCTCGCAACACGTCAAACGCATTTTGCAATTGCTTAAGAGCCACCGTGATAATCCCGAAAGTCACAGATGAAATTATAGAGGATGCTACTGTTGTTGCGGAGAAAGTCGGCCTGGAGGAGGATATCACTTCAATGCCGCGCATTGTTGGGAAACAACGTCATCGAAGCAATCACCTAGCAGAAAGTCCTTCAGAATTCTCGAAAAGATCATTAATAATACCATACTTGGACTCCGTTATTACATCGCTTGAAACACGCTTTGCAGAAGAAAATACTCCATCATTTGCTTTACACCCCGCACAAATGCAAACTATGTCAGTCGAAAATCTCAAAGAAACTTGTGAAACTATCGCTCAGTTTCATAATTTACCAAACATAAAAATTGAAGTCGAGCTTTGGCAGCAATTCTGGCATAATAAACCAAACTCACAGATCAAACCGTTGTTGATATCCTAAAAGAAGCAAAAACCTACTTTCCCGACACGGAAAAAGCGTTGAAAATTTTGATCGCTCTTCCAAGCACGACGTGTACGGTAGAGCGATCGTTTAGCAGCCTTAGGAGACTAAAAACCTGGCTAAGAAGCACTATGCATACTTTTCTTATTCTCTATGAATAAGAGTTATAGGTATTCTGTGACACAACAGAGTCCAATGTGTAAAGCTACACGAGCACGAGCTCTTGACTATGCAATAAAAAACATGTAAATAAGTTATAAAAACATTTATTAGAAAAATAGAATAAAAAGGAGTTTGAATTTGAATAAGTGTACAGCGTACAGCGTATTTTTTTTAATAATCATTCAGATTTTAATATTATAATGGTCGTTGTTTGTTTATATTAGGTTAATTAAAATATAATTTTCGGGGATTCATTGTAAACTTCTCGATCACTTTATTATTAAAATCTTGCAAGTTTCCATTTATAAGTTTTCGGTGCACACTCACAACAAAGAAACTGATTCACAAACCAATAATGAACCTAGCACACCAGCCAATACTACCGATACAACAAAAACAAGCAAGAAGAGAAAGACAGATGTTAACGAAGTTGATCGACGAATGCTTACTTTAATTAAATCTGTTGAAGATGAAGACAATAGTAGAAGTATGTGTTTTTTCAAAGGTATTGCTCCGATTGTAGACAAGTATAGTGACAAAGATTATGTAGAATTTCAATATGAAGTAATTAAAGTTATAAGAAATTTAACTCGGAGAAATGAAGCGCCCATCCATCAGCAAACTTACAATTACAATATTAATCGAGGCTACACTACGGCTGCACCCGACTACAGGATACATGAATATCAACCAACACAACCCATTCCATCGACATCCAGGATGTCCAATGAATATCAGCCAACTCAACACATTCCATCCACATCCAGGATGCCCTATGAAAATCAAGTTAAGCCTCAAGAACTGATGCAGCAAGATGATTCCCAATCTTCAATTGTTACTGAATTAAGTTCAATCACAACGCCTGATTACGATTTAGATTTTTCTAAAAGTCCTTAATTTATTTTTTGAGTATAATAAACAATTACTACCTACCTACTAAAATTTGTTTTAATTAATACAGGTAATTCGGTATGTAACGTTTTTTTTCGAATGTCCGTTATTTGTGTAATCTAATCTTTAGGAAATTTTTAGAAACTATTTTGAAAATTTTTGTTTTCGAATCGGCAGTTTTATTTTTATAAGCCTTCAAAAGTTGTATGATTGACTTATATCCATACTACGCTGCAGAATCTTTGTATAGCGAAGGCCATTGCACATAAAGTTTGAAGCTCCATAACATTAAAACTATCGATTCAAAAACAAAAAAAAAAACAAAATAGCGTCTTAAAATTGTTTAAAGATTCTGGATTACGCAAATAAAATTCATTCCAAAAAAAAACTTTACATACCGAATTGTTAGTTTTGCCTTTTAGCTTCTTAATACTAATCGTAGTACAATAATATTTCCCTATAATTTTAAATTGAAAATGTCTTTAACATACCTTAGCGTAACGGCTAATCTCTCTGCCCCGGGGTAATAGATTTACGCATTTCAGTATCCTCGTGTCTTATTTTATCATAAATGGCTATTAATAATAGCTGAAATGTTTCTTTCTTCATCCGAAAATAGTTGTAAAATTTAGTTTCATCTTCTTCTAATTGCATAAAAAGAGTATGAAATGCACCATATTCTTCCCTTTCCAATAATATAGGATGCACCCACGATGTCCTTTTACGTTTTTCTATTTCTTTTTGTTTCTTCTTGTACAAAATGACTTATACATTCTTCACAGCTACCCTCATTTTCTGGCATTACACCAAAACATATGAAACAGAATGAGTCAGATAATGGTGATGATATTGAAGATTATTCTGTCTCATCTGAGAATTTGACACCAAATGAATCAAGCCGAAAATCGTCTCTTTTGGCTGATGTACACCTACCCGTTTTGTCTAATAGGTACATTTTACGACATCTTCTCCCTTTCGAGTGATATAAGTGGGTACCTGTGTCGAGAGGTTGGCTAAATAATTTTACGTGTATGTATTTGTGTGCTTATGTTGTTGCTGTAATGTTTTATAGTTTTCAGTTGTTGCAAAGTAATCGTGCTTCCGAAATTAATATACCCGCAAATTTGAATAACGAACAACCATCTTTACCAGTTGATAATTTGCCACCAGTAAATTCTACACAACTACATCTGTTTCCTGGCATTACCCCGAAACGTAAGAAATTTAATGAAAAAAGTGGTATATTTGAAATTGAATCAAATTCAGAAGATGACGCCGAACATTTGTCATTGAACCCTGAAACTGGCTTATTCGAAGTTGTAGAGAGTACTGATATCACTAAAATTGGAAAGAAAAGAAAATCTAGACAAGAACAATGGGAAAGAACGAAAAATATTAAAGAAAATCTTAAAAATCATTATTTGATGGATCTTCTCGATTGCCGCTGTAAATGTAAAGATAAATTGAATAAGAAGCAGGTCGAAACAATATTTAAAAAAATTATTAATCTTGAAAGTCACACAGAACAAAACATATATCTACAGGGATGTTTGCAAGAAATTAAACTGAAAAGATTTCGCCCACGGAGTAAAGGCAACGAAGGTGAAGCGACGACGTCTAGAGCAAGAAGAGTGTTCCGATATGTTGTTAATGTATTAAACAAATCTATCACAGTCTGCCAAAGAGCATTTTTGACTAAACACGGAATCAAAAGGGAAAGGTTGGTATGTAAAGTCCAACACCAAGAAAAAGATATTTCTGATGGTGGGCGCCAAAGCATTTTAAAGACCCATGTGGAAACTGTGAACAAAGTTCATAAATTTATTGAGAGTTTACCAGCCCGACAATCACATTACTCACGTGCCTCTAGTAAGCATAGAAAGTTTTTAGATTCACATCTAAGCATTGCTGAATTGCATCGGAAATTTTGTCGTGAGTATCCTGAATGCAAGGTGTCGTATGAAACGTTTCGATGTATATTTAACCAAGATTTTAATATATCTTTTGGACAACCTAGGAAAGATATATGTACGATGTGCGAAAAATTTAAAGTTGACATTACCTCTGCTGAATTAGCAAAGGATGCAAATAATGCAAAACAACTTAAAGCAGCACATGAACTGCATCTGAGAAAAGCTGAGGTATTCTTAAAAACACTGTCTAAAGTCGAAAAAGAGAAACCATCAAACAGTTTATCACTATGTTTTGATTTCCAAAAAAATCTGCCTCTCCCTGTGACTAATATTACAGATGAATACTATTTAAGACAATTACGGCTGCATAATTTCGGAGTGCATAATTTGAGCCAGAATACTGCTGCAATGTTTCTGTTTACTGAGAACTATGCACACAAAGAACCCAATGAGGTTATAACTGCACTGGAATATTATGTTACTAAGGAAAAAACTCTGAATCAAAACCAGTTAGATCTTTACTGTGACAACTGCTACAGCCAAAACAAGAATAGATATATTTTCACGTTTTTGGATGAACTATGTGCAAGAGGAATTTTTGAGAAAATCACTGTCTCATACCCGATACCAGGACATTCAATGATGCCAATCGATCGTGACTTTGCTCTTATAGAAAGAAAAAGTAAGAAGTATGACAAAATATATACCCCAGAATATTATGTTGAGCTCATTAAAAATAGTAAGAATGCAAATAAATGCAATTTGAAATTGTATTCTTAGAGAAAAGTTTGATAAAGAAAGAAAACCCTCACAATGTTCTAAAAGTTAAGGACTATAAAAAACTTTACGATGAACGAATAAAAGCAAATCTGCCTGGAATATCCGAGTACCGAAGAGTGATATTTAAAAGGAGAGTAAACCAGAGTTTGCAGTATCCATGAAAGGTGAAGACTTTAAGCCGTTTTCTTTATATAAGGTCGGATACAGCAGATTAATCAATGACATGCCTGATGACTGCTACGACGCACCTTTGACTATCAAGGCTGCTAAATTACAAGATGTGAAGCGACTCCTAGAATCTGTTCCCGAATCGGAAAGATATTTTTATGAGAATTTATTTAAAGAAGCTCGGGATCCCACAACTGTAGTATTTGATTCCGAAGAAGAAGTAGAATGATAGATAGATTTTGTATGAACGTTGTTCTGGGTACTGCAATAAAATATCTAAGTCCACCATTAATTACTGTAGTATCACTAAGTCCAGGGATTAGAAATAAGTCCATTTTTTTATTAAATTTATTAAAAGCCTCCTGTTGCATGTATCGTTTTAATTTTTTGAATAAATAATACTGCTCCTTATGTGCTATAATGTGTTTTTTTATTATGTCTTTAAACCATCGCATGTTATTTCAGTTGTAATTTGAAACATAAAATCTTAATTATCTCAAATGTCACTTTTTGGACTTAGTGATTTCTTGAATTGGACCACCCAAGTGGAAGCGTATCAACAGTTGAAAGCGGTTTATCGTTCTTCAAATCAGGTTCATTACGTTTGATACCACGAATTTTTGTGGGTGTCCAATCGTCCTCAGATGAAGCAGAATAATCGCCAATATCACTGGCGGTACTTTCTCCAGAGTCAAAGAGACCACTTTGCTGCATTACTCTGTAAAAATTCAATAAACCTAATGAACAAAACTATTTTTTTAACGTATTTATCAGTAACTAAAACCAAACACTCACCTCTTTAGTTTGTCATTTGCGTCCATTTTAACTTAATTGTGCACGTATACTAATGATTTTAACCAAATTCGCATAATTATAAACTTTGTTTGTGGCAAGCAAAGAAACCGTTATGAAAAAATTATGTCAAATCATTTTGACGTATTTAATTCACGTGTGTTGCCATTAGGACTTATACAAAATATCAGTGGACTTAGCGATTTCTTCAAATTTACTTATTGACTTAGTGATTTCTTGGACATAGGGATTTTATGAATGGTAGTGACGACATTTTTCTTTTTTTTTTTTATTTCAGAAATGGCACTTAGAGATTTCTCCCAACAACCTCACATAGACCATTTTATGGAGAAAAAAAAGCTTATCAAGCCAGTGTTGCTAACTCAAAACAGTAAAAAATGGACTTAGTGATTTCTTGAATTGGGTCACCCAAATAGTAGGCCAATATGAGTTTTTTTTCTTAATATTCGACATTTCACACGTGTGAATCTCTGACTACCAGTTCAAAACTAACGCATATAGACGGCAGTCCAAGGTAACATTCATCCAGTAAAAAAAAATATATGTATACAAGGATAGCCTTTTATTAACGGTCCGTTCTCCGGTGAAAAAAGCGGACGTCTACAAGCGCCCTAAGTATTTCGGTTGCGGTGCCAAGGGACATATGATAAGGAACTGTCCGAAGAAAAAAGGACCAGCCAAAGTACAAAACCAAGGGAATGACCCACCGACCCAGAAAAATCCAGTGAAGAAGTCAGTGAGGAACAATAAGGTCCTTCTGACAGCTCTCTCGGTGAAAGTAAATAGTGATGTGTGGTACATAGACTCTGGAGCGACAAACCATATGTCTTATAGTGAAAAAGTGATGGTGAAGTGCAACCGTAGTCAATCCGTAGATGTAAGCATAGCAAACGGTGAAAGGTTATCAACCGCGGGCTTAGGGGAAGTGCAGATTAATTTGAAAGACTGTGTAAGGACAATAAGTGATACTTATTATGTACCTAATTTAAGTACTAACCTGTTATCTGTCAGTGCTATGACCAAAAAGGGATATGTTGTCACTTTTAATAGTAATTCATGTACTATTTACGACAATGATGAAATTTTAGCTACTGGTACTCAAGTCAATGGTATCTATCAGCTTGATACTGTGTCAGACAGCGGTTGTACTGTGGAACAGGAGTGTACTATGATGACATCAGCAGCAGTGGACTCATCATCCCAGGAGTTGTTGCACAGACGTCTCGGCCACCTGAATTCCAGAAGTAGGTATGCAACTACTTCAAAAAGGTATGGCAAATGGCATTTCTTTTAACACTTCTAATTTTCAGCAGTGTGTTTCATGTGTACAAGGGAAGCAGAGTAAGCTTCCTTTTCCCAAAAGGTCGTGTAGTAGAGCTACAGAGGTACTTGGTTTGGTTCATACAGATCTTTGTGGTCCCATGCAACAGTCATCTCTAGGTGGTGCTAAATATTTTCTCAGTTTCATTGATGATTACACAAGGAAGCAGTTTATTTATTTTTTGAAATCGAAAGATGAGACTTTTCCCGTCCAAAATTTTCAGTCGATAAGCAGATGTGTGCCACAAAAGTGGCTCATTTTTTTAAACAATATCTGCCTAATATACCCCACAAATGGGGGTTGAAATTGTATGTACTGTGTGATTTGTTAGAATATGCTCATACATTTGAATTGTATTCAGGACAGGAAAATACAGGAAGACCAGAAGGAGAGCCTGATATAGGAGCCACAGGGAATGTAGTCATTCGTTTGCTAAGAGGCGTGCCAAGATATCAAAATCACATAATTTACTTTGACAATTTTTACACATCATTCTCTGCCTCTGGTTCATTATTTAGCCAAGCAAGGAATTCCATCAGTGGGTACTGTACAACAAAATCGGATACCTAACTCAAAATTACCAGACAAAAGGGAGTTTATGAAAAAATCTGTACCACGAGGAGGTCATGTCGAAAGAACATCTACATTTGATGGTGTTGATATGTCTTGTGTCACCTGGAAAGACAACAAAATGGTGACACTTTTATCAACATGTGGGGTCTCCGTTACTAGATCTAGCCTCCTCACACCATACATCGATATCATGTATAGCGGGATCAAAGTTCGATACAAAATATTTTCGAGTCCCTTCCGATCTAAGTGTTCTAATTGCATCAGCCAATATACGCACAGATTCTATCGATCCCTATTCGCGTTGAGATTGACTAATCATTGACATATTAGAGGGTAGGTCAGACGCGTTGTTTTCTACCGGTTGAATACTTGATGTGGCGGTCTGGTCTAATACATGTCTTTCAGAGGTTAGGGAATTATTCTGGCAGGTTTCATTTTCTCTCGATAGGTGTGTACCCACAACAACAGCGTTATTTTGACTTAATAGATTCGAGGGGTGTGCGATCTCTCTGATATATTAGTAGTAACTAATTCGTTATGCGAGGCCTAGGGGTCCAGCATCGACAGAGGCCCCGCCCAGTGCACTGCATTCCGAAAATATATTTTTTTTTAATTGAACGAAAATGATAATTAACAAAACTATTCTTTCTTTTTCAATACCTGTAACACTTTATACATACAGAACCAAATAGTATCTAATATTAGAACTAATATAATCCTTCGAAACGCAACTAACTGGACTTCATGTACGTTGGGGGAAACCCGATTTGTTGGGTGCGTTCTGTAAGCTTCCGTAGCGTGATAATAATTTGTAGCGTAATAGTTCCGAAACTTTCAAAATACCTATATCCTACGTATCTTTAATTACAATATGTGATATGAGTTCTGCGATTGCATGGTAAATTTTAAAAGTTTATGTGTTCTCTGTATTTGAAGACTTACGATTTTCACATACACAAAACCAAAAGTATATATGTTACAGTCATAGTGATTAATGAGCGATTATACATAATGACTAGTCATTATGGATAATAGCTAAATTCACTAGACAGTGTAATAAATTAATCACATTATCTAGTTATTATTCATAATATCGTGTCAAAGTTAGCCAAAGTAATAATACGGTCTTTATCTTAGGTTCTCCCTTGTTTGATCGAACAACGTTTGATATATTATAACTCAATCGATCAACGTTTAAGAAAATCATCACTTTGTATAATGTCGTTTGACATAATTTTCAGTTCGTCGAATATTTATTTGCTATATCAACATTTGCGCTAATGATCAAAAGGTATAATGTTCATTTGATATCCACACTCCTGCCTAAAAAAAAAACCTAACCTAACCTAAATTAGGTGAGGTTAGGTTTTTTTTTTTTATTTGTTAAAATCTATGTTTATTGAGGTGAAAATATTATGTTATGTTATTTTAATTGTTAAAATAATCTTTCTGATATGTATGCTTAAGGAAAATTAAAATTTATTCTTAAACACTTGTTTTATCACTTTATCCAATTCTTTGAAGATATTATGTATAATAGCTAGTTAATGTGATTAATTTTGTGTGAATTATCACTTTATCCAAATTGAGTAGATATTATTCATAATAGCTAGACAGTATACATAATATCTAGATTAATCACTTTGGCTGTAACATATATATTTAAAACATTCAGAACGCAGCGAGAAGGCCCACGGTTGTCGTTTTACGTTGGGGAAATCCCCGATTCGTTTGATACTATCAGGCAGGAGCGTTTGTTTTTGTGTAGAAGTAGACTCGACTCGACTGTTGAGTATTAGTTGTTTTTATGACAGTGGTCTTGAAAACTTGACGAGAAAATAAATCTTCTTGATTATAAAACAGAATTAAATAAGGTAAGTTTATTTATTTTTTCTAATTGTTTGTGATATAATTATTTTGCCAATAATATCTTTACTTTTCCGAAAATTTAACCATTTCTCTGTCTTAGTTTTTCATTTACATCTTTCTTTTAAGGAACAAAATGTCCTATGAGCCCGTGAAAAAAAAGCATTTGAGCGGTGCAGAAAAACGTAAAAAGCGGCTAGATCAACAAAATAAGCGTGATGAGGTATTAAAGAAGACGCAAAACCTTTTCCAACTTGGATTTGTTCGCCAACCACTCGAAAATCAACCTTTTCCGAGTACGGCTACAGGTGCCGAGGTAAGTGAAGCAGAGAACGTTCCAATCACCAGTACCACAACAAAACGTAGCATATCAAGATGTAGGATACCAGAACGACGTTGGTTTATGGAAAAATATTACCAAAGAAATACAAGATTATTGGTGTATCAGAGATTTTAACAAATGTCAACTCTTTGACTGTGATTTTTCTGCTTCAAGTCGTCAATACGAAGACAGCAAAAGATTTTTTTCTCAGTCAATGTTTTTTCGTAAACATATAAGTGGTGGTAAAATGAAACGAGAGTGGCTCATGTATTTTCCATCGACTGGAAAAGTGTACTGTTTGCCATGTGTTCTTTCTGGCGGCGTTGAAAACCAATCACAGTTTCAAACAGGATTTTTTGATTGAAAAAACGCATCGCATAGAATGGCATGCCCCTTTACTTCATAAAGACGTAACAAATTCGGTGGCACATGCTTATGGTGACCATCGACTTTGTTATGATTATAACTGCTCAAAAGAAAAAAACGTTAGTTCCAGTACGATGAGACACATTCAAAATTCAACCTTCTTCTTCCGGATCAACGCCATCATCGCTACAGTACCAGGTAAAGCTCGAAGTCTCATAGAAGACGTGGACACAAACATGGTTGACCGCTTCAATAGTGTTATTGCTAAATATATAGGTGGAAAAAGAATAAATTATTCATTGAGACGGGGCCATCAAGGACGATGTTCAGCCGCGCTGGTTTCGTTTAACAACGAATCTGCCGTATCGTCCGTCCAAAAAGCCATTCTTGGAAGCCTAGTGGACAGGTGAAAAAAATCGAGAGGAGAAGATCTCTTAAAAGAAAGCTGAATAGAGACCATCCAACAAAAAAAAAATAGAAGAATAGAAGGAACCGCACAACACAATTAAGGACCTACTAGTTCAGCTCCCGATATGAGTCCAGCTCAATTAGAACAAGCCAAAGAAGACTTCCTCAACAATTTGAAAGTACTGACAAATGACAGGCACAATATAGAAAGAAACACAGCAGAGAGATTGCAGTGATTGGGTTGAATTTTTCTCAATTCAACCCAATCACTGCAATCTCAAATTAGATGCGGTAATCAATTTTTTTCTCAAAATTGATTACCGCATCTAATTTTGGCAGTATTTGTAAAAGAAAACCAGCTACAAATACTGCACCAACGGTAAAAAATTTACTGTACAACAAAAATATATCTCACATCTCGTCAGTGGCTCATGGCAATGAGCATGAAAAGCAGGCACTGATACAACTTGAACATGAGTTAAAGATAGTGATCGAGCCTTGTGGGCTATTTATAGACGAAGAGTATCCGTTTATTGAAGCAACACCTGATGGGACAGTTGAAGATGACCAAACGCCGCAATCAAGGAAAAAAAATTTTTTTTTTAATCGAAAAAAAATGTAACCAAAGTCGTGGCGTCCTCAGGTGACCGAGGTTGGCCGTAAAGTCTATTCTTCTTTCCATGCTCTAAAGTCACTCCAATACTTCCTTCCAATAAAAACAAAAATCTCCTTGGCGCAATGTCTGATCCAACCAGTCATAGGTTATGTTGATGCTTGCTACTTAGATGCCATCGAGGAGCTCTTAAGTAAGCTTGAGCGCTTGCAAAACTTGTGCATTCGCTTTGTGTTTGGTCTGCGCAAGTATGACCATGTATCTCACTTTCGCAAGCAGCTCAAGTGGCTCCCAATCCGCTCTCGCCGGAACACTCGCATTTTATGCCTACTTTACAATGTCCTTCACAACCCCACATATCCCCTCTTACCTGCGTGAACGTTTCACTTTTAACCGACCTCCTCATGCCCCTTCCCGATCCCATATAAAATTATTATTGCACTTCTAACCCCACTCCACCGACTTTTATTCCTATTCCTTCACCGTTCACGCAGTAAGGCTTTGGAATTCCTTATCGCCTAACATTCGTGAGACTAAAACACTTTCTCTGTTTAAGAGACGAGTAAAAGATCACTACCTGTCCTTCTGTGATTGAGTAATTTTTGCATTTATTATCTTTCTATATACACTAAAATATATATTTATTTATGCAATTTGTATTTCTCTATAATTTATAGTTATGTATATTTATATGGATAGGGATATATTATATTTATATATGTAGTCCGCACACTGATGACTACCATAATCAACCACTTCTCCTATCGCGGGTCTGCTGGGAGAGATTTCTTTAGAAATAAGCAGTACCCTTGTACATCTTGTTTGTTATGTTGTGTTCTTTTTATCCTGTTTTGTGTGTACATAAATTATTAAATAAATAAATAAAAAATCAACATCACCATGCCTGAAGAAACTGGAAATTCTCGTAATTTCGAGCACCGCGCCGTGATAAAGTTCTTCGTTAAAGAAGGAAAGCAACCGAAAGGCATTTTCGACCACACGTACAATGGTCAAAAAATGGTTCGCTTATTTAAACAAGGACGAGAGAGTTGCGAAAATGACCCCCGCCCAGGACGACCGGTAACGGTAGTGACCGAAGAAAACGTTAAAAAAAGTGGAAAAATTGGTACTGGCAGATCGAAGAATTAAATTGTGGCAAATAGCTGAAGAAATGCAGATTAGTAAGGAAAGAATAGGAGAAATTTTACACGAGCATTTGCACATGAAAAAAATTAGCGCGAGTTGGGTTCCGCGAATGCTCACGCCGTTCGACAAGCAGCGACGACTCGAAAGTTGCAAGGATTTTTTAGAATTATCCGGCGATAATTTGGATGAAATTTGTAATCGGATCGTGACTGTGGATGAAACATGGATTCGCCAGTATGATCCGGAGTCCAAACAAGAGTCTATGCAATGGATTAAAAAAGGGGAGAGACCCCCGAAGAAATTCAGAGTGGAAAAGTCGGCGTCTAAGCTAATGGCAACCATTTTTTGGGATAGCGAGGGTATTTTACTCATTGATTACTTGCCTAAGGGAACTACAATGAATCTATACTAATATTATAAAGAGGTAAAATTTGTAAGTTTGTAAGTTTGTATGTAGGGGGTAATCTCTGGAACTAATGATCCAATCCTAAAAATGTTTTCACTGGTAGAAAGCTACATTATTCCTGAGTGCTATAGGCTGTAAATTATTTTTATAACATGTATATTAACCGAGATATCACAACTTTTGTCTAGCAAGTCGGAGAAAAATTGCTCATAAAACAGAAACATATGCATGCGCTACCTAAACAGTTGCTTAAAATTGAAAACAATGTATGGCAATCTGATTTGTCTTAATGATTTCTACAAAAAGGTCCGCGACACCATATCTCTATCTTTTATATTTTACCTTTTATACGTCTTTTAACGTAAAAAAAAAATCGGCTTACTTACTTTGGTTGATTATTTAAGCAATAAAATATTAATTATGATCAAAATAAATTATTTCAGTATCACAACGACATCATACAGATATGATTTGCCATTTACAGTATATCAATAGGTCATACAGTTTCGGAGATAATGTAAAATTACTAAAAAGCAAAATGCCGCTAGCACAATTAACACGCTTTGTGTGGACGTTTTATCTATTCACCCATGGATGGCGTTGTGCATATACGTCATTTTTCTGAATCGCGGTGTTAAGATTTTCCTCGGACTAATGACCCTCTCGAATTGTTAGGCCACTTTGTCGTTGGTTGGTGCTTAAATGTTGTTGTCAGTCTGCTGATTGTTGGTTTCGGTCGTATCGTTTGTTAGTTCGTTGAATGGTTCTCGGAATTGTAAAAAAAAAAATTCGGTTTTTTTTTATAAAAACGGAAATTTAATTTTTATGCGTTTCGGCGTACTTTAAGAATCGGTACATATTGTAATTTCGTTACGATTGTTTTGTATAATTAAAGCGGTGGTCGAGTCGCTCTTTGTTCATATTTATTCAAGTCTGTGTAGTTTGTTTTCTAATAAAGAAACGAACATGCCTAAACGGAAATCACAATTATCCCGGCAGACATCACAGACAAGAGCAGCTCGAGTACGCCGTACGCAAGAATCTGCCCTAGAAAATGAGCAGCGCCTCTCGAGAAATAGAGAACATATTTCTCAAGCACGTGTCAGAGAATCAAGCTCCGAGCGCTCACAGCGGCTCGCTAGCCAAAATGTGAGAGCTTCGCGGGCCCGTGCTCGGCAATCTAGCGCTGAACGTTCGCAGCGTCTCGCTGATTTAAGGCAGTATGTCTCTGAAACGAGGGTTAGGGAGACTAGCTCTGAGCGTTCAATGCGGCTCGCTAGACAAAATGTAATTACATCGCAGGCCCGTGCTCGGCAATCTAGCGCTGAACGTTCGCAGCGTCTCGCTGATTTAAGGCAGCATGTCTCTGAAACGAGGGATAGGGAGACTAGCGCTCAGCGCACGCAGCGTCTAGCAACAGAAAGACAGCGAGCAGCTACAGTCAGAGCACGCAATCGGAATTTAGCTCAAGGAAATAGATTAGCCTTCAATTACGATGCCAATATAGATTATGCCCAGCAAAACACTGTGAAAATAGGCGAAATGATGCGGTAATACTGAATAAATTTTGTAGGATAGTTTCTTAACGTTGCATATAGACAATTAAATTGGCCACTTGATGTTCTTTTAGTATTTAAAGGATGCACCCAATATCGACGTTTCCTTTTTCGGTCTTGTTCTAAAGCCTCCCAAATAGCAATTATTTCGATAGGCTTCATTTTAAAATTCAATATCACACAACACATCCACTCTGTAGATGCTAAACGTAGAAACTGACTAGACGCTCGACGCATTTTCCGTTTGATATGAACCGACCCATTCGACCGAATAGACGCGACCGATGATACGCTCGACGCATCATCCGTCAGATATGAACCGACCCTAATACTCGTGTATAGCTTACTTTCGACACGAGCACGAGAAACGTAAAACAAAATGGCGGACGGCGTGATCGGTTACATAGAATTTGAAGCTTTGTGAAAATAGACATGTTTTAACTCAAATATTACAGAAAGATATCACTTGCCTATGATTTTTCATCAATATTTTTTTTTTTTGTAAAGTACATTTTTGTTTATTTCTTAATATATTAATTTTTTTGCTCGTTAATTAAAAAACGTTTATATTTTTTTCAGATCACTTTTACTAAAACAGAAAGAGGGCGGCGTATGCTTGTAAGACATGGTCATACGTACAATTTCCACCGTGAAACTAAGATTGGCACTGTATGAAGATGCACTAATCGTTCATGTAGTGCAACTATTAAAATTTCGGAGAATCAGAATGACATCAGAATTTTGCATGAATCGGCCCACAAGTGTCAACCAAATATAGTAAAAACTGAAATTATAAAGGCAAGAAATCTTTGCAAGGAAGCAGCAGCCAACACGGTCACACCTATGCCTCAATTGTATGAAGAAGCTTTTCAATCAGCCAAGGGTGAGGGTTATGAATTATTAAACTTTTCGAACATTTCACGATCTCTTTATAATGTTAGGAATCGTAAACTAAACGTGCCCAAAACACATTTTTCAAAACGCGAAGATGTCATAATTCCAGAAAAATATAAACTTAATTTTTTGTTATTTGATGATAACAGTGAGCCTGAAAACAGAATAATAGCATTCTGCACTGAGACTGCTCGTGAATTTATACCAAATCTAGAAACATTCTTCGTGGATGGCACATTTGCAAGCTGCTGTACACCATTTTACCAACTATATTGTATACACGGAGACGTGAACAGTGACGACAAATTTTCGAAAATAGTGCCTCTTATCTACGTTCTTATGCCTAATAAGGAGGAAAAGTCTTACAAACGACTTTTTATGAAGCAAATATTGCAAAGTTACTAATGGCGGCTGAATAATTTTTAAGAATGTTGATTAAAGTGATGTTGATTTAGATAAAGTTAAGTAAAAAAAACATAAGATGTTTTAGATTATATTGTTGTTTGATAAAGATTCTTTATTACTGCCGTTCTGATGTTTTAATAAATATATTTCTTCTTATTTTTAAATTAGATACTAAAAATAGACGCATGCTCGCTTTACCCGATGCGTGCCCATTTTGCCCCAATGCTCATGCCCGCTTTAGGCCAGCCTTCGGGCAAAGTGAGTATTCAGAAGTGTTTCATATTTTGGATCTTAGTTTAATATTCTTTATTGACACAGACGAGGATTTTATACATTGGGTATGAAACTACATCAAACTTAGCATCTAATAGCATTAAGAGTATTACTCAGCTATGATTTAATGTACGCTTACTGCAACTTATGGTGCTCGCTTTGGGCCCCCTCCCCTACACACATACATACCCGTGCGCGATAAGTTGAGACCCACGTGGAATTCGACACTTCTCCCCCTTCCCCGCGCACTCACCCGCGGCCGCCCGCGGTGTACAGTTGACGACACTATTTTTTATGTCTTAGTCTCGTACTGGCTTACGTCACGTATCGACGCGCTCCCGAATAAGTTGTTAGTTTTGTTATAATAGTCCGTGGTAAGTTTATTTGTTATTGCTCCTGTTAAGTTTTTTTTATTGTTAAAGTTCTTGTAACGTTTTGTTGACTGTTTTATTGTTATTATTTTTAATAACAACCTTAAAATGAGAGGTAAAGCTTTGCGTAGTGGAGAAAGAAATCTCGTGCTGAAAGTGTTGGAGTTTTTCGAAAACGAAAAGCGAAACCAGCAGTTTTGTTTACCTGTCGACCAGGCAATCAAGAGAACCTGCATGGCAACGGGAGTTTCCAAGGCGACGTTGATGAGGATAAAAACTGAAGCTAAGCGCTTGCAAACTGCTTCACCAACACCAGAATCGTCTTCGGCACTGACTGATGTGAAGTTATCAACACCGGTCAAGAAACGTAGACCTAAGAGTAACCGCATCCAATTAGATAGTTTTGATATGTGTGCCTTGAGGAATATTGTTGATAGTTTCTACACGGTCAGGAAGGAAATACTTACTTTGAATAAGATCCTCAGTTTGGCTAAAAGAGACCTTAACTTTCAAGGGGACAAAACGTATTTAAGACAAGTGCTAGTAGACAAACTAGGATACAAATTTAAAAAATGCAAGGACACGAGACACTTTCTCGTTAAAAAACCAGATATTCGAGCGTGGAGAGCGAGATATCTACGACGATTAAAAGAAAACGATAATTTGGGCTCAGAAAAAAGGCCAGTCATTTATATTGACGAAACATGGATTCACTCACATTACACAGTTAGCAAATGCTGGCAAAATAGTACTGATGCTTCAATTAGAAAAAATCACAGTCCGGGGCAAAGATGGGTGATTGTTCACGCTGGGGGAGAAAATGGCTTTATAAAAGGGGCTTAGTTGCTTTATAAATGTAAAAGCAATATAGGTGACTACCATCACGAAATGGATACGACAAATTTAAAAAAATGGCTTATCGAGAAGCTGATTCCCAACTTGCCGCCGAATAGTATTGTGGTATTAGATAACGCACCATACCACTCTACACAAATAGAACAACCACCTACAAGTGTAGCAACGAAAGCGGTAATAAAGCAATAGCTGTTAAACCACAACATTAAATTCGATGAGCGAATGACGAAATCCGAGATGTATCACCTGTACATGTACATAAATAAGCCTCCAAAAAAATACATGATTGATGATCTTTTATAAGAGCATGGCCACGAAGCTGTTCGTTTGCCTCCCTATATGTGTGACCTCAATCCCATCGAATACATTTGGAATTTGGTCAAACAACGAGTAGCTGATAAAAATGTGAGCCAGCTAGAAAGTGTAATAGAAAAAATAACACGTGATGCTATTAATAGTATAACTGAAAGTGACTGGAAAAAGGAAATAAACCATGTTGACAGGCTTAGACACAAATATTGGGAAGATGATCACCTGCAAGAAGACATTGAGTCCCAGTTAATTATTAATTTACAGTCTGACACCAGCTCAGATAGCGAAAGTCAGAGCGAACCTGAACAACTACCAGAGGGAATAGGAATAATTAGTAGTGATGATGACTAAATGTATAGTAAATTATAACTGAAAAGTTATATGATATGAATGATAAGGGTTGCAGGATGAAGATGACGACAAACTTATTTTTTTAATTAATCTAATAAATACTTACACATAAATACATCTTTTATTTAATATAACACCTACTTAAAACGTTATAACGGTTTACTCACGCGTATTTATCGGGATAGCCCGACTAGTTTCGGACCCAACCGGAGTCCTTAATCATGAGCTGACGCGGCGGCGAGGTCGCGAGTCGAACTGATGTCGGCTGCCGCGCATCTCGCTGCGTAGCGTCGCGCTCGCGCCGACGGACAAGATAGGTCGCTTGTTACGCCGAAGATACAGCATCAAGACGATCTATCGACCGCCCGGACAAATACGACAGCTGGTCCGCTCTCCCAAGGACAAGGATCCTTTAGGCGTTCCGGGAGTATACAGGATACCGTGCGACTGTGGCCTGAGCTACATTGGGGAAACCCGGCGTAATGTTGCAACCAGGCTTGGTGAACACATACGGCATATGAAGAGCATGGACACCGATAAGTCGGCAGTGGCAGAGCATGTCTGTAATGCGGGGACGGCTCACTACATACGATTCGATCAAGCCTCCGTACTAGCGAGAGAGAAATATTTCGTGCCACGAAAAGTACGTGAGGCGATAGAAATCAGCCGTCACCCGAATTTTAACAGGGATGGTGGTTAGACACTGCCACAATCATGGAAACCAGCACTGCGTATGACGACATGTCCATCGAAGCCGAGTCTGGAGTGCGACGCAGTCAGCACGGTATGCACCCACTCAACCAGCACGGGAGCGCGGACGATGACAATGCTGCCGGCGGATCCCCCACTCGCGCCACCCGCGACGCCAGCGCCTCCCTCGGCGCGAGCGCGACGCTACGCAGCGAGATGCGCGGCAGCCGACATCAGTTCGACTCGCGACCCCGCCGCCGCGTCAGCTCATGATTAAGGACTCCGGTTGGGTCCGAAACTAGTCGGGCTATCCCGATAAATACGCGTGAGTAAACCGTTATAACGTTTTAAGTATGAATCATCCTCACGAAAGTTATTATAAAAATATAACACCTATCATCATTTTTAGTGATACATAATAAATCTATAGTCTGACAATTACGGTTAATTATTATTATAAAATAATACTAAATCACATAATATTGTAATTCATTTTACTATAGAACATCACTACCTAAATTCGCAGATCCCGCCGCACGCGGAAGCTAGTTTTATTTTTTGTTTCAACTGTACTTGTCAGTGACGTCACCGCTCTCAGGTCTCAACTTATCGCGCACGGGTAGTACATACATCGGCCGTGTGGTTGTCGGCAGAGTAGAATAACACCACCCCATATCTTCCCGTGGGTATCGTAAAAGGCGATTAAGGGAGTGTGTGAAAAAAGTGTTGGCCCCCTGTAACTTTTCTTGCACCGAAATACTATTTCATCTGTCTTAGTCTTCCTCCGGTCGTAACGGTCTCCGTTCCACTGGACACAGAAAGACAAAGACAAGTAAGTGCACCTGTGTTTTGCGCGTACTCTTGTGCACGTTAATATATCTTGCGTAACTGACCGCTTCCGTATAAGGACTCCGCAATTCAGTTTAGTCCTACGGCGATAGGGGGAGGTAGAGAGGCTTGACGAGATGCTCGTTGAGCTTTGTCTGACTCCTGCACGAAGGCGGCCTTGGGGGTGTAGTATTACATCGTGGTCGCTTCTGCTCTGCATCGGAGTGACAGGGCGGATTCGGCAGCACCCGAGGTGACAAAGCAGCCCTATTTAGGGTGGCACTGCTTTCCCCGCTCAGCCGGGGAGGGGGCTAGAAAAGGTGCCCTAAACAAATGCTCATCGCAACCTACAAAGAGGGTAGCAACCGCGGCTGCCTCGCAAATTCGCGGTTGACGTTACAAAAATATAAAGAATATAAAATCAACACCAGCATCAATGACCTTTGGCGCGTGGAATGTGCGTACACTTCTAGATCGCGAAGCAAACATTTATCCGGAACGAAAGACTGCCATCGTAGCAAGAGACTTCATCGCTATAATATTGATGTGGCTGCGCTCAGCGAAACACATCTCCCCGATGAAGAAGAGCTGACAGAACACGTGGGTGAATACACTTTTTATTGGAAGGGACTTGCTGCCAACGAACCGCGAAGGTCAGGTGTAGCTTTTGCAGTCAAGAATAAGCTTGTCAAACACCTAGAAGAATACCCTGTACACATTTCCGACCGTATTACTACACTACGCCTTCACATGGAACATAACAATTACCTTAGAGTCCGCGCCACCACTGAAGTCCAGCGACGAAAGCTGGAACTAAATGTGACAGCTCCGCCATCTTGTCGTTTGTCAGGAGTGTTCGTTGCGAGTATTGTTATTGGATTATTATTGTTTTTTCTTGAAATCAGATTGATTATGGAGCGTAAAGTTGTGAGAAGTGCAGCCCGAGAAATTATTCTTAAGGTGAAGGAGTTTTGTGAAATCGAGCGGAAGAATAAAGAAGTTTTAATCCCCTTAGAAAATGTTCAAATGCGAGTTGCTGCTATGACAGGTAAATTTTAGGGTTGCAAGGGTTTCCATGTCTACCTATTAATGAGTTACGTTTTTCTGTTTATCCTGTGTAATAAATATTGTATTGTGTATTTCGTGCAAAAATGTTATTAGTATTGTTGTCATCGGTCAACACGTATTTACGTCTACTCATACCATTATATGTTTGTTTCTTAGCTGATAGTTATTTTTCAGTCTTAAGAATTTACATAAGATCTTTTTATGGTTTCAGGTGTTTCTGTGAAAACGGTATCCCGAATTTCTAAAGAAGGAAAAGTAGCGGCAAGTACTTCAAAGAAAATCGTAACCCCTGGAAAAAGTCGTCCACAACCGAAAAAAGTTATTTTAGATGATTTTGATTTATGTGCTATACGCCAAAAAATCCATTGTTATATATGTTGTGAAGAAAGAATTGCCAACTGTTAATAAACTGCGTTTGGAATTAAAACGGGACATCGATTTTCAAGGTAGTAATACAACTTTAAGAAGAATATTGAAAAATATAGGTTTCCGATTCAAACGCTGTCAGTCTAAACGCAAAGTGTTGATAGAACGATATGACATTACTGCTTGGCGTGCCAGGTATATTGAAAAAATGAGGAAAAATAGACTAGTAGACAAAAGACCTGTGGTGTTCCTAGATGAAACTTACATTCATCCGACATATCATGCTAAAAGTTGTTGGCAGAGCAAAGAAGAAAATGGAGTACTAATTTCAGAATCAGCTGGAAAACGATTTATAATTGCGCACGCAGGTTCAGAGAACGGATTTGTAGAGAATGCATTGTTGATTTTTAGATCACAGTCCCAATCCGCAGATTATCACGATGATATGAATTCCAAAAACTTTCTGAAATGGATGGCTGAAAAAGTGGTTCCAAATCTGCCTGAAAAATCGATTATTGTAATGGACAATGCACCTTATCACTGCACTCAGATCAACAAATCTCCTACAATGGCAAGCTTAAAATCACATATGCAAGAGTGGTTAAGACAAAAAGAAATCTACTTTGAGGATAGTTGAACAAAACCAGTTTTATATGGTATTATAAAAGAAAACAAAGAACCGCCAGTTTTTGCAGTTGATGAACTACTAAAGCAACACAATCATGAAGTGGTGAAATTACCTCCTTACCACTGTGACTTAAATCCGATTGAAAAAATATGGAGTCTTGCAAAAAGACGCGTTGCTGACAGAAATGTGGCTCTAGATACAAAGCGGATAATAGAATTGACAGAAGCCGCTTTTGCCAGCATCACATCGGAAGACTGGCGAATTCAGTGCAAGCATGTAGAGCGTATAGAAGATGAGTACTTCGAAAACGATGGACTAATTGATGTGGAAATGGAGAGATTCATTATATCAACAGAGAGTGATAGTGACTCTGAATCTGACCATGACAGCGAAATAGAAGAAATGAGTGACAGTGATTGTGATATGCCTGGTGTTAAAGAACTAAATCCTGATGACCATAATTATTGTAAAAAATATAATTTCAATCTTATGAAGTTGTTTTATTGGTAAATCTAAAATTTTCTTTTTGCTTTACATTAAAGCGAAACGGAAAATTATCAAATTTAAGTTTCTTGTTTTATTATTAAATGCTCTTGATGTACATTGATGGCATGGGGAAAAGTACACGTGTGTTACTGGCAACATTTAATCACACGCCAGAGGCACCGCGGCTATCGGACATGAGTGGTGGCGGTGACTCTAATATCATCAGTGTCTATGCCCCAACGCTAGACAAGTCTGATGAGATTAAAGACAAATTTTATGAGGAGCCAACGCAGTGCTTAGATCGTATTCAGACAAGAGAGCAGATCCTACTCTTGGGTGACTTTAATGCTCGGGTGGGTCGGGATTTCGAAGCCTGGCCTAAAGTTCTAGGCAGACATGGTCTTGGAAATATGAACAGCAACGGACAGCTGTTGCTTAGTCTCTGCGCACAATTCGATCTTGCGAGTACAAACACCATGTTCAGATTACGAGCTAAATATAAGACCACGTGGATGCACCCTAGATCAAAGCACTGACACCTTATTGACTACGCTATAGTGCGTCAGAAAGATTTGTCACAGGTTCAGGTTACCCATGCCATGCGCGGCGCTCACTGTTGGACTGATCATCGGCTTCTGGTTCTTAAGATACGTTTTCGACATCAACATCCCCGTAGATCAGACAGACCGAAACAAAAGCATCTGAATCTTGAACGACTTCAAGACAAAGACACGAGAAAGGAATATGCCGAAAACTTGAGTTCTGTTTTGCAGCCTCTTGATCTAGAATCCGGTGAAGTCGGCAAAATGTGGGAGTCCCTTTCTTCTCAAATTCTCGGAACTGCTACATCAACTTTAGGTCCGAGGGTCCGAAAACATGAGGACTGGTTTGATGAAAATAATGGGGTACTAACGGACGCTATTGATAGACACCGTCGACTCTTGAGGCGGCTCAGCAGAACACATAGAGGTGAAACTGTTACGGAAGTACGTCATAGTGAGATGGAGCTTCATAAGCTCACACAGAAGGCTCATCGCATACAATGGCTTGCTGATACCAACCAGCTAGGCAATTTTTACAATGAGGTAAGAAGCCTGCTTGGTATATCCTCCACAGCAAAAGTCCCACTCAGGCCGACCAATGGCGAAGGGCTTCTTAAAGATAGGAAAGAAATACTCGAGCGATGGGCGGAGCATTTTCAGAAGCTACTTAACGTGGATCATTCTGTCAACATAGACCACGTTCGCTCGTTACCTCAGCAGTCTCATGCCTTCGAGCTTGACGAGACAGTGTCCCTAGAGGAGGTTACTCAAGGCAAAGGTGATCGAGCCGATTGCGGTTCTTACCGCGGTATTTCTTTACTCTCAGTTCCGGGAAAAGTCTTCGCTAGAGTTCTAATGAACCGACTTAGAAATTTATCGGAAAAGATCCTGCCAGAATCCCAGTTTGGTTTCCGACCCGACCGTGGTACCTGTGAGGCCATTTTCTCATTGCGTCAACTACAAGAAAAAAGCAGAGAACAGGGTCGCAATATGTATCTCTGTTTTGTTGACCTTGAGAAGGCTTTTGATAGTATACCGCGAAAAGCCCTTTGGTTAGTTCTGCAGAAACTAGGATGCACAGAGAAAGGAGATCGCCAGAAATCCATACATCGTTGGGCCAAATGTTGTACAGTAATCATTTATGTGTTATTTAATAGATAACTCACACACATATTAATATCAGAAAGTTTTTTTTCAAAATTCTATGGGAATTAGGGAGAAAGTAAGTTTTTGGGTGGCTAAGTTACGTTATGCGGCAGATAGTAAGAATTGCATTTTAATATCGGTGTCCAAAAAAACAAGCAGTGGTCGTTCGCAATAAGAAGTATCCAAGTCCGTAAAAGCAATCCAAAGTCGTCAGAAAAATAGCAGAAATAGTGTAAGTACATCCGTAAGCGCACAAGAACGAAAACGAATGAAGAGATCACCAGAATGACGTGACATTGACGTTTATCAGCACTGACACATTTTCGTTTTGAAATAATCACCCAAAACACAATCTGAACGATGTCATTTTTAAATAAATAAATAACTATTATTTACTAAAACAACAGCAATTTCATTCAACACCCTTTTTCCTTTTATAAATTATTATAAGGTTCACGAGAAATGTTAAAACAAGATTACGATATTTTTTTTAAATAATTCCCTTAAAACTACTAGTTTTAGGACGAACTTAAAATGACGGGTCAGCTCGTTTACGGAGCTGGTTTTAGAATTCCTTGTAAATAAAAAATATATTTCAAATTGTATTTTTAGCTCATTACGGTAGAAAGTTATTATTGTTATAAGTTATTTATAATCAGCAAAAAATCTAGTATTTTTTTATATACATTTCGTTCCTGTACATAGTTTAGCCCAATACTGGCGATCTCCTTTGTTAGACTTTTAAGACTGCTTCATGACGATATGCAGAGCTGTGTCGCTGTAAACGCAGATCAGTCAGAGTTTTTCCCCGTTACCTGTGGGGTAAAACAAGGTTGTGTCCTTGCGCCCACACTGTTCGCGTTATATTTTGCAGTTATGGTTCAGGAAGTTTTACAGACAATTCCTGAAGGAATTCGCATACGTTTCCGTAATGATGGCAATCTTTTTAACTTAGCCAGGCTCAAGGCTCGTACCAAAGTTTCTTACGCACTGATCACTGAGATTGTCTATGCAGATGATCTGTGTTTTGTAACTGATTCCCCAGAAGGCCTGCAACGACTTATGGCCAATCTACACAAATCCTGTCGAAATTTCGGTCTGAAGATTAATGTCAAAAAGACGGAAGTGATGTCTTTAGATGTCCGTGGTCAAGAGACACTGACCATTAAACTCGGTGAGGACGTACTAAAGCAAGTGAATACATTTCGCTACCTGGGGAGCACTATAACATCAAAGTGCGACCTTGATGCTGAAATCAACAGTCGGATCGGTGCCGCAGCCGCGGTATTCGGCAAACTGGATCGCAAGGTTTTCAGCTCACATGACCTGAAGCTGGCTACTAAAATAGACATATATAGGGCTGTAGTATTGCCGAGCCTGCTGTACTCATCGGGGTCATGGACGGTTTACTGCCGCCATATTCGAACGCTGGATCGTTTCCATATGAAATGTCTGCGCAAAATATTGAACATCCGTTGGTCTGACCGCATTCGAAATACGGAAGTGTTGCGAAGAGCTAACATTATGGGGATCGAGGCCTACCTCATGCGCAGACAGCTCCGCTGGTGTGGACATCTATCACGAATGGCGAATAAGCGTACAGCAAAGTGCATCTTTTTTTCTGAACTTGAGGAGGGCAAGCGTAAGCATGGCGGGCAACTCCTCAGGTATAAAGATGTGCTGAAGCGCCATATGAAAAAGTACGATATTGAGCCTTCAAAATGGGAACAAATGGCTATTCGACGACCAGAATGGAGGACTTTGGTAAAAACCAGAGTCAAAGACTTTGAGGACAAACGCTGTTCCGAACTGGATGCTAGACGCGATGAATTAAAAGCACGCCCACCTTGTGCCATACCATACAATTTTTGCAATGGTGTACTCACCTGCCCACATTGTGTGCGAACATTTAGCAATAAGATCGGCTATGTAAGCCATGCACGAGCACACCAACGACAAATGGAACTGTAAAACGGAGAGTGAAGAGGTCGCCGTGGCCAAAATCGGTCGAGGAACATATATACATACATACATACATACATACACACATACATACGTACATACAACACACACATACATACATACAGATTAAACTGAGAACCTCCTTATTTAAGTCGGTTAAAAAATGAATAACTATTCAATACACCAGAGTATTTTTGATTTACAATATTGATAGCGTAGTAAATTCTATCTTATCGAAATTAATAAATTGAAGTTGATCTACGGCATTGCTCTATACTGTGACGAAACTGCGAGCCTAATAACCTACTCGAGTTCGTAAAGTCATGAATGAGCGGTGCGACAGGGTTGCGTGCGGTGCGACAGGGACGCGTGCGCTGCGTCTCGGGCGAGGCGGGGCCTGAGGTAAGCGTTAAATGCCTACACGGCTGGGATAACCTCGCCTTAAGGACTAAACAACCCATGTTTATTACTACGACTGCGCAGTCTTCTTTTGATAAAATATTTTTAGATACAGTGGGCCCCTTAGATAAGGACTATTATGGTTGTTCGCGCTTGGCATATTTATCCTACAATGGCCGGCCGCTAGCCGCCCGGTGTCCGCCGCGCCGCGGCGCGGGCGGACGACCGCGGGAGTAGCAAGGGGCGTGGGGCGAGCGGGGAGGGGCCGAACGGAGCGAGCCGCGCGCCCGCCACCCCCGCGTCACTGCATCAACAAAGCTCTCAAGCGCATCATCATATGCTTTAAAGCGTACTAAGTGAATATGGAAAGTCTTACTTATATAAGGGTTTAATACTAATTAAGGAGAAATATATATTTTGAACAACACAACTGAATTTGTTACTGCATCAACGAAGCTCTCAAGCGCATCATCCTATCAAGAACACGAACAATGGTAATTATGGCAATCTAAATAGTCAGCCTAAGTTTACCAGCGTTTCTGTCTTCGGTCCATAGCACTGAGAAATTGACCAGAGAAATCTTACACCCCTTTCACACGGCAGTCCAGTTTTTTACAGGATCCCGTTTTCTACAGGATCCCGTTTGATGGCGAATGTGTTTATATGCTAGCGTTCACACGAGCATCCCGCATGCGGGATCCTGCAAAAAACCGATCCGGTCGAATTGTGCCATTCGGTTTTGTCACTAGAAACTGGATCCGTAGTCCAGTAAAAAGCGGGATCCCGTTTAATCACACATATATTTCAATAGCAATCTTCACACGGCTTCCTGCATGCGGTTTTTTGCTGGACACTGTTTTTAGCGGGATAGTGGAGTGGTGGCAGCCCCCGCCCCGCGCCCGCCGCGTCACCCGCACATGTGTAGCGCTCGCGCATTGCTCTTTTGCGCGGCGCCGAGATTGCTGTGTTTCGTCGAAAAATGTCGCAAACAAATATTGATCCCGAACTTCTTATTACACTAATTGAAATTAGGCCTATATTATGGGATAAAACGCTGGAAAATTATAAAGATAACAACTTGCGAACTGCAGCATGGCGCGAAGTTTGCATTGTTTTGAGAGAAGACTTTCAAGAACTTGAGGAAAAAGAAAGACAAAGCTATGGTAAGTTTTTATATTTATTTCGTTTATCCTTGTATTGCTTCGTCTTGCCAAGGTACAGCTCCCACTTCAGAAACAAAATAATTTGTGAACTCTGTTCGTATTGTGTTAGCACAGCGTCCACCTCGTGTATTTGGCTCATTACGTACGTTTTCCAAAGATATCGTTGAATCGTTGCTGTCAATGTTCGCATATGAACTTTCATTATGCATGATATAGTTATGAAGCACGGCGCAAGTTTTAACTATCGAGATAGCTGTACTGGTGCTTACGTCCAATGGACGATGAAATATTCGCCATTTATTTGCCAATATTCCAAACGCGCACTCCACATAACGTCTGGCTCTTGTTAATCGATAGTTAAATATCCTTTTATTTTTATCTAAATGAGTTCCTCCATAGGGTCTCAACAGATTATAATGCAAACCAAATGCTTCATCACCCACTATCACAAATGGAACACGTGATTCCAAACCTGTAAAGAGAGGACGAGCTTCTGGTAAATCTAAACTGCCATCATTTAATCTTTTCCAGAAAGTAGATTCTTTGAATATAGAGGAGTCGCATTCTTTGCCATAAGAGCCTACGCTGATATAGGTGAATCTATAATTCGAATCCACTACCGCTAGCAATACAATGGAAAAAAAATTCTTGTAATTCATGTACATAGAACCGCTGTGACTTGGTTTCTTCATTCTTATGTGCTTCCCATCAACTGCACCAATGCAGTGAGGAAAGTTAGCTTTATTATAAAATGCGTCAGCAATTTGTTCCCACTCATATTTTGTGTCGGGCAATTTCATAAACTCCTGATGCAAATTATTCCATATGACGTTTGTTACTTCTACTATTATTGAGTTGATTGTTGAGACTCCCACTCGATATGCGTAATGCAAATCCATGTACGAACACCCAGATGCCAAGTACCTGCAAATTAAAAACATATATAGTGTTATTATAATAAAGTTAAACACATATTTAAAAAAATCACTATGTACGTTTTTTAAACATTGTGTTAAAAACGTCAGTTAAACTTTTTTGTAATAACCCTGTAATATTTTTTAACATTACGTACAACTAAATTTCCAGCAGAGGTATTCTGTTATTTTTTGGGATCGAACTCGCTTCGAATAGATAATGCTATTGGTCGAGCGAGAGAACTTTATTTATTTTTAAATACAAAATATAAATTTTCAACCAATATCGTTAGTTATTTGCATATATTTATAATTTATTATTATATATTAAAATGTTAATAATTATGAGATATTTTAATATATCACAATAAAATATAAATGTATTATTGAAATTTGAAAAAATAGCAGAATACCTAATACTGGAGCTGTTGAAGGTTCTTTCTCCGCCCTTATTTATAATTTATGTTTTCTTTTTCAGCTAAAATGGTCGTTAAAAAATGGAATCAGATAAGAGACAGCTGGAAGAGGAGTTTAAATGCGAAAAAGAAAATAAATAAATCTGGATCTGCTGCAGTTAATACCAAAAAATACTGTTATCACGACCAGTTGTTGTTTTTAAAAAAAAATATGGATCCGGCGGAAACACAAGACAGTGGCGGTAACAAAGCTGCAGATATTGAAGAGGGTGATACGGAAAATCCTATCCAAAATGAAGAAAGTGAAAATGAACCTATTATCGGAAGTCCAGGACAAGAAAATCCTGCAAGTGGTGCTAAACGACTTAAGAGAAGTGTACTACCAAGGCAGAGACTTTCTGTAATGGATCAAAAAATGGCGAGTTTCATTGATCACCAGATGAAAAGTCAGCCGAATACGCAGAATGAAGATCGTAACTTGTCATTTTTTAAAAGTTTACTTCCTACACTAGCTTCACTCAACGATGATCAAATATTACAATTTCAAGCAGGTGTTATAAGTTTGTTGCAAAATATAAAAAGCCGCAATTTTAACCAATGGTCCTCTCAACAACCATCTACTTTTAACAACTCTTATCAATCAGCAGGTTATTTCACACCGCATTACAGCGTTCAGTCATCGCCATCTGCACAATCAGTTGAATCGCAGAGCTCTGATTTTCCGGATTTCACTAATATTTAATTAATATTAACGATCATCTTGTGAAAATATCATACATACATAACTTATTGTGTTTGGTAATAAATATTAAACTTTAAATATGTATTTCATTCTTACCTTAAACATATTGCTAACTTTTCTTCAGGTGTGATGCTTTTTCTCATATTTGTATCATGTTTTTTTAAATCTTCATTCACCCTTTTTAAAAGATCGTCAAATGTGGTCATACTCATTCTAAAATAATTGAAAAATTTTGACTCATCTCTTCTCAAATCGCTCATAAGATTCCGAAAAATACCCAAATTCGAGTGTTGTGTCAGAATAGGATGAACCCAGAATCTTCTATTTCGCTGCCGACGCCGATAATACCAATAGAAAATTAGGAAAGTATTTACGTCCATTTCACCTGATAACCGGCGTAGGAATGGTAAAAAAACAGGATGCAACCGTGTTCATACGGCAGTCTAGTTTTGCGGAACCAGCTTTTTACTGAATCCTGCAAAACTGAACTGCCATGTGAACACAGCGTCCAGTTTAGCAGGATACCGTAAAAAGCCGATCCTGCAAAACTGGACTGCCGTGTGAAAGGGGCCTTAGGGTCTTCTCTGGTTGATTTTCAGATTCTTTGCATGACCGAGGCAGTAAATAGCTGGAAATTGTCTTGCCCGGGCTCGGATCTTCCCGAACAACGTTCTTCCCAGAGACAGTGGGACGTGCCGCTTTGTAGTTTGATACGGAATGAATTAATTGATACGTCAATCAATACTGCAGAGCGCGCTCGTCTTTTGGCTGTGGGAGAATGGGAATCGGGTCTCTGGTTACAGGCACTTCCGTCAACCAACGTCGGTACGATGTTGGACAACAATACTTTCAGGCTCGCCGTTAGCTTGCGATTAGGTGTACCATGTGTCGTGTCTCATCTCTGTCAATGCGGTGAAAGAGTCGACTGCCTTGGCCATCATGGCTTGTCCTGCGGCAGGAGCGCGGGGCGCATACCGCGACACGCAAGTATTAATGACATTATTCGTCGTGCTCTTGTCACTGCTGGTGTACCTGCTGTTCTAGAACCGAACGGTTTGGTACGCAGCGATGGTAAGAGACCTGACGGGATGTCTTTACTTCCCTGGAAATTGGGCCGGCCTTTGGTGTGGGACGCAACGTGCGTCGACACCCTTGCGCCGTCCCATGTTCTAAGTTCGGCGGTCGCGCCCGGCGCTGCTGCTGGAGCTGCGGAAACCCTAAAGCGACGAAAATATAATAACCTTACGGGCCATGGGGTCCGGGTGCACGAGCTCTGTATAAGGAACTCGCTAAGCGCTTGGTCGACTCCACCCGTGATCAGAGGGCTGGACTGTATTTCGCGCAAAGAATTGGTATTGCAATTCAGCGTGGTAATGCGGCCAGTCTCCTGGGCACGTTTCCCACCATTGACGGAGATGAGGATATTTTTTTCGACGCTTTGTAAATATGTATTTTTTTTTAGTTACATAAGTTTAGTCATAAATGTATCTAAATATTAATTCATTGATATTATTTCATGAATGTTGAGAAAAAAATATTTTTATTTATATTTCAAGTAAAATCGTAAGTTTCCTATACAGTGCTTAATTTAATAGCTAATGGGTCTTGCAACGCATTGTAGTGCATCGGGTATGTTTACAGAAGCTAGGCTGGATACGTTTCATGCCATCCAGAGAAAACGAATCGCTGGATTCATGTCGAGAGTTGGTTCGTGTAACAACAATATTATAAAAGAACTTTCGGAAAGATGTTACTATTCAAAGGAAGGTCCAGTTTGAAGCAGTACATGCCGCTAAAGCCCATAAAAAGAGGCTATAAAGTGTGGTGCTGTTGTGATAGTAGCACAGGGTACTTGTATAACTATAAAAATACAGGTAAAACATACAAAGAACAGAAGAGGGTCTAGGGGCTAATGTCGTAACGAAATTATCAAGTAAATTAGCATAAGAAGATTTCAAGTCTCATCTTACAATCGATAACTTTTTTTTTATTTTTCTCTCATGCAGTAGTTGTATGAAAATAATATAGAAGAAATGGAGCAATTTTACCTAACATAATAAAAAATAACACAAAAAAAAACGGCAGAAACGAAAGCCTAAAGTTGAAAAAAAGTGAATTCAAGTGGAGAACTAAACAAAATGTAGCATTTACTGTGTGGCAAGATACTAAAAAGGTTTTATTGATGACAACTGCATTTCATCCTAAAGTGAAAGTAACGACAGTACAAAGAACGCAAAAAAATGGCACCAGGGAAGCTGTAAGTTGTCCTATGGTCGTGAAAGAATATACCAAAAGAATGGGCGGTGTCGACCGTTTTGACCAAGTGAAGGGGACGTATGCTGTCGGAAGGAGAAGTAAACGCTGGTGGTTGCGGATATTCTACTTCTAGTGGACGCAAGTTTGACAAACTCTTTCATTTTATATTCCCTAACGTCGAGAGTTGAAAAGCTTTTCTTTTAAGTTTATTTATATTAATAAAAACATGCCAAAAATATAAGCGCAAGTTATTTTATTACTCTGAATCTTTCTGCCTTATAAAGGGCAGTTTGCTTGCGACGCACGAAAATTGATAAGTTCTCTATTACATTCATTAGAGTCCATCAAATTGACATTGTCTTTCGACATTCAGGATATTAATAATGCAATTCTTTTCGCGAAACTCAACGTTTTGCATCCTTCTGTACTCAGTCGCATAGGAATAACCTTCCTGGGCAGTATGAACTCCCTCCCTTTAACTTTACAAAATATAACTAATACAGACAGGCTCTTTCAAAACTTATAGTGGCTTTTTCAATACTGGAATGTTATGAAAGAGCCGAATGGGACCTTTAATAAAAATGAATATTTCGTTGATTTTTAAATTGTATTTCATAATTCTTGGAGTGAAATTACGCACTTTAATAAATAAATGACCATTTGTATCACAAATATCATTATTATTTTCATTAAAAGTATTACATATATGACAGTATGACACTTCACACCAATAGCCCTTATGTAATGTCTATCAAAATATACAACAAATTACCAGATTCTCTAAAAAATGAAACTAGCGAGACTAAATTCATACGCGCACTCAAAAACATCCTCATCAACAAAGCCTACTACTCGATAAACGAATACATTACGGATAACAATATTGTCTACTCACAACACAGTACATAACAACACATCATCACATTACACTTTCCGATTTTACAGTATTTTTTATTTTGTATTTTTAGCGAATACCTGTTTAATTGTATAGCTTATTGTCTAGTCTCACGTTTGTTTCAATTGTTTATATTCATGTTTATGTTCAATTTTATATATTTTTTTCTATAGATTTAATAGTTTTTACTTTAGCTGTAAGTTTAATTTTATTTTAAGTTTAATTTTATTTTGCTGTGCCCTACAGGGTCTACAATTGTACCTAGCTCTAAGCCAAATTGTAACACCTACTCTATACATTGTGGAATGCAAATAAATAGTATGAATATAAATATGAATACATTTTTACCCATTTAGTAAACTGGCTCTTTCATGCCACTTCTCCCCTACACGGCCTCATTGATATTTCACAACTTGCGTGTTTTTTCTATTTAAATAAAATTAATATCGTTGTTAAGATCCCTTTAGTATTACCGCAAGCTTATGACCTATATAGGACAATTCCCTTACCTATTCCTTACGATATGTCGAAACCCGATACCTGCGTTATTATGTGTGCGTATTAACTAATGTGTTTTCAGCGATTGCCAGTCCTACGTGTGAATCGACTCTCGTGACGTGATTAGCAAACTTCCGGACATATGTGTAACAAAGATTATCTATGGCTCAATCGATCTATTTCATGAGTTGACTTTAATCCAAGCAATGTTGGAGGAGGGGCTGTGTCGGCTCATATTGCTCCAAATAACCTTCATCTGTGTTCTTTGTTATGTCCTCATATATTTTTATGTACCTGTGATATCAATTCATTACGATTTTAATGTTGAATCTAAATTTAATTAAATCATTATTATTCCTTACTTTTTATATTCCCTAATTTTAACTAAAATGTTGTTTTTAATTAAAGTTGAATGCTGCTTACTACGTACTATTCGCAATCCAAGTGTAACTTCTACTCACCCATCGTCATGACAAAGCATATTTTATAACACCTCGCACGATCTCAAACTGGGATAAGATACAACTTAGTCACTCGTTGCTCAAAATACTTATCTCGTATGATACACACACACTATACAATATTTTGAAAAGCATGTACCCTCTGATTAAAAGTACGAAAGCGTCGGTCGCCATTAAAAACACATTTTTATTTTCAGTAGCAGTACCAAGTTGAAATAGTTTTTGACAGATGCTTAAGTTACAGCACTGACCTCTATGGTTTACCATACCATAGATAATTAATGGCGCGACCACATGTATTTTAATCATTGGAGTTATAATTATATTATTTTTATATTATTTATATTTATATTCATTGTGCAAATAGCTTCACAGAAACACTATTTATTTAATATATATTTAAACACTATTTATTTAACACACATTATAATCACCCGTTGGACGCCATAACGTTAGTTTCGGCTGTCGCTGAAAATCAGCGCTGGGACTTTGTCTCGCACGGGGTCGCAGCATCATGCTGAGCGAGGGCCGTATTGCGTGGTTGTGACGCATACTACCCCCTCATGTTTGTTTTCTTTCTATTTTAGCCCTTTTTTTGTTTTATTTATTATATTGATTGTTATGTACTTATGTATGCGTCCTCAATTACGCAATTAAATGTATTTTCTTTCTTTTCTTTCTTTTCTAAATCATTTAATTAAAAATTTTATTCCAGAATTTTCAAAGCCTTTATAATAAACAACAAATTTCAGAAGCATTCATAGAAGACAAGCCCATATTTAATGTCTAGTATGTATTAGTGAGTCATGGTTATCACTATAGAAATTAGAACTTGTACAATTAACTGGATATAATATTGTAGCGTCTTACTGTCGAAACACACGGTTAGGGGGTGGCGTGTGTATTATATAAAAAGAAAATGTTAATTATATTAAACTATGTGATATTTCCGATATGTCTCTCGACTATGTATAAGAAATGTGTGCAATTATATTACCTGAAGAAAATGTATTAATTTTAACAATTATTGGAATAGAAGAGAGGAGGAGCTATTTTATAATAGAATTAGACAAATACTTAAACATTTAAATGATAAATATTGTAAATATAATATTATGATAGGGGGAGACTTCAATATAAATGCCTTGGAATCTAGCATAAAGACGAACCAGTTCTTAAATCTTATGTTAGAATACAAATTCGTTCAACATGTTAAAAGTGCTACGCGTATAAACCCAACCACAGCTACATGCTTTGATTTAATTTTTACAAACTTTGAAAATAGTAGTTTACATACTACAGTCGAAGATTTTGGTTTCTCGGACCATTATGGCGTTGTTGTCTATTTAAACACACCTACACAAATAAATCAATCTGTTTGGTATGTAAAAAAAAAGATTATATAAGGAAAGCAAAATTTCAAGCGGCACTAGAGACACAAAATTGGAAAGACCTAATTAAAAAAGATAAAAATATCAATGAAAATTATAATTCATTTAATAATACTATGAAAAATATCCTTCATAAATACATTTCTATACGTAAAATAAAAATAAAAAATAACTTAACAAAAATACTGGTTGACTACTGGTATAAAACAATCATGTTAAAACAAACGATTGCTAAAATTCTTACATTAAAAACTATTTTTCGCAAAGGTTGCATGGTTGTGATCTTTTCTTCAGTGCTTGTACAAAACTGTGATTGCGATGGCAAATACACACCACAAATACACGGCTGCCGAATATGCGGACATGATTCTTGTTTACGGCGAATGTCTACAAAACGCCACCCTTGCGATAAGAACATACCGTGAGAGATACGGTCATCTAAGACAATGCCCCACAAATCCTCGCACTATTGTAGCTGCTGCTCAGCGTATCTGCGAATCTTAGAGTTCAAAGCCTAGACCGGCCGCCTACAAGACAATACCAGCCGCATTTCAGTGAAAACGTGCTACAACATTTCAATAATCGGCCTAAAACTTCGCCAAACCGCAAGGCAATTTCAAGCACACCACAGAACCATCCACAGGGTATTAAAGCATAAAAAGTGGCACCTATTCAAATTTAGAAAAGTGCATACATTGTTGTCACGTTTTGTTTTGTGTCAGTTATTGCAGTTATTGTGAGTACTAAGTTCTACTGAGTGAATTTATTTAATTGTTTATTAATACCGGAAGTGAAGGGATTAGACTGTAATTAACTTTATTAGAGAATGGCGCCGAAAAAAACCTCAGGTGTATGGAAGTGTTTTGAGAAAGTGGACGGTGGTAAAATAAAGTGCAAAAACTGTGACTCCGTATTTATAGATTTCAAAAACACAACTAATTTGTTAAAGCACCTAAAAAAATCTCATCCTATTATTTACTCGACTCAGATTGACAATTCTTCAACTACCCCCTCCCCCGGTCAAAGTGATTCCGATTTATTAAATGTAGCTTCTGGTTCTGGAGATGGAACACCAGTTAACGAGGACAAGAACTCCAATCTATCTCAGTCAATGACAGACGGCGAAACACCACCAGTACCACCACCACGTAAACGGCAACTTCAGATGACCTTTCCGTCTAAGCAAGCTCTGAAGGTGAACTCTAAAAATGTGGATAAAGCGTTACTGAAAATGGTGTGTGTTGATTTTCAACCCCTTCAAGTAGTTGAAAATACAGGTTTTTAAGAATATACTCGTGTGCGCTTAATCCTAATTATGAGCTACCTTCGCGAAAGATTCTTTCGGAAAAAATAATTACGGAGCAATATTCTTTGGCAAGAAAGGCTACGCAAGAGATGCTTAAAGTAACAGATTACATTGCTTTGACAACAGACCTGTGGACCTCCGATAGCAGCAAAAGTTACATGACCCTGACGATTCATTTCATTTATGATGGCAAATTTAAAACGTTAACGTTATCGACCAGAGAAGTTAAGGATGCCCATACGTCAGAAAATTTAGCTCGAGAAATGAAAGATATATTGGAAACCGAATGGAATATTTTGGACAAAATTATTTGCGGTACAACTGACAATGCGGCCAATATAAAAAAAGCTGTTGTTGATATTATGCAAAAACGTCATCACAGTTGTGCAGCTCATACTTTGAACTTGGTCGTTCAAGATACCATCAAAGACAATAAACTATTAATTAGATTGATTGAAAAGTGCCGAGCAATAGTAGCCTATTTCAAAAAAAGCAATAATGCTGCATATAAATTAAAACAGGTTCAAGAACAAATGTAGCTGGAACCCTTAAAACTAAAACAAGATGTCCAGACGAGATGGAATTCAGTGTATTATATGCTCGAACGTCTCGATAAGGTAAAGATACCTCTTTCGGCTGCAATCTCTTCATTACCTGGCTGTCCGGATAATATTAACGCTGACGAATGGATCGAGGTGCACGAGTGCCTTTGCGTTTTAAAACCTGTGGAACAAATGACGGGTATTATATCTGGCGAGCAATATCCAATGCTATCCTGCATCGTACCTCTTATTCGAGGCGTACAAACGGCACTAAGAAGTTGCAGTTGTAATTCCGAAGTCGCTAGAAGGTTAAAAATAAAATTACTGGACGTTTTCGATAAAAGATTTGGCGGTCATGAGATTAACAAAACTGTTGCTAAAGCAACATTCATGGATCCAAGATTTAAGAAAGCTGGTTTTGGCATCGAGACAAATGCAGATAATGCTCAACAATTTGTTGTTGACGAGTTGATGATGTTGGAAACACAGGAATCTCAAGCTCAATTCCAGGTGCCAAATAGATCTCTACTGCCATCTACTTCATGTATCGAAACACCGACAACTTCATCTTCAGATTCCCAGCAGAGTTTATGGGAGCATTTAGATAAAAGGGTATTGGAATTTTCAAGCATGGAAAACCCCACAACATCAGCAATTATCAAGGTGAAACAGTACGTAGAGCTACCGTATTTGGATAGAAAAGCCAATCCACTGAAATTTTGGGAACTTCGCAAAATCACCAACAGCGGCCTTTATAAAATAGCTTTGAAGTATTTATGTATTCCAGCCACTTCTGTGCCTTCGGAACGAGTTTTCTCTAATGCAACCGACGCCGCAATAGACTGGGGTCCAAGAATGTTGACCAAATACTTTTTTTGAACAGTTATTTCAAATAACTTTTATTTTCTTATCTCTATTTTGTTTTTTTATATATTCATTTAGTTATGTACGGCATTGTGAGTACGGTTTAGGTTGCTTAGGTGGATAGGTGGATACCTTCCCAAATGTTATATTCTGAATTGTGGAGTTTGTGTATTACTTTTGTAAAATTAAAATGGTTTGATTTTAATGCTTACAATATCTGTCTAGTGTTTAGATGTATAGGATTCCTTAAAGCTGTCTCAAATTATTAATAAATAAATAATAATATCTAGTCTAAGTCGTGAGTAAATTTGATTATGTTCTACGTTTTTTTTTGTTTTACCTTCATAGAACTCCTATGCTCTATGTTTTTATTTAATGTTTATAATTATCTTTCATTAAAAAATATTGATTTATTATTGTTGTGTCATTACGCTTAACCTAACCTACACGCTGTTTGAAGTTAACCCCTTTTCATTTTTCGCTTTTGTTCTAAAATCGGACTCTAGTTCTGGACTAGAATTTTCAGACTTGAATTCTGGACTCGAAAGTCTAGACTCGAGTCCAGCTGGACTCGAGTCAATATTCGAATACCAAACATAGAATTCGAGTACTTGTCTCGAATCTGGGAATCGAGTCATGATTCGAATACCGTATAAACTGACTCGAGTCGACTCGATCCATCAAAACAGCGACTCGGCACATCGCTACACTGTACCAAGCACCTTGGGTCACCCGAATGGTGGCGGGTAAACAACCAACAATCGCTTTTCCAAAGAGGGTTAGTGTCAGGTAGGCGGCCGACTATAAAACCATAGCCAAAACTTAAGGCAACATGCCTAGAAGACGTGTTGCGCCGACCCCAAGTGAAATGGGAAAAGGGCAGGAAGAGATGATGATGATACTCTCGAGGGGAAGATGGTTATAATTTCGCTGTATACCAAACCGATCCGCGCACAGGCGCACCTAATTATAATAAAAAGGTGTCATGCCTTCAATTTTATTGTTACCACCTGCAAGTGAGACGGAACAGATTGGTATACTTTCAACGTTTTCGTGGCTTATTTAATCAGTTTATTGTTGACATGTACGCAAAAATTGAAACCGAAAGATTAGTTTATATACGATCTAATCAAAGGCAGCTGCGCGCTGAAGAATACGTGCACCTTCGCGATGCCATGCAGCAAGATAATGATACTGTAAATATGGGTCGTTTAATAATTTTACCCTCTTCTTTTACTGGTGGTCCACGCTACATGCACGAACGTACTCAAGACGCTTTTTGTTACGTAAGAAAATATGGACGTCCCGACTTATTTGTTACTGTAACTAGACCAGTGTAAGTAATGCTAGTAATGGATTACACGTAATATTACCCGACCGCGTAATGTGACACACATGACACATTACTCGACTAAATTAAACATCACACCATGACACTCTAACATGACGCGCTGCCATGTTTACGTTCGGCCAGCATTCGGCAATGTTCGATTTATGTCGGAAGTTCGGTACGTGTCGCGAACGCGCGACCATAGACTAGCGCGCGACTCGCATTTTGCTCGGCCGGCTCGGTCGGCCGTTTTATTATTATTTAGAATTAGAACTGTATTTCTATGACTGTAAGGTTTATATTATCTTGACACCGCCCGTTGCATTTGTTTACAATGTAACTCGCACTCTCTCCCGCCTTTTTAGTTACCATTTTTTTAGTTTGTCTGTTTTCGCGGTTAAGTTTGTGTATTTGTTCGCTCTAATATTTTTAATATTTGTGATTCTGTTAAACTGTGCTGGTGACAGTGATAGTAATTGTAAAACAGATATAATTTTGGAGTGTGATTTAACCTAAGCTGTAAATAAAGACTCAATGAGTAAAATGTAAATAATAAGTTCTTCCATAATGTAAATACAAACCTAATTTGAAACATTTTATCAGACATTTGTGTTTGTAAGTTCGTGTACATATATACAACGTTGATAAAAGCGAGAGGCATTAAATGAAACCACATATTCTGTATATCATTATAAGGCTACACAACAAAAATCAAATCAATGTAAGCAATATTTTTATAATAACTTTCGTGAGGATGATTCATACTTAAAACGTTATAACGGTTTACTCACGCGTATTTATCGGGATAGCCCGACTAGTTTCGGACCCAACCGGAGCCAACTAGATAACTATGCCTATAAAACTTAGTCACCTAATCAGGAAGATACAGCATGTTCAAACAAAAAAAAAACTAAAAAAATATCCTGTGACTAAACTATTGCTTACATTGATTTGATTTTTGTTGTGTAGCCTTATAATGATATACAGAATATGTGGTTTCATTTAATGCCTCTCGCTTTTATCAACGTTGTATATATATATATAATCACATCGTGTACATATAGGTATAATTTATATTAAGTAGTGATTATGGCGAGTAAGAGAAAAACTAGCCCTCTCTGGAACCACTTTGAGGAAATTGTACCTAACAAAAAGGCGAAATGTGGCTACTGTTCCCGCATACTGTCAGTTTCGACCAACTCCATAGGAAGTCTGAGCCGACATATGAAGACTGTTCACCCCACTACTCCAATAAACAGCAGTAGACAAGAGGCAACGCCGTCAACAATTTCGACCGAAACAGATGTGGAAAGTGATATTAGGTTAGTTGAGCCGGCACCTTCATGCAGTATACAAGCTCAGAGGTCGATTCAGGAAACAGTACCTACAATGGCAGATTACGTTCAAGTAAAAAAAAGTCTGCCTCGAAATCGAACTCAGCAGCTTGATGAGCAACTAGTTCGGATGATAGCAAAAGGCTACCATGCCCTTCGCATGGTCGAGGAAGTTGAGTTTAAGAAGTTTGTCGAAATGTTAAATCCTGGATATACATTACCGACCCGAAAGACTCTATCAGAGAGCATTCTTCCAAAAATGTATAACAAAGTTTATGAAAAAGTTAAAGAACAGATAGCGAAAGCGGCAGCTGTCTGCATTACTACGGACGCCTGGATATCTTCTGTACAAGATGGCTACATTGCTATAACAGCGCATTTTATTGATGTAGAAACACACAAGATATGCACTGTGATGCTTGGGTGTATAGAGTTCGAAGAGAAACACACGGGCGTGAATCTCAAAAGCTTCTTAGAAACTAAATTTCTAGAATGGAACATACATGGATATGTGAATGTTATTGTCAGCGACAATGCAGCAAATATTTTAAGTGCTGTACGACTGGGCGGCTGGCGCTCTTTATCTTGTTTTGCGCACACTTTTAATTTAGTAGTGCAGGCTAGTATGGACGCAATATCTGATACAATGCGCAGGGTAAAGGATATAATAAAATATTTTCACCGCAGCAATCCTGCAAAAAAAAATTGGCCGAGATACAAGAACAAATGAACATATCACCGCTGAAACTCAAACAAGACGTGGTCACACGGTGGAATTCCACCTATGATGCGCTACAAAGAGTATTAAAAATAAAGGAGGCCCTCATTGCCACTCTCGCAATAATACGACCAGATATAAATTTACCGCCTGACGATTGGGACACAATTGAAAAGGCAACAGAACTATTAAAAATATTTTATGAAATAACAGTTGAGGTCAGTGGTGAGCAGTATGTTTCTGCTTCAAAGTACATAGTATTTTGCAAAATTATTAACCGGGCTTTACATAAATACGTTCCTGGGAGTAATGAAAAAATTCAACAGTTGCATAATTCCCTGAAAGTACAGGTGCAACAACGGTTTGGAGAAGTAGAAAGTAATATACTTCTTTGCGAGGCTACAATATTAGATCCACAATTTGAAAAAAACGGATTTAATGACGTTCGTAATTTTGAAAGAGCTGCTGCAGCAATGAGATTGAGAATTGGGTCAGATCGCACCCAAATACAGCAGATACCAGACCCGCAAGAAGTACATGCAGAAGTGCCGGTTCCTCAGCCGAAAACGACTTCGATTTGGGATAACTTTGATGCTGAAATTGCAGTTTCAGTTATGTCAATAACGCACGCAATAATTTTGATCATTATGAAACGGCTGCTAAAGAAAAAAATCCAGGTGCTGATTACAAAGATAAATTTGAAAGAAAAAGAATTCGCAGCTCACGCCTCACTTATTTTGAAGGACCACCATCATCAGAGACTCTCCAGTTGAGAAAAGCAAGGAAAAGTTTCGTGTAGATACTTTCATTCACATAATTGACACATTTAAAAAAACGTTCGGCAGCGTACAAAGAAATTGATAATCGATTTAGTTTTCTTTGTCAGTTAACAACAATCGAATCTGACGAATTGACCAAAAAACGCAACGAATTAGCAGAATTTTATCATGAAGACATTAATGCATATTATGAGCTTAAAACAGAATGTTTTCATTTAAGCCAATATTTAAAAAATATAGCAAAGCCATCAGCGGATTTAAATATCTCAGTCTTACTTAACTTAATAAAAACTGATAAATTAGAAGAAACTTTTCCAAATGTCGAAGTTGCTACAAGAATATTCCTTTGTCTAATGGTTACCAATTGTAGTGGGGAGCGCTCATTTTCGCAGCTTAAGAGAATTAATTTGATTGATTTTGATTTTGAATTTTGATTTTTGATTTTGAATATTCTTTGGGAAACTGAGTTCGAGGATTTAATAGAAGATTTTGCTCAACAGAAATCTCTAAAGAAAATATTACCGTAATTTCGCATCATACTAATATCATAATGGGTCCGCGAGACGATCAAGTACACTTGACAGATGAATATTGATCGTTTACAGCGTTGACTTGACAAGTCCCGTCAAATATCTACGGGCTGGACCATAATTGATCAAAATTTTGATTGACGGTACTTGAACCACCTTGCGCTTGATGCGACTTGAAGCGACTTGACAAGTTTTATTCATTTGCGACCGGAACATTGAAGATGGCGAGAGCGTGATTTTGTGTTATTATTAATATCTCTCTACGATTATCCTGCATTGCGGAAAATTAAAAGTAAGGAGTATGCGGATAAAAACAAAAGGTCACTTGCTTTATCAAGCATAGTCAAAGCACTTCGAGTAAACCTACCTACACCGAAGATTTTTTTAAGAAAGAAATTAATGCTTTAAGAACCAACTTCAACAAAGAAAGAAAAAAGATTGATCAAGCACAACGGTCTGGCGCGCCTCCCGATGATGTACCAAAACCGTTAATTCTGTCAGACCAAATGTGTATAAGTGATACTGAAAGCAGTTTAAACAGTGAGGTAAAACATATTTTAATTACAATTCAAAGATACATTTTACTTATTTAAGTATGTTTTTAAATAACTAAATTAGGCAATTATTTTGCCAAGGGACTGAACCGTTACCATTAAAGTATTCGCAAAAGTCATCTCTCACTCTTTTTGCCTCATTTGCCGAGTTTCCTCCTCGGACCTCCTTTCTTGTCTCCACGCACCTCTTGTGACTGTGGTATTTGGTTCTTGTATGTCAATATCTTCTGGTTGAATAGGTAAAAAAAAATTAATATTGTGATTCCAACTTTTTAAATACGCCATAACTCCAAAAAATAGTTACCTAATTTACCTACGTAGTTAATACGTAGTTTTTACCAGCAGATTCAAACGGGGTCACAAAAGTCAAGCATTGACGCGTGTATGCGTAGCGTAGATATTATTATAGCACGACTCGCAATGACTTGATACTAGGTAGGACATTCATGCATTTTCAAAAACTATATAACAGTTTCTTTTTGCGTAAAAATAGCCCTAACGCAATTAGTATCATTAATAGTGTCTTAGTTTAAAATATTGCCCACGACTTCGAAGTCACCCTGTATATTGTGTTTAGAGGAAAGTCACCAAATATGGAATAGTATCGTAATATGGATACCTTCATTTCTCTAAGACTATAGGATAAAAACGCAGCACTCGACCATCTTCTGTTTCATTCGGTCTACTAACTATCGCACTTACAACATCGAGTCAGTTGCGAGAACGCTTCACTTGTGGCAGCCGTGTTTTATTTTGTTATCGTGCAGAAATTTTTAAAGGTAAGTAATAAATGAGTATTACTAGCTGTTATGTTTGTATACAAAAGTGTTATACTATTTAGTATATCGGTATTATGTTTATTTCACCATTTTGTGATCTTTTGTCATTAAAATATTGTGACTTGTAAAAATATTTAAAAGAGTTTGAACTAGTATAAAAATCCAAATATGGACAGTCGTGGGTGTCTAATTATGGAATATTCCATAATTAGGTCTTAATATTTCATAATGATGGATACTTGCTTTTCTTTTCGTGTGGTGTCCGGATATAAAGAATAGCGCCACCCCATATCCTCCACTGGGCGTCGTAGAAGGCGACTAATGGACCTTAAGACCTAGTGCACTGTACCAAGCACCTTGGGTCACCCGAATGGTGGCGGGTAAACAACCAACAATCGCATTCCCAAAGAGGGTTAGTGTCAGGCAGGCGGCCGACTATAAAACCTTAGCCAAAACCATTAGCAACATGTTTAGAAAAAAACATGTTGCGCCGGCCCCAAGTAAAATGGGATGAGGCCAGGAAGATGATGACTTGCTTTTCTTTAAAAGATATATGTAATGTTTGCTTTTAGAATGCCCGGTTCACAATCAACCAAACGAAAAACCTGGGATGAAGAAAAAATGACACAAGCTATAAAATTCGTCCGGGTAAAGAAAATGGGGTATTTGAAAGCGGCACAGCATTTTCAAGTGCCTAGGACAACAACAAGAACAGTAAAGCTAATAACCATTCATAACAAAAGCAGTTAAGTCCTCGCCTTACTAACAAAGTTCATCACATATTTTCCGTTTTGAGCCTATTTTGATATGTATTAACTAAGAAAAATAGGTAAATCTAATAAGATTACACTTTTGATTATGGCAACACAATCACAGTAGGTTTTAAATATTTTACAAGGTTTGATTTTTTTAATAAATTATCTGATATTATGTATAATGGACGTTTGCGTCTTTGTTATTAGACACTCAAATTATTTGTTGCGGTTCCATTTACAAATTAATTTGTTAATCTTAAATTGTTCTTGCAATTAAAATTTACTCAACACTTATCGTTGTTAGTATAAACTTTAGGGTGAATCTACATGGTGCGGTGCAGCTGCGATGCGGCGCCAGAGCGAATGACGTCATACCAGATGGTTTAGGCACCGCAACGCAGGCACGCAGCACTTGCATCACAGCACGAGCGAGACGCATCTCTACAACAGTTATTTAAGTTATTTCTTTCTTCTTTTTTTTTATTGGCTGCTGATGGAAGGATGCAAACATGTTTATCGTACCGTATCACATAACTGACTACTATAAACGAGAACAAATGCAAATAACTAAACAAGCTAACAATTCAACGAATACTGGTCAAGACTTTATTTTACCAGCTTTAAATCAAAATACTGACAACCTGACAAAATTAAAAGGCATGATAATTTAGTACTTTTTTCTTTTAATGACACTACTTATCTATAAGTAATTTCTTTACACATTTTTAATACAAAGGAGAACTAAATTTCCACCAACATCATCCGAAAGAAACAAACAAACAACTATTAGAGTCTGCAGGTTTATGTAGCAACAGTAGTTCCATCGATTTTATCCCAAACTGTGGAATATAGTTTAATACTCCCCTCTGGTCTCTAGATATTTTTATTTGGCTGGACCATACGAAACAACACTCAAACCAGACAAAAAGACTTTGACGCAAACAAAAGCAAAACATTTTATTTTAGACCGACACGACGACACAAAAATAGGAACAACGACATTTCCAAAGATTCAATATCGAGAATTATATTATAATGCACAACAACCAACACGCAGGAGTGACAACAACAAACCAACAAATGACAATCTTATAAACAAGGTACCAGTGAGTGCAAACTTCGACCACAAGAACGTTGAATTTCGATACGATATTGTTTCCATTTCAATCAAAAGGCGTGTTAAATCCACGTAGTTAGGCATATTTGTAGGTCGTGTCGTGTCGTGCGGCCAATGGTGCGCTATGATTGGTTGATGACGCGCCACGACACGCCACGGCACAGTAGTATGTATAAGCTGAAAAAAATAAAAAACAATTTTGATTTGAAATGTTAACTTGAAATCCAAGTTCTCATTACAAAACAAAAATTGAAAATTCATGTTCGTAAAATAAATTTTATGAAATAAAAATATGAAGGAAAAAAAACACATAACAGTGTTCTGATCTATGGCTCTGCCATTTATTGTGCCCTTCTGGCGAATTGATTCATGTATCTTTACCTAACAAAGATGAAAGATAAATTCACATCCATAAATATTAATATCTAGATTCTACTTAGTATTAAAAATATGACAGATTAAAAATCTATATTACTTAAAGTAGGATAAAAATGAATTTCCATGTGGATGGAATGGATCCATTGGCTATAATATTCAAAATATTTATAGAAACGCATTAGCACATTTAAAATACTGTGTTTTTAAGGGGATTGCATCTGGTCATTTGAGCCTTGAAAATTTACTGTAAATGATCATACTAGGCTATATTTATATACTTTAAGGCATATGTAAGTGATTTCAAAACCTATACCTTGCTCCTTAGCTTGAGTTATATTTGATACAACTAATAAATCAAAACAACATTTTGAATATGCTAATGCACCACTCAGATACTGACTATTTATTGTTTCACATCAACTTTGTCACTGTCTCTACCTTCCTTAACAACTTCCAGGTCTTCATTACTGCTACTAACTCCATCTATACTGGCAGTAACTTCACTTTTACTTGTTGTAACTTCCTTATTACTGCTAGCAATTCCGTCTTTACTGCTAGTAACCTCATCATCTTTGGAGACTTGACCCTCTTTTATTTCAGTACCGATTACTGTTTCATTTTCATCATCATCCTCGTCTGCGTCATCATCGTCATCAGCTAGCTCCTTATCGTCGACTGCAGATGCTGCAGTTTCTTCTGAAGGCTCATAGGAATGCATTTTCAGTTTCTCCAGCCATCCTGCTATAGATTTATTCTCTACCTCACCTTTAACTATCACAGGGTATATGTGCTCATGCTTGAACTTGTGTATTTCATCTTCCTCCTCAGACCAAGTTAAGCTGTCATGGCTATCTTTGAATTTGGCATCGTATCTGTCATAGTGGACCTAAAAATAACAAAGGAGATTAAGAAAAACAGCTAGCATTCCTAATTTAATTGCTGATTGTCATTGGAATGTAAACAAGTATAAAAGTAAAACTATCCAATGCGGACAAATGGAAATGAACTGAATGCGGAAATTAAATGCAGATTTGTTTATAAAACCGACTTCAAAAACAACGGCGCTAAAAACTTGAAAATAAACTGAATGACAAAAGATTACTAAATCAGCTAGGTGCTGACTGAAGTTGATGCCAAATCAGCAAGTTCAATTATTCTCATGTGTAATTTTGTTCTTAGGTTTAGACACCAACTTTATTCCGTACCTAGAGCTGACGATTTGCCTAGAGATGGAAACCATTAATGAACAATACATACCGTGTCTAACACGAGGCCAAGTCCAGGCGCAGTCGGTATCATAACCTTGTCTTTGCCAAACACTTTATCAAGTATCGAGCTGTCAGCGTGGCCGCGCACCACAGCTACCGCCAGGCCCACCATCTTGCGAATCTGATGCAACATGAAGCTCTGGCCCTGGGATAAAAAAAAATAAAATAAAAAATAACTTTGGACAATATCCACACACGGCCATCTGATCCCAAACTAAGCAGAGCTTGTGTTATGATTTATGTAAAAATCAAAATTATAGCTGCACAAAATACCCCTGTCTGACACTGTCAGTAAAAAAGCAGCCTGTGGCAATCCAGGGTGTTAACTAATTCCAAACCAAAATTCAACAAAATGTCTCCAGCTGTGTGAGTGTGAAAAAGTTAAAAAAAATTTAATATAACATTAGTAGTATTATTATATAATATTAGTAAGATTTTACCTTCACTAATAGTACTGCAAACTCCATATCAGATTCCACAAACAATCTGTCTAGGGTGAAACCCATAATAAACCTCAGCGCTGAAGGATCTTGAAAGTGTCTAAAACAAGTTTAAAAATTTATATAAAGTAGCTAAGTAACCTTAACTCAAAGAGATAGTGAAACAGTGCAAACTCACTTCTTTTCTGTAAAATTGTGGTAACTCTTTGTTCCTTTATACACTTCTAGAACTTTCCTGATTTGTTCTTGTTTCTCTTCTGAAATTCTGTATTGCTTTCTCTCTTCATCGGTGACTAGACTAGGCTCCAACACATATGTGGGAAGAGTATAACTATATGTGCGAGCATTGCACTTTGATTTTGAGTTGAATCGGTTTGTAACTCTTTTTATACCAAATACTTTAATGCAATCTGGCAATCTTTTGTTAATTTCTCCTACATCCACTTCAAGTGCTGTTAACAAAAAGTACAGATCAGACCAGACCAGTCTGAGAAATATTCCAAAACTAATTTAAATACAGCATAAATACAGATGTAATGCAATCTTAGAAATCTAACAACTGTGGATGGTAAAGCAATAAATAGATTTCAACTCATGCAAAGAAATGTACTACTGATTAGAAGTAAATAATTGGAAACTTCTATAAAAATTATATTATCATGATTCAAGTATAAGGTGAAAAATTCATACTAAGGTAGAAATAAATATAGTAATAGATGTACAGTTATTGTAGTGATCACAATTATCTCTATCTACTGTAAGTAGCCTTAAAGAGTAAGTCGAGTAAATATTTCCTTAGTGGTTCATTTAGTTTGGTAAAGAGAGTAAGGCAAACATAGACCTAGATTATAGATTAGATTGTTTTCAAGTCATGAAACAATATTTATGTTAATTCTTTACTAAAAAAATCTAAAAACAATGCCTGTGCTTATGCAACATAGACATCCATGTTAATAATGTGAACGATACTAACGTAGTTTAAGTGACACAACCTGTCTGGCAGCAGACACGCCTTTGTCTGTCCGGGAGCTCCTTTGAAACTGTGCATTTTGTTGGTTGTTGAAGTCATCCTCTGTTATATATTTAGCCTCCATTAATGCTCTGAGAAGGTCCTCCTCTATTGTCCTTACTCCAGGATTTCTATTAAAACATAAGTTAATTTCTTAAGATTTGAAAAATATGTAATGCTCTTATTAAAATATTTAAGCCTTTCCATTTAGTCCAGTCATTTGGTAGTTTTACCTGGAAAGTTTTCCGGGAGTTTTGAAAATTGGGTATTTTATAGATTTGGATATGCTCTTTTCGAATTTTAACTTTGCCACCTCGTACAACCGCCGCTCGAGCCGCCATTTTGAAAAAATGGCGGCCAAAAACGGTTTTTTGAGAATATCTTCTTTCTGAGGCATTTTACGAAAAAAATATGTACTACAAAATTAAACTAAAAAAAATTTCCTACACTTTATGTCTTATTCACTTTTTCATAAAATCAATAGTTTTGGACGTACGAGCACCGCAAAGTATTATTCATTTGCACCACTACGGATGTTTCGTATATTTTTCTGAAATGTTCTATTACTACGGCCGGTTTTCAAGAAGCAGGTATCAGGATAATATGCCACCTTGAATTGGGCCCTTTCGCTCGACTATGAACGAAACTTCAACGAAAAATTTGTCGGTAGAACCTATATTAAGAGAAATATTTAGTTTAGACTGAATCACCAATGTACGTTTATTTATCGTACAGTGTTGTTTATGTTCTTAAAGCTATGGCTCCTTATACGGAAAATTGTTTTATTTGTCACAATTCACTTGAAAACCGGCGGCAGTAATAGAACATTTTAGAAAAATACACGAAACACACGTGGTGGTACAGATGAATAAGCAATACTTTGCGGCGCTCGTACATCCAAAACTATTGGTTTTATGAAAAAGTGAATAAGACATAAAGTTTAGCAAATTTTTTCTAGTTTAATTTTGTAGTACATATTTTTTTCGTAAAATGCCTTAGAAAGGAGATATTCTCAAAAAACCGTTTTTGGCCGCCATTTTTTCAAAATGGCGGCGCGAGCGGCGGTGGTACGAGGTGGCAAAGTTAAAATTCGAAAAGAGCATATCCAAATCTATAAAATACTCAAGTTTCAAAACTCCCGGAAAACTTTCCAGGTAACCCCCTTATTTTCTACCAAATGACTGGACTAATTTCCTATCAGTCTGAGTAAATTAAGAAGAATGAGTACATATAATCTGAATATAGCATGAGAAATTTATGATTGCCTTGAAATGTACAAAAATGTTAAATGGCACTTCTTAGACTTGAGGGACTAACATTTTAATGCTTACCTCTGCATGCCATAATAATCAACACCGCAGTAGCCCAACAGTAGTGCCATTTTCTTCCTCTTAATCCGTTCAACAGGTTTATCAACTTTCCTTTGTTTTGAATCACCATTTTCGTTTCTGTTTGCATCAGTCTCCTGCCATTGTCGTTTCATAAAACGTTTTTTGAATCTCGTCAAATTCTTATTTGGTACAATTTCTTGTATTTGTTTAGGCTGTTCCTCGGGCTCCTTTTTTTCTATAGCAGCTACCTCCATGACTGATATTCTTCGTACTTGTAATGCTGTGAAAAGATGTCATTAAAATGTTATGATTAGGCATATTTCTCTTAAAAATACCTATATAATCTAATAAAAATCTACAACACTGTTTAATATATCTACTGATGACGACATGGTTTATAGTAAAAGTGTGGTAAACAGTTAAATGATAGCAAAATAAATTGCATCCAAAAAGTGAAACTAAACTTTTTTGTTTGATATGCTACTATTGTATTATAATGAGCCAAGACTATCCTCTATGACTATAAAATTACTTTAATTTCGCATCCTCAATCCCTCAATCACAGAAATAGAACTACAATGGACAATAAACAGCTTATATTTCAAAGATTACTCATGTAAGAATATAAACCAAATCCACAATCCCAGTCCCCTAAGACTTAAGTAATGACACACAGACAGACAAAGGTTCACCATCTAAGATTAGTACCTATTCGAAATATTACTATTTAAAGTTAGGTTAGACCACAAAACAGGCAGAATTAGCAGGTTGTTGGAGTTATCCTGCTGTTATTAGGTTTGAAACGTAAAATTGCATTAGAAATCTATTATGTTAGTCAGTAAAATATTTTTTTTCAGTCATCTCATACTGTAAATGTATTGTAAAATTAAATTCTAACCTTAAAAGTTGATTTAGGAAATGTAGTGCTTAGTGCTGATGGTACATTTGTGGAAACGAGTAACTTAAAAATCTACACATATGAGTAGTAACTACAGCTTGCACTGGGGTTCACAAAGGAATATCGATCATAACTTCATATAGGTACATACCTATACTGTTACATGGTGCTATCTATGTAGCTCGATATATGCCGGCAATAATATGCGTTTTTCATACAAAATCATTTACTGAATGTATAATTGATGGATTACTTTAAAAGGAAAATAGACAACACGTACCTACTATAAAACATAAAACGTAAGCACGTCTATACTATACAAAATAATGCGACTCCCAGTGTTATTTATTTTTTACCTGATCTAATGGGATGCCTCGGCAGATTCTTTCTCAAGGTATTTACGAATAATCTGAATAACGGGACGGACATACCTAAAGGAATTTATTCTGTTAACCACAACTTATCACTTTAAACAACGTGTTTCTGTAATTTATTTGACTGACACTTGCGGCAACAATCTGCCAATTGCCATTTTGGATTTTGAAATGCTTTTAGCGCAGTGTTGCCAACCCTAATTTTAGAAAATTTGTAGAATATGTGCCGAAAATCGGTAGAAGTTGGTAGAATCCAAGATTAAAAATAGGTAGATCTACCACCTTAATTTAATAGGTTTTTTTTAATTAAAATACATAAATAATAATAATTTTATTTATTGTTTGTGTTTGTGTAATGCTAATAAACAGCTCAAATGCTTCAAACGCGGTTTACGCGGTTACGCGGTACTGAAGTGTCAATGTCAAGTTTGTCAACTGTCAATTGTAAGTGTTTTTATTCGCCGTTGAGCTAAGTCACAAAGCCATACCACCTCATCCTTCAGTAAGAAAAAAAATGTTTTCGATAATGGCGTTGAAATTTTTTTTTACTTGGAATTCATTTATTCATAAATACAATTATTTACATGTACGTGTCATAAAATTATGAAAATAAGAAAATAAAAAAACACATTAGAAAATTTTGAAAAATAGGTAGATTTGAGGCTTAGGTTGGTAGAAAGGTAGACTGAGGGCAAAGTTGGTAGATCTACCTAAAAGTTGGTAGATGTGGCAACACTGTTTTAGCGGCTAGTGTAGAACATTCAAGACCATCGACTAACTACTAACTAGTGGTGTACTGTCATTGATACTAAAAAGATTTCGTAAATATTTATAACAAGGAAATTCTTTAAAAATTGGATTTTTTTGACAACTTCAACATTAGTTATTTATTTTAAATTATCGATTCGTTATCTTTTATTCAACATTCGCTAAAACTACGAAAAGAAGCAAAACAAGTATCAGGAAATTTGTTTTTGGGATCTGATGTCTCAATGATGCTAATGGTGTAATAATTTTGGTTTCTCTGATTTTACTTGATTCACTGCAAGATATACTTACAATCATAGACTTAAAAATAAACCAAATAAGCTGATTATCATTCAAGTCGTTCCAACCGCGCATGTTAAAATTAAGCGCATGCGTATTACACTAATGGAAATGGGGCAAGGTTTTTAATACAGCATGGGTTGACGCAGTGCTTAGAAAATGAGGGGTGGAAGTTCGGAACGTTTGGTCGTACGGCCATCCCGCCGTAGAGGAGAAACTCGTGCTAAACTTACGCGATATATAACCGTGATATTAGCAACATTACTAGGGGGAGGAGGCTCCGCTCTGCTCTTCTTAGTCCCATTGTACGCTGATCCAGCTCTAAGTGCTTTGGCAGCAGATTTCGATCCAGTACCTGCAGAATGCGTCACTGAGAGGCGCGATGATCGACTTGGTCTAGACAACTGCACTTGGGCCTCATGCAGAGAAGGATGTACCAGTGACGCTTACAAATGTACGCAGCTGCACGTAAAATACAAAGCCCACTCTGAAGATTGGCGTCCAGCAGTGTTGTTTGTGAACATTAAAGGATGTGGCTACCCACCTGCAGTCGACTGTGAAAACTTTACAACGAGTTACGGATATGTCGGTGCGAAATATCCTTGTTTTTGGTCAAGAGCTGATACGTCAGTCGTTGTGCCACGCTGGTCTCGAGGGGAGCAAGTGGCGACCGTGACGAGGACCTTGGCGGTGCCGCTGTTCCTGTCTGGCTGCGCGGGCATCGGGCTGTGCGCGCTGCACTGCGAGTGCAAGCCGCGCCGCCGCCGGCGTCCGCCACGCCGCCCTCCACGTCTGCCTACCCTCTCCCCCGATGACACGTCGGTCTACCGACTAGCTTAGTTATAAGAGCACAAAATTATATTTTCGATGATGTAAATAAGAATATCTGTGTAAATATACAGTAGACCGATATATTATTTTAATATCTCTGTATGTTCAGAGCGAAATATTATCAATTACCTATTTAAAATATCAATAAGAGAATGGCAATGATGAAAAATAAAAATTAAAAAGAAATCTGTTTTTATTTTACTTACCATACCTTGCTTACTTATTGATAGCTGTCAGCAATTCAAAATAGTTACATTTCATTTTAGAACCTTCAAACTTAACGAGGCCAGCTGTCCCCCTGTGACTTCGTGTAGCGTGTTAAAACTTGCGCACGCAAGCGCAAAATTCCATTCGTTTATTTACGCATTGCATTCAACGAAAAGCCTTAAATAAATACGCTTTGCACTTATTGCTGTTCTGCGGTTAATGGTCATAGCGTGGTAGTATTTTAGTTTATACCTCAATTTATCTTCGACTATCCACTCAAAAATATCTATTTTTTCCAATTGAAACCAAAATGTAAACTCTTAACTTTTATAAAAGATAGAAGCATCGATTTCATATTTCTTTACCATCATCATCATCATCATTGGCCTCTAGCATTTTGGTACTTGCGCTGGTGGCTAACAAGGCCTATTCTAAACTTACCAACTTCTGATTTCTTTACTAACTGTAAAAAGGTAGAATTAATACAAATCCCATAAAGAAGTATAATATTTATTTCAAGGTTTTAAATGTGTCTTTATCTTAAGTTTTTCGAGGTACAAAATAATTTTCATCTTCAGTTCAGTCCAATGCCAATGTATGCTAAACCTTCAGTCTTCGAACAATCATTCATTTACTACACCGTTAAACATATGTACTTATAATTTATAACATTTTGAAGCTATTATTGCTATATTTATGTACTACATAATAGACATTGCGAATTTTTGGTACATTTCGGGAATAATTACTTCGTTCGATAATAGTAAGTAATATCGCAATGTTTAATATTCTATTATATAAAGCAAATTTACAATCGTAACTGGTATATTCATTTATTTTTCTATAGGTTAGCGATTAATGCATAATACACCATAGGAACATATGTACAAACACGACGTTGTTTTAAAATGACATTAAAATCTGTTTTTACGAAATATAGATACATCTTTCATTTCCTTACGTATGAAAATACGGTCAAATTAAGTGATCATAAGGCAGTATGATTTAGGAAGCACTGTTTACTAATATATTACTACAGGTGTTATATTTAAGTTATTCATAACAAATACATTGATTAAAATTTAAATAACTTACAAACATTGGTAGGTACTCTAACGATATCCTCGGAAGATTTGGTAACTTTTAGGCCCTCGGTATAATGAGCGACAAACAAGTATTGAGTATTTATCGGATTTATTTATTTTAACAGCATTTTTTATCTCTCTCGATCTAATTGCATGAGTATTGAGAATGAGAAAGAGGGCAGTCAACATAGCCAGTACGAAAGTAGTACGTTTTGCAATTAAGTTTGGTTTTCAAACTATTTATACCTTTGTAAAGAGGAAATAGAGAATCAATTATTTTGAACAGTTTTTTTTTTATTTGCAATAATTCCCTTATAATTTGAATATTTGTCTAATATGTGGGTACTTTGTAACAAGATTATTTATTATCCTATTTTTTGTATCACGGCTGAAGTATTGCCTTCTACAAGAATTTGTTATCCAACTCTACATGTATGATTAGTTAAATCTTAATATAACAAGGGCTCTTTTTTTAATAACCGCAAAATTCGGAACTAATTAATGTGTTATAACAGCTTATAATTTCCTCTTTGCTACGGAAGTAATTAAAATTAGAGTGAAGTGGTCATAAAAAACTCATAAAAAGCTACAAGGATCAATCGGCACGTGGCCGAAATTGGGGCTAATGTCGTCAGCCGGCCGTCGGCCGTCAGTCAGTTCACTGTTGTTGCGAATATACACACCAGCAGAACATGTAAATGTCATCCACATACCAAAAGATCCTTTGTAGCACTATATGTGATGTTAAATTTAAACTAGCTTAACAAAGTACACATCGCTTTGTCAAAAAGTTGTAAATTAATTTGTTATACCTCACATGGTCACTCATATAATACTACACTCAATATGAACATGGAACGGAATCTTAAAATATTCTTCAATAAAAAGTAGTAAAAAATAACTTAAACAGTGAACTATAAATGAGCAATAAAAACAATTAAAACAAGATTCTATTCCACAATTCTGCTTATAAATGTTGTCTATGCTTACGTCACGTTCCAAATTCAATATTATGGCTGACATGATGGCGCTGTTTGTCACTTTAGAATATGAATTATTTTAGTAAGGGCTTGTAAGCTGCCGTTTTAAATTTTTGAACAAGAATTTAGGCGGCACGCTATATAGCGTGTGCCACAGACGCCATACTAACATGTGCACTGTGCAGTAACATTTATAAGCATAAACATTATAACATACAATAATTTAAAATGTACGTAATCACAACCGCTCTACACCCAAAACAGCAAAATAATTTAACTTACATGATCTCGCATAAAAAAAGAAATTTGCATAATTTACTAATTGCTATTTCGGATACAATTATTTAGAAAAATATACTAGGTTGTTAGACTATGGTGAAATTATGTGTAAAGGACGTTAATTCTTTTTATAGGTTTGATTAAGGAAAATATGTATTTGAGTAAATGCGAACTTGGTTTTTTACAGAAAATTAGCGCTGAGACAAATAGAACGATATTAGATTTTAAGTGGTTCATTCAAAGGTCTTGTTTAACTAATTTGCAAAAAAAAACTACAAATTAAGAACACTTCAAAAATTAATAGAGCTTTTAAATAAGATACTCAAAGAGTTCACCTGAATAAGTTTGTTTGTCCTTTATAAATACAATTTCACCTGAACAACATATACAATAGTCCTAATAATAAATTAAGGAAATATTTTAGTCGAAATCGATTCTGGTCTTAATCAGTGATACGTTATTATATAAGGCAGTCAATAACTCACGGGTTGACGTAAAATGTTTTACTAAACAGCTTTTGGCATAAGTGCTTTTTCATTATTGCTTCAGAAGGAGTGTTGTTTTTCGCGCGTTTATTTAATTATTACTTTGTGAGTGTTTTTAACTTTTTTGTTCTCTGTAGAGTATGAATAGTCCCATAAATAGTATGGTGTAGTTTGTGTACAAAATGTATGAGATAGCTTTTTCTTGTGATTTATTTCCAATGTTTTCTATTGATTCGTTTATTTCATTTTTTTTAAACATATTACGTCAACCGCGCTCGATAAACTTTGTAAGCTTAATCGATATCACTATTAAATGCTAACCGGCATAACATTGCGTTGGTAATTCGAGATTTGATGATCATTCGACAATTTGTCACTAACTATTGCTAATTAAGAAATGCATAATTGAGAAGTTTCATTTGAGATACTATTTGCTGATTTTTATGTCCCGTTCCTATATATAACAGACTAGCGGTGTGCCGCGATTTTACACGCGTTGTTCAGTAAATGTAACTCAAACTGCTGATAATGTAGCTATCCAACAAACACAGATTTTTTATATATTGTTTAGTAGTTTAGGCGTCTAAGTGTAACAAATGAACTTATATTTACTTTTATAATATTTCTTAGAATGTATTGTAAGTCTTACTTAGAAATATCGTAAAATAAAAATTACTAAATATTGTAGATTGGAATAATAGGGAAAATATAGTAAAGATTTTTTTTGTTGAGATAGCTCACATTATTAAATGCAATTTGCAATGAAGATTCCTTAAACATAGTAACGGGACACCAACCAGTGTATGGAGCGTTTCAGCCTTTACAGTTCATTGTCTAGATATTATTAATTAAGAGTAGATACTAAACTTCTCAATTATTATTGCTATTTGATAACATCTTTCGTTGCAAGCAGATTTAATATTATTTATATTAACAAACGAGTAATTTTAAATACATTTGATTTGAAATAAGATGTTTCGTTGTTAAGGCAAATAAGGAGGTATAATTTGTGTTATTTTAAAGCAAATATAAAATAAGATTATCTCCACTTGCAACAGAGTTAAAGCATAAGAGCTTGAGCTACGCTTTATTCAACATATTTTGGAATATGAAACTAACCTAAACATCGACCGCGAATACTCCCGATCGTTAACATAATAAATAGTTTAAGTATAATAACGTACAATGTAAAGATTTCAAATCGACAATCAAAAGTATTCGCAACCAATTCCGTATTCGACATTAAAAAAACACGTACACTTTGTTACATAATATCCTACCAACATCGATAACGAGAATGTATACAAATATTTTATTAACTGGAAAATAAATAACACAAAACAGGTCAACTGTATAACATACGAGAATGTTATATAACAAAACGTGTGTCGTCGAATACAGAGTTAAATAAAGACTAGACGTGATCATAGAAGCACTTGCGACATTTGCGAGGCGAGTCTGTACCTTTTCCTCTCTATATCGACATTGGTGTCTATGCCACGTTTCACAGCCACGGATGTGGAAGGTTGGACTTCTAAGCTAGCGTCGACGAGTCTGCGGGTCCTGCAGTACCTGTAGTCTGTGGCCGTGTTGACTCGCTGCAGGGTCATGTCCACAGCCGTGGGTAACGTGTAAGGTTGCGTGATGCTCTGGGTATTAGAATCTTCAACATCTAATACAGTGTAGTTCCCGTCCGGCCGTCGTTCGACGTGGAAACTGGGGGAAGTGCTCGGCGTCTGGTTGGGCGATGTCCGCGCACTGCTGTACCCCTGATCCACCTCGGATTCCGCTGATGAGTCACGTGACTTCAGTATCTGCATCATCCTGTAAAACAAACACTCATGTAGGTATATTCCAAGATAATGATGTGTTTAAGTAGTGTGAAGTAATGTTCAGGTATTCGCTTCGTTGTTATAACCATGGAGGGACATCAACCAAAGGGATATCGACCTTGTAGCTCTTAGAGCTTCTTTTCGGCCTTTTTATCATCATATAATTTACATAATTAGAGCTAGCGTGAATGACACCGCTTAAAAACGAATCAAGCTCCTAAACTATTTCTCTTATTTGGACACCTGCCATGAAATTACTTTAAGTCGTGGCGGTTACCTACTCCAGCATATTACACTAGACGACTAGAGACAGACAGCGGAGACTTAGTAATAGGGTTCCGTTTTACCCTTTGGGTACGGAACTCTAATTATAGACAATTTTTATTCTATAAATACATATGGAATGGAAGTATTGTGTGTTACCTCTGCAGCAGTCGCGCGAGCGGCGCGACGGCGGCGGGCTGGCGGCCGGCGCGCGCGGCGAGCCACGCCGGCCACGCCGCCAGCCCCAGCTCCGCGCGCGCGCACGCCACGCACGCGCAGCCCACGTCCACGCACTCCACCACCTTCAGGCGCACGTCTGTAACACAACACACAACGATTTTAAACTTTCGCGACTTATACACATATTTTAAACGACAAACGGGACTTGTTCGCGATCATCATCATCTTCCTGCCCTTATCCCATTTCACTTGGGGTCGGCGCAACACGTCTTCTAGACACGTTGCTTAAAGATTTGGCTATTGTTTTATAGTCGGCCGCCTGCCTGACACTAACCCTCTTTGGGAATGCGATTGTTGGTTGTTTACCCGCCACCATTCGGGTGACCCAAGGTGCTTGGTACAGTGCACTAGGTCTTGAGGTCCATTAGTCGCCTTTTACGACACCCAGTGGAGGATATGGGGTGGTGCTATTCTTTATATCCGGACACCACACGGACTTGTTCGCGATATGAAACTATATATCTTTTTTCCCGACGTTTCGATCGAGTTGCACCGACCGTCGTCACGGGTGGTCGGTGCAATAGTTTCATATCGCGAACAAGTCCCGTTTGTCGTCTAAAATATGAACACACGTATACCAAATATAATAACATGCTTTTTGACTGGGATATCATACCCCTATATCAGAGGTGAATGATGAATGTGGATGAAGTTAAAGTGGTATGCCAGGATCGTAGCAAATGGAAGGATGTGATCTCTGCCTACCCCCAAGGGAAAGAGGCGTGACGTTTATGTATGTATGTATATCAGAGGTGAAGCTGTGATAACCTAGTGGTTGGACCAAAGGACTGCCAAACCAAAGGTCTCCAGTTCGATCCCCACGGCACGCACCGACTTTTCGAATGGTATGCACGGTTTAGAAAAAAATATCACAGTTTCCGTGTTTCGGAAGGTACATAAAAATGTAGGTCCTGCGGTTAAACTCTCTCCGGTCGTGTCGGATTGCCGTTCCATCGGGTTATGAGAGTAAAGGAACCTACATCTGTGTTTGCGCACACGCACGGTATTTATTCTGTGCCTGAGTGTAATTTATCTATAATATGTATATAGACATATGTTTATTAACTGCTTAGAATTCATAAAACAAGCTACTTTAGTATGCTTAATTTGAGATTAGATGGCGTTTTGAAATATTATATTATACTACTGGTAAACAACCTAGCTTCGAATGGATGAAATCCTACTATCGCAGGGAGTTTCACCGATATTCAATTCACATGCACAATGACACTAGACTAGGAACAGCAGGTGGTTAAATGTTTTCCAATTTCAAACTTACCAGATAAAGTCAAATCCAAGTAAGCTTCAAGCAGTTTAGCTCCATCCCGCTTGAATCTCCTCACAAACTTGGGATGCCTTGTGGTCAGGTCGCTGTCAGTCACCACATATTGGGCCAACAGCGCCGCGTACGTCACCGGTGTTGGCGCCAACAGCCTCCACCGCACGTGTTGGCCGACCATCCATTCTAGCTGCCTGAATGTCTTCCCGCAGAGCTGGACTCCGCTTATCTTGGACAGAGTTTTCAGTGTTGGCGCTCGACTGAACTTTTCTTCACTTTTTGCTGTGGAATGAGGGATTTTGTTAGTTGGTACATAATTTATTTGGAGTTGGGTAACTAAATTTTTTTTATCAGGTTCAGCATCAGGTAATGGACAATATGTACTCATTATTTACGTTTAGCTACACGTTTATTTATTTTTCCACAATATATACGCGCTGTTGTAATTTTTCTACACTAAAATTGAATGCAGACAGCCCCTACTCCTTAAATTCGGTTATAGACGCAAAAATACCCTCATTTTTAATAACTGACGTACAAGCTTTGCCGAGTAAATGAGTTAGTCTGACCGCACATTGGAGTCACGACAGTTTTAAGACAGATTTTTTTTCACATAGACAAGTCTGCCTTATACCTGCGTTGACTAGACTGTTTTGTCGTTGATGAGCGCACCCGCATAAATAAAAAAGGGAAGCCGACAAACGTTAGTCAGACGTGTGGTGCGATTTGGACAATTTTGTCTATGAGACGTTTTGTTTGAAGTATGCGCACCTTCATATGTTTTGTATAGCAATAGTCTGTCTTAAACAATCTTGACTCCAATGTGCGGTCAGCCTAAATGAGTCAATGAACGTACCTGCTAAACTCAAGCAAGCAAGAGCGACATGTGTCAGTCGATCCGCCCTCAGTCGGTGTGAGTCCATGAACAAGTCTAGCTGGGCGACCGCCGAGTGCAGCGTAGCGATGCTGAGGCCCAACTTCTTGGTGACGTCACGGAGCTGCTGAACTAGCGAGCCGCGGAACTCCAACTGAAATGAATAGTGTTATTTTAATATATTATAACGTATATATTTTTGTACTAAAGTCCTAAAAAATGGTCAGGTCAGGAGTACCCTAAACCGACGGGCGTGTATGAAGCGACTGATGAGTGTGGATGAAGCTAAAGTGGTATGCCATTGTGAGTATGTGGATTGTAGCAAATGGAAAGATGTGATCTCTGCCTACCCCCAACGGAAAGAGATGTGACGTTTATGTATGTATGTATATATTTTTGTTTAGTATAGCCTGTCACACATTGTACTGTATTATGAACTGAATAAGTGTATTTTTAAATTGATTTCATCCAAAGTTGGTATCTACGCATATTCCAAAAGGAAATTAAACCAATATAACGTCATTTTATTTTCAACTGTTTACTTGATGTTATTGGGTGTAATTTATCTATAATATGTATGTATTTAGAAATATATAAGTATGTTTATCAGTTGTCTAGTACTCATAACACAAGTTACTGTCGTATACTTAATTTGAGACTAGATGGCGTTGTGTGAATGTTGAGGAATATTTATTTATTTTATTTATTTATTGTTTTATTGGGGCAAGTCGACTGAGCTAGACAATCAACTTAGTCGTGTGCAATACGTGCATTTTGTCAATCAGTTATCTGAGTCCTGTCCAGTGTAATCTTGACGTTCAAAAAGTGTTGACTTTACAAAGTACATGACTTCTGGTATTTTTGAACGCTCGTGAATGTTTTTAGTCAAGACTCAGGAGATAGTTACAGTGTGTTAGGGGCATATTAGACGAATTAATCAAACGTTAAAGCGTTCTCATATCCGAACACTTTAACAATTGAATTGGACAAATATTGCTTATAGAATTGCTCAGATTTATTGAATCTATAGCCAAAGCTGCCTTATTGCCAAATTAGTCCCGTTCTTAAATTTAAAAGAGATTAGAAAAGTAATTAATTTTTTATTCACAAAGAAAATAAAACAAAAGAAAGATCTTTATTAGGACAATTAAAAAGTACAGTTTTTGAGACTAAGTAGCCCTTAAAACTACGATTTAAGCTTCAAGTTCACTTTCGATAAAAAAAAAAACAATGTTATTAAAACATCAACAATTTCACTTACTAGCTATCCTCATAATCTATATCTCATATAACTGTATATTGTTATAATATATTATAATATATGAATAAGTTTTCCTCCCATACGTACGTACTTGAAACAAAAAAGAAATCTGACTGACCGCACGTGTTAGAAACTGCGCAAATATGTTTGTGCAATCAATATCATACCTTACGCGGTTAGGAATAGAGTTGATTGTCACTTTGCGAAAGGACGATGACCCTTAAATGTCTGTGAAGTTCATTAAACTTTGTACTACGTTTTTTTTTCGTGTCCTCGCAGTTCATAGGAGGTTGTCGACTTATTAACATTTTTATATGAATTTCTTTTTAATACCCAATTTTAAAAGAGAGCCCCCTGTGTGTTAAGGAATAGACTGGACACATCTGTCTGTGCTACGCGCTCCTAAAGGACGAAAGTCAATTGAGGAAGAGAGATAGAGCAATACACTGCGTATAGCGGCGTCTCTTTTCCACTACAGCAACAGCCGCGGTTTAACATCTTACACTTGTTTTAATATAACTATAATGGGAATTTTAATTTTAGAAATATTTCCATTTTAACACCAAGTGTGTGCTTTGATCCTAAATCCTTTGTGTTCAACAATTCTTTAATAAGGAATTTCTAGCATTTAATTTTACTGCAACAATTCCGAATTAACCTTTCCATAAACAAATATCTGTCTATGAATATGTTTTTTACGAGCTAAAGTAAATTTAAACACATTGTTACTGTTACTGCGTTAAATTAGACTACCAAAATCAATCTTTTTATCACATTATGATGTCATTTGGCGCACTAGGTGTCTGTTTAGTAAGCTAACGTTTATATTGTACAGCATTTTCGGTGAATTTTAAGTAGGCCACCTAATTACCCTAATACTTTAGTATAATATTAATAATTAAAGTAGCGTTAATATCCAGATTAAGTTTAATCTAATATATAAAATTCTCGTGTCACAGTTTTCGTTGCCATACTCCTCCGAAACGGCATTACCGATTTTGATGAAATTTTGTATAAGTATTCAGTACATCTGAGAATCGGCCAACATCTATTTTTCATCCCTATTTTTTTTTCGCGAGCGATGTCGCGGGTAACAGCTAGTATTATTATAATAATATATTGCGCATTTTATTAGGACTCGACGCACACTTGAAATTTGCGTGAATTGTTCGTGCCTGGCCACCGGACGCTGTCGTCGGTACTTCGATATTAACTGTATATCGAACTTAGTATCGCAGACGGAATAAAATAGCGTAAAAATGAAAATACTATCTCTGCTCAGCAGTAGGCATTAGGAGCGTAAAAAAATCCTACTAGTATTATTAAACGCGAAAGTTTGTTAGTATGGATGGGTGGATGATGGTAACACTTTCACGCTTAAAGAGCTAAATCAATTTGGATGGAATTTGGTATGGAAGTAGACTTCCATGCTGGCGAAGTCGCGAGAAAATGCTAGCGAAAATTATTTTATGACAAGGTTGATCTACGTTTGTTAGTCATATTCCTTTCGTTTTCACATAAAATAATTATTTATCCGTACAAGGATACAAGGTCTTTGTTGAACAGAATAATCCAGAGAACGAGAACAATAGCATAAATTACGTACATTATAAGCTACAAGACGGAATATTTAATTTAATGTTGACAGCCCCATATTCTATTAAAGGCACACTATTACATGAACATAAAAAAACCTTCTTGCTACATAAATACAACCAGTAAGTCCTTGAACTCGTACCTGAGATACATTTGAAATAAGAATAAAACTTTTTTTAATCTGTCCCTTCGCAAGTAAATACTCTTTTGTTATTACGCAGCTGTACCACATTGCAAACTCCTTTTGAATGTCTTTGAATAATTATACGTATCTTTACAAAGAATACATATTATCTATTTCCATAGGGGAGCAAGCGACCGTTATATGGTGCGTACGTTATATGGTGAAACAAAAGCAATCGTGAATGTGTCAAAGGACTGTGTGCCGTATTCTCTTCAGTTTAGGGCTACAGTCGCATGCAGAACTTTATATGATGAAATCTAACGATTGCAGTGATCACTTTGGGTATTTATGAATCATGAAATAACATTCAAAGTACCTATAATAGACACAAAGGTATTATAATGTGTGTATTCTAGTTGGAAGCTATGTTGATGCCATTTTGTCATACGTAATGAGCGAAATTAAAGTGAATCATTGAGTGGTATTTCATAATATTGAGTAAAAACTGGAGAACATACAAACACGTTTGTGCAAACAGATTCTTGCTCGGTTTATTAGAATATTTAACAATTTTGTGTTCATACAAATGAAGTAGGTAGACACAGTGCCCAATAAAATAATGACTATGATTTACGCCTCACGAAAGTCATTATAACAAAATATTAATTATTACATTATATGTACGTAGGTAGTTTAATAGAATATTATTATGTATTATTGCATAACGAAAGGCAATGTAATTCTTAGATAAATTGTTTCGAGCTTATTGACGTTCTTTTTTTTTGTGTATACTTATTTTTTATTTGTATTAAATAAACTATTATAGGATTCCTATGAGCTAATAAAGTGGAAGTTTCACTGTTGTGCTAGTGAGATGACGCATTGTGTAGTTTAGTGAGCCATTTTGCTTCCACACCCGCAGTAATAATACTTTAAGACTTGGAGGCAGGCCCCTTGTTTTAAAAGGCTTACAGTATTACTAGTAGCTACTGTTTCATACTTTGTCAGCTAAAACCAGTTGGATGAGGGCCATTCAATATAGAGAAAAGTAGCAGAAAAACGGGGAGGCTTATAAATTATAATCAACAGTGGGTGATACAGGGCTAAAATGTTATTGAATTATGTATGGAGATCAAATTAGTATTTCTCATTGCACGAATTTGCACATGCATTTCATAGGCCATAAGTAAGAATGTTACGAAATACGACGCATATTTAATTCGTTTCGGCTTTGGCGAAAACTTAAATATCGGAAGTAAATTGTAAGCGCAACGATAACAGATGAATTATCACTTATTTATCATTATATATCTTTTTGTTAATCACTTAAAGTACCAATTAATCATAATAATATCTAAATAAGATAACTTATCATGGAATTTCCACCTTCTATTTACAGTACACCACTTATTAAAGACTAATTTAATTACGAAGTAAATGTGCCACTATTATAAGAGTATCTTTTCACATGTAAATAAATAATGAGGTTTATTTAACATGCTAAAGGTGTTGTGAAGATTTCGTCAGATACAGGACGCACGTGGCCCGAAATTGCTAAAAATAAGGTCTGAAAGGAGAAAAGCCTTTATCCAGCAGTGGAATCATATACAGACTAGGCAAAAAATACTTAAGAGTAACGTAACATACAACTAATGTAACCTATCTAAGACTCCTATTTTAAACAATCACAATAAAATTTTCGAAAGTTATGTGTTCAAGGACAACTTTTTCTAATACCTAAAACTGACATATATCAATATGGTTTTGTATAATTTAGTTAATATGTACACTGTAGGCTGCATATAGTAAATTAGATTTAAGATCTAAGGGAATCAATAAAAAAATATTATATTTAAAATACAGTGACAGCACTGTCAATGTTTTGGACCTTGCATGACTGTTAAGCAACAATTAAGTGGGCCATGGCATATATTGATGTATATGCCATGGCTACTGAAGAAGCTGCAAAAATATTAGCCCCTAGTCTATATGTTATTCCAGGGTGTTAGCTAATACAATAGAAAATTTCATCAATATTAACCTAGAAATTTAAGCATAATAGAGTAACAAACAACCATTCGTTCATACTTATTGCAATTTATGAATCTCGACCTTCAAATAGTGCTACATTGTACCCTTTTTTTAATAGATGACTCTTAATTTTGCTTTTATTAACTTTTCTGTGTAATATTAGTATGATAAGTGGTTTTTACTAACCTGTGGTGATTGCAGATGTATAGTTGGCTTCTCAGCTTCTTGTTCCAGAAGGTTCTTCCATATTTCTTCCTTGTATTCGCAGTGATATTCTTCATCTTGGTCAGTTAGAGACTGAAACAGAAAGGATTTATTAATAAAGGTTTTTTAAATGATGTAACAACATGATTTTGTACTAAGGTATTTTATACCCTATTAATTAAAAAAGATTATTAAAAGTAAACAATTAAAAAGGTTTAATAATGTAAACCTTTCGAAGTTATTTAAAGAAAAATATACCTTCCAATTATTATTACCAATGAGAGACATAGACCAAATTTTAGTTAAATAAAACCTTGCTAAGCCAGAAATAATAATGAAATTTATTCTTATTTATATTACTTTACTATCATATCATACATCATATTAATGTGTGAACATTAATAGTGTATTGTAACTCACTCAATATTTTTTCAAAAAAAGTATTATAATTAAAATACTTAATGAAATAATTTGGAACATACTAGTGCATAATTAATTGTTAGTTTACCACTATTTTTCATAAATATTTTTATGCAGGGGTCAAGTTACACAAAACAGCTGTTTAGTTTCATCATACTGCAATCACTGCAACTTACATGCATATATTGCAACAATGTTTTCTTTTGGAAAAAGTATTAATCTGAATGACTTAATCTTCCAAAAATAACACAAAACGAATTTATTTTTGTTTAGTATCATAAATTTGACAGCTTAATTTGGTCATGAAAAAATGATCTGATTCTGAAAGATTGAAGCTGCTCCCAAATTCAATGAGGCAGTTCGTTTAATATAAAAATATGTTGGTTCCGTCTTGACTTAACAGTTAATAGTGTTTAATTCAAATATTAATATTATAATATCATATTTAACAGCATGGTAAGTCCTTACGTTTGTTTCAAATTTTTCCTCATTCCTTTCGAACTTAACGCCGTTGTTGCTTTGACTCCTGCCGCTATATAAGTTCAACTTCGAGATGTTCAGTGACTCCATTTCTTCTTGTAAATGCGGCCAAGAAGTTTAAATTAAAACAAGAAAATTAACACGTCGACCAATCGTGACATGAACCACGTGGAAACAAGTGTCAAATAATGAAGCCGAAAAATGCAACAAAAGTAAATCTGTCGCGAAAATATAACGAACCACACGCAAGCATCACTCTTCCCATTCAATTAAATCACAAAAACGCCCAGTAAATATCACAAAAAAACTATATTTTAAATTAATTTCGTCACATGGCGTACAGCGACATCGTTCGTAACATTTTTGACAAACAGAAATGCTGACTGAATGCGAAGTGCAGAAAATTTTCGTTCGAAAACGAAGTTTGAAATTGTGGCGCGCTCTATAATCATAAGCAATTCGTTTATAAAAACCATAGACATGTAATCGACTAAACCTTTCATACTATGAACAAAAATAAAAAAGGGGCATAAAAATAATGTCTTAAAAATATAATTTACTGCCTGAGTTTCTTTCGTTTATTGTTAATATAGAAAAACAAAGACATAGTTAAGAAATGAACGGTATTCCTCTGCCCATATATGGTAATATCAATGAACGACAGTCCTGCCAACATAGCAAAATAATATTACTATACGTCATTTTTTTGGTAGGCTATGGGGCATAGCGGCTGACTGTATTTCTCTAAAAATAATTAAAAGTACTGAGTGACCAATAGTTTTAGCATTATCAAAGTAGTATTTAGTTAGTGAAGTGTGCTAATACAATGTCTTATTCTAATAGTAAGTTCTAAATTAAATCTTTTTCGGGGCAGCATGGTAGAAGTGTCTTGCGGGTGAAATTTATGATAAAACTGTCTGTGTTTAATATTATGGTGACCAGTGGTTTAACAGTGTGGTTTTGTGTCCGCAGAGTATACTTGGGCGGCTCTGCCGAGGACCGCGAGAGGTACACCTTTAGTATTAGGCGGAGATCCGAAAGGCAAAAACTTCCTGTACACTAACGGCAATTCCGTTATCATAAGAGATATTGAGAACCCCGAGATCTCTGATACATATACGGAACATTCTTGTCAAGTAAATGTCGCTAAATACTCTCCAAGCGGCTTCTACATTTCTTCTGGAGGTAAGAACTCTATTACCATTTTTTTTTAATTTCGACATTTTGAATCTGGAACTTGTTGCTGGTGTACACTTATTTTTTGGTAAAGCACAGTACACATAGCATTCTTCCTCTTGTTTATCAATTGTAACTCATGAATTAATTTTATTAGTCACACACATTGTTAGTGGCATTTGTATGTTAAATAATTTTCCTCATCAATATAGCTTTGTTTACTTATTTATTTCATTTAAACTTGTATTATTAAAAACAAAACAATTAAATTCTCTAGTATCTACAAAATATTTTGTCCTATACAAAATATATTTCAGTTTTCTAAAACCAAAATCTATACTATACTTTCATATAGGCCACCAATTTTCATATATTATTATGGCCATTATCATAATTTCTCGCTATTATTTATCACAATAAAAATATAAATGTATATTATTATATAATTATGCTGCATGCATATCTTGTTGAATAGTATAAAAATGATTCATATTATAAGTTGTTGATAACACACTCCTACATTTTGCGCTATTATCAGACTCATAAGAATATAATAAAACTGTATGATGTTTACAACTTTTAACCATGTTACCTTTTGGGTATGGAACCCAAAAATATATCTTACTAGCTGTTGCCCGCGACTTCGCTCGCGCAAATATCAGATTTAGTGGCAAAAGCATAAACCCTCTCTGACGCAGTTGGTTAAAAAGTAGCCTATGTGTTATTCCACGGCGCCAGTTAACTTCATACCAAATTTCATCAAAATTGATTTAGCCGTTTGAGTGTGAAAGAGTAACAAACATCCATACATACAAACTTTCACGTTTATAATATAAGTAGGATTCAAATACATATAATATTTTTATCATTTCATTTTAATTTGTAACTGTGAAGCATTCCAAAGAAAGATTATTTATTTATGTTTTGTACAATCAGAGATAGGTATGTGACATGTTTATATGCCCTTAGTATTTAACTAATCTCTCTTCTTTAGTTAAGTATACCTGTAAGTAAATTATAATAGAACTGGTTTTAACATTCTGCATTTATTTAACCCACCATTACCAATTTAAATTAAAAATGAAATGAAACCAAAGAGTCACATACACTCTAATCCCGTCACATACAATGTAAACCCAATATTCAAACATTAATTTAATTTAGCTTAAACTATCAGAAAGTCTTGTAAAATAACCAACAAGCAAATGTCTTGTACATCATTTGAAATCTAACCACAATAATGTATTAACAACAAGCATTAGCACTGAAAACAGTCTTGCCCTTGGAAAAGCTGCCAAAGTTTGTAACAATTCATTAACTTCTTACAGAAAGATTTTCTTGACAACAAATGGATATTTATAAATATTACAGAGGTTAAAGAACTCTTCGAAGTTAGAACCATTTCATAATATACTTTCGGATATGCCATAATTATATAAATAACATATAAGTATCACACGATCAAGGATTTTAGTGTCTATTCGATGAAAATGAAATGGTAAAAAATATATTAGACTGCGGTCTCGCGCGGTCAATGTCGGATAAGTATTGATATTGCGATTTTAGTCAGTTGCGACCTACCCCAATAGCCTATTAGAGAGAAGAATTTCGCCGCGCGGAAAAATCTCATGACTATCTGTGACTATATTCGCCCGTGTTAACACCCTATAACTTAGTATATATTTTTTATATCGAAAAAAAACGGAGAAAGAATTTGCTAATTAATCTCTTTTTTAACAGTGTGTAAAGTCTCTTACAATTTTAAAGCTTAGTAGATTTGTTGCCAAATTACCGCAAATTTTCTTTTTAACTGACGTATAATTATTTTTAATTGTTCTTAGATATGTACTAGATTAAAGTAATGACTACATTGAAACCCTCACTTATAAAATACGATTGTATGTGTTTATTACTTACTAGCTTGGGCCACCGGCTTCGCCCGCGTAGATATCGGCTATCGCAACAAAAATAGCCTTTAATTACTCTTAGAGTTCAAGCTATCCCAATACAAAATCTTATTAAAATCGATAGAGCGGTTTAGTTGTGAAAGCGTAACAGACCTACATACATACATTCACATTTATTGATTCGAATATAACCACTGTTTAATATTAAAGTAAATAAATTAAGTAGTAAGTAAATTAAGACAGATATGGTTTAGAAACTACAGAATGACGGTGTTTTCCGTAACAACCACAATTTATGTAGGTGAAACTGCGGTCGAAGCGAAAGCGATCTACATCTTAGATTATGTTATAAAATTAAGAACATTATAATTCATAAATTTTACTATGAGACGAAACTAAATAATTTATTTTAAAAGTGTAAGACTGTAAGTACTGAGTAGAATGTTATTTGTCATCACGTTTACATCTTTTAATTCTTGCAAGCTCGCTGTAGTCAACTTTTCTTGACTGACTATCCCGAGAAGAGAAATTTCGAGACGTAATCAGATAAATACAGACTGTATTGTAGCCTAAACTTTACTTTAATTTGCGATAGCTCCAGTTCAAGACAAAGATCGAAAACGCCTAAATACCCCTCTTTTATCCAGAGAAGATTACAGGAACGGAAACCAAGGGATACGCGGCGTAATTCTAACCAGCGTAGAGAATATTCACGTAACTTCCATTAGGCGTAGCACACGCCTAGGTTTTCATAATTATCCGAAACCCAATTAGTGGTCTAGTACCGGATTTCGTTAGCCTGGCTTGATTTAATTTAATGTGATTTAAACGGCCGAATTTACTTATACAAATGTGTAATACTATCTCGAATACATTTAAAGATATGGAGCATCTCTTAAATTCAACCAAGACAAGGACAAGAATTCCTACAGGAAAAACTTAACTAAGCTCTGCGCGAGCTTTTTCTTCTATAGGTGTAGGGAATAATTATTTAGGAAGACAATACGTTGATACGTAAAGGTTCGCTACCCCTGCAATAGTCCAGACCCTCTGTAGGTCGTATGCCATCGCCACTTATCAACACAGCAACATTTATTATGATTTCCCGTATTATAGGTCCATTGGCTCAAAGCCAGCGGTCCGCGGATCGCTCCAGAATTAAACACAACTTCTGTTGCTTGTTTACTAAGATTTGTATTAGTTGTGTTCACACTAAGATCTAAGCTAATAATATCGTAGGATTTCTGCCCCAATTCCGCTTCTATCTATGATTTGACTGTGCCTTTTGAATTTATAGTTTTTTCATAGCACAGCAATCAAAATTGTGCACCTTTCATTTCTTACGGAATAGAAATATGTTGCTTAGATTTTTTTATTTGCTATAAGTTGTTTTACTGTTTTACTAGCGGTAACAACGTAGTTACCATCCCGTGCCAATTCAGAGATATAATGTAAACTAGCACTAGCCCGCGACTTCGCCTGTGCAAATGTCGATTATAGCTGTGAAAGCAGTACCCCTCTCTGACGCAGACGGTTGAAAAGTAACCTACGTGTTAATCCAGGGCTTTAGCTAAGTCCGTACCATATTTTATCAAAATTCTTCAGCCGCTTAAGAGCAAAGAGTAACAAACATCGATAGGTACTCACAAACGTTTACATTTATAATATTTGTATATTCGTTGAAAATGAATCTTTCTGTTGCTGAAATTGTTTTTCTTATAAGAATTATTACGAACCAACTCGCATTCGCATTTATAATACGTCAAGTTAGTTGTATCTAACCATCTGTTCGGGCTAGTCTCCAAAATGTTGAACAGATTCCGATGTATCGCTCTATATTTATAGTATCACTGAGAAGAGTTATTATCTTACGTAAGCAAGTCACAAGAGTGTGTAATATTTATTTTAAAATAGTGATTCATCATAGATACTTCGTATTTCTGAGTAATAGATAACTTAAAAACATACATTACCTATTGCTGATAGAAGTTTATTCACTTTCTGCAAAAAGTCCCGCTATCACTCACACTGCAAAAAAAATACATTTTGTATTCGCTTTGATTTTGACCCAAACATAATTTATAACCTGAAATAAAAAAAAAAATCAATCATTCAAACCTTGATTGATAGGCAAAATTTGTAAAAACTAGCGACCCGCCCCAGCTTCGCACGGGTGCAATACTGATGTATTATAAACCAACCTCTTAAAACAGCCTATCTACAAAATATATTAAAAATGTTTAGGATAGGAAGGATTTAAGCATACATAGGGACAGACAGGCAGTGGGAAGCGACTTTGTTTTGTACTGATTAAATGTCGATCGAATAAAACCGCAAGATACAACTTACGACTTGCCTAAAGAATTTGTTTTAGAAGACAACAATACTCAAGACCCTAAATGTTAACAATACGTAGGTATAATGTCTCCTAACCGATTTCGGCCACGGCGGCTAGTGTTACTATGACACCAGCCAGCTACGCAGGACATATTATAGTGCACAAGAGTGTGCGCAAACACAGGTGCACTCTCTGTTCCTTTACTCTCATAGCCCGATGGGACGGCAATCAGACACGACTGGAGAGAGATCAGGCGCAGGACCCACATTTTTACGTGCCTTCCGAAACACGGAAAATACAGTTAGCCTAGCAATACTTAGGTATATTACCATTGTTGTCTATTAACAATTCACTCACCGTAATTGGCCCTATCGAGCTGTTACGTTATCAGTAATTACTTCGACAGTTTGACCTTATATCTATATAAAGGTTTCTTATCATCCCGATCGATACCTTTATTCGAGAACCTCGCAAAGTGTACACGCAAAGATATACTTTTTACTTCTTCAGACATAAATGGATATGGAATTGGTTGTAGACAGTTGCTTGAGACAAAATAAGCTGGTTATGTGAATAAAGCTTCCTTATTTACGCTCGATTTCGGTAAATAGCGTATGAGGAATATGAGAATCCGCTGAAGGGTTTAGGAGTTATACTTATTGAGCAAGTTCTCAAAACTCACCGGCAACTAAGAGAAAACAAATAAAAAAAAGTTAAATTGAGCGAGAGTTATATAAAATCGTCTAAAATACAAAGTATGTATTGAAAAACAGTTATTTGCATCGACTCCGCTTAATGCCGACACATGTAATAAGGATAATAAACTTATTTATATTTAAATTGGACATATCACCATATTTAGCAGACCGGTTAGTCTTCATAAGGCTAACTGTATTTTGCGAGGAATCTCGTGACCAGGCGTCCTACAACCACTACTTTAATATATCATTGCATTTGTGAAAGCGAGAGGCGCGCTTTTGCAGCTATAGCCGACCTTTCGCGCGGGTGAAGTCGCCGGCAATAGCTAGTAGTTAATAAGCACCCAAATTCTTGAATCAAAATGTTTTCACAACCCATACAATGTTGTTTTATTTTTTATTGAAATTTCCATGAATCAACGTATCGGCAACGGATTAAAGGGATAATAATATTACATTCAATTTAACTGCTTTATCGCACACTTAAAATGTATTGATAATGTTGTAGATATTGCATGGAATTTATTGATTAAATGTTCAAGTTGACACTCCTTTTTCACGGTTACTCCAATCGTATTTGTTAGAGTGAAGAGAACTAAGTACCAACAGAGTAGGCTCTTGATGAATATCCTTGAAGTTTCAATAAATTCGTAATTGATATCCTTATAAATGACTATGCTAGTAAATGTTGTTATGTTACTGTTAAATGTACGCCGCCAGAAAATGTTTTCGTTGGCACATTGCAGTCAACATTAAATTCAAACATTTTCTGTTAACATCAATTTTCCATTCAAATATATTTTGCTGTGCCCGGTTTTTTATGTTCTCTCCCGTTTCAACAAATGTCTTACTCCTAAACGAGTGAGGATAGGGGTTTTAACTTAAATAGAAGGCAATACCAATAATAATTTGCACCTCCAATGTCTTTACTCACGGTTCATTATGGAAAATGCCCGATTAGTTTCAAGCCAGACCGAGACCCATAACCACAAGTCCGTGACGCGGTTGTGTCGTACAACGAACTGAGATTGTGAATAAAACAAAATAAATTTAATGTATTTACATACAGGTATCAGACTTCTTTAAAGCCTTATGAGTCTTAGCGCTTAATATTCCACAATGACTTTCACACAACGTTATCTAGTCACAAACTAAGCAGACTTTGTATTTGATGGACAAATATTTGTGTACAAATGTACCCACGACCTCTGGTATAGCAGGCAAAGCCATTAACCCCTAGACTAACAGGCCCTGGATCAACAGGCTCTGGCCCAATGGATCTGAAGCCACATGGACCAAACACACCAACGACCTCATGTTAATTCTAAAATGAGAGCGTTTGTGAACATATTCGCAACATGAATCAATTCAACTGTCTGACAAAAGTGATAGTTTTATCTATAACGGCATTAGTTCCGATTTCGACCACGTGCCAAAAGATCCTTGTAACAATACAAGTCTCAACACACACACTACAGTATAACCAATGAAACATATCTCGCGTGTAACTAAATAGAAATCAATATGTTTTCGGTAGTAGTTCAGTGACTCTAATAGACTGGAAGGATATTCTATACCATCATACAATTTAATTTTTTGCACTGTGGTAAATGGCGTTGCTATTGCTTATAGCGATATCGTACAAACTCTCAAGTTCTCAGTTGCGCGGTTTTGCAATGAGTTTCTTATGGGGGTAAACTAGCAAGAAATTCCATAATACTCATAGTAAACAATCTATTTCCAGATATTTCCGGTAAGATCAGGATCTGGGATACGGTGAACAAGGAACATATCCTCAAGAATGAGTTCCAGCCGATCGGCGGGCCTATCAAGGACATCGCGTGGAGCGCCGACAACCAGCGCATGGTCGCCGTCGGCGAGGGCAGAGAACGGTGAGACAAAAAGACAATGACTAAAATTACAATGGTAACAATGAGGGTTTACCTACGCGTATTTATCGGGATAGCCCGACTAGTTTCAGACCCAACCGGAGTCCTTAATCATGAGCAGACGCGGCGGCGAGGTCGCGAGTCGAAGAACAGTAAACCGTTATAACGTTTAGTATGGCAACAATGAGCCCAACTTGGATCCAAACAAAAAAAAAATACTTGCCTATAAACGTCCCACTGCTGGCACTAGGCCTCTTTCCATATACGGATGGTTTGGGCATTGATCATCAAAAACTATCGATCTAAAAAAGTAGGCAAAGTAATCAGTTATCAGCAAAAAAAAATATATCTTCGAATTATGAACCTCCTTCTTTTTATTTTAAATTGGTTCTTACATAGTTTTGGGGAGTCGTGATAGCGCATAATGGAAAAATCAAATACGTTAGTATGTATGTTTATTCCATAATAACTTCTAAATACTTGGTAAATATTTGGTTACACGTTGCATCCGAATTTATTTAAACTAAACTATTTTCATACGAAGGCCATTTATCCTAAAATGAAAACAGCGTGACGATGAGCATTGTTATAAAACCCTGTGTCCTTGTAATTAGTGCACTGTAATGCTTGGGTGAACTACTTTACATTAACTAGAATTACATTTTATGTATTTATTACATTTGATAGCATGTGTGGTTTCTTAAATAGGATAAAGTAGCTTTTAAACAGTTACATATAAATAAATAATTATTCCACGATTTTCACACAACGCCATCTAGTCTTACTCAGTGGCTAGTGGCCCTGACTGCTATAATGGAGGTCGAGGATTCGATTCCCACCCAGGAAAAATGTTTGTGTGATGAGCACGATAATTTGCTCTGTGTCGGGGTGTAATTTATCCATTTATTAATGTATGTATTTAGAAGTATATTAGTATGTTTATCAATTGTCTAGTACTTATAACACAAGTTATTCTCATATACTTAACTAGCTTTCCGCTCGCGGCTTCACCCACGTGTAATTTGGGATTGTGCCGTTTTTTAATGATCTCGACAGGACTTTATTGCATAGGCTAAAAAATTGTTACAATTTGAATTATATTATACAGCTTGAGTTACTCAGGGATGATGTAGCTTTCTAATGGTGAATATTTGAAAACGATAAGTAGTTTTGGAGTTTGTCGATTACGTTATGTAACAAAAAGTAAAGCGAGACAAAAACATCGTCTAGAAAAATTAAAAGTATCAGTTGATCTCTTCTTAGTTGTCAATTGTGTTACTATCAGACTTCTATACCGAGAGGTTTCGGCTGTGCGTTAATCAATCAGTCACCAAATCGCACCCGCAAAATCACGATTGGAAGGTAGTTTGGAGGAAAAACTTACATTACCAAATTTATTTACTTGCCTATGTACGTTTTCGTGCCAATTTTCAAGTTTATAAACCTAAGGAATAACATTTTTCATAGAAACGTTTTTACCCCTTTTCGCTCCCTTGGGGGTACAATTTCCAAAAATCTTTTTTCAATGCTCACTCCCGTCAGTAAAGGAAGCTTTGTTCAAAATATTAGACTCCTACACCGAGCGGTTATGGCTGCGCGAAAGTCAATCAGTCACCCAATCGCAACCCCCTAAATCACTATTGGAGGGTAGTTTGGAAAAAAATATGAAGCCAAACTTATTTACTTGACCATATACGTGTTTGTGCTAAGTTTCAAGTTTATAAACCCAAGGAATAAGATTTTTCATAGAAACGTTATGACCCCTTTTTACCCCCTTAGGGGTTGAATTTCCAAAAATCCTTTCTTAGTGCACCCCTACACATCTCAAGGAACCTACATGCCAAATTTCAGCTTTCTACGACCAGTAGTTTCGGCTGTGCGTTGTCTGTCAGTCAGTCAGTCAGTCAGTCAGTCAGTCAGTCAGTCAGTAACGGAAGAGTTTTATATATATAGATTTGAGACTAGATAACGTTGTGGGAATGTTAAAAATTTTTATATTAATAATACCTTGTTTAATTCTTCGCAGTTTCGGCCACGTTTTCATGTCCGAGACGGGCACGTCGGTCGGCGAGATCAGCGGCCAGTCCAAGCCTATAAACTCTGTGGACTTTAAGCCGACGAGGCCTTTCCGCATCGTCACCGCCTCTGAGGACAACACTCTCGCTGTGTTCGAGGGGCCGCCTTTCAAATTCAAGTGCACTAAACAGGTAATGGACACAAATAACTTAATTTACCCCCCCCCCCCCCCCCATCGCCGTTGTAAATTCCTATCACGATCTTGAAAGCTTGATCCCATCAAAATTCTTGAATGCAATAATAATTAAAAATGTGACAAAAACTTAAAACTGAATTGTACGGATTACATCACTAGCGAATATTGTGCACTAGTTTCTTCTAATTTATTTCGACACCAAGCGCAACGCAACGGGGTCGCTTTAGAGCAAAAAGTAAAAAAAATTATGAAATGTTTGTAGATTTATCATTATTCATCATTTCTTTTTAACTTTAACTCACACACCACGGGCTGTGATATTCTTGTCTAACTACAATCTAGCCAACCTTACATACCTACTGCACAACAGTAATTATTTCCATATTATTTTTTTTTATTTTATATTTTTTTTTTATCCATTTTTTTTTATTTTATCCATTTATTCCAGGCATCAAGGCCCATATAAAAAATATGCAATACTTAAAAATTCTATAAATATGTTTATAGTAGGTATTTTATTTTAAATACTATAAATATACTTCCATATTAATGCATATGTTCGTTGCTAGGAGCACACGAGGTTCGCGCAGGCGGTCCGCTACAGTCCTGACGGCAGCCTGTTCGCGTCCGCCGGCTTTGATGGCAAGATCTTCCTATTCGACGGTGCTACTTCCGAGCTCAAGGGAGAGGTCGGTACATTACAATGTTTAATACTTAGTTACTTTTGTTACTATTAATAGGGCAGGAAATTGTGGAAGGATTTGCCTAATAGTAGGCCTTTGCCGAGCAGTGTCACAGTGGTTTTACTGGCTTAGATATAAATTTTATTTTAGGACAAAACACATTTACATGCTAAGCTTAACTACGTTATGTTTACATAATTTTTACAAATAAACTTACGCATAATATATTGCAATCAAAAAGATTATGTGTATAAATCTGAAAAACTGACACTAAAATTCAGCTGTCCGTAGTTATATTCGTTAGAAATATTTATTAACGTCTTTAATTGTAGTAGGAAGAGACTGTAGTTTTTTTTTATTTTTGTATTATCATCATCATCATTATTGTAAGCAACTAGAAAAATATATAAGCTTGATCTGGCTCTAAATCTACTACTACCGTTCAAAAGTCACTATCGTTGTACAAGAAATAAGCTCAGGCTGGTTTGAACCCATTTTTTTTCTTATAATTTAAAAAAAAAATATCTAGAATTAAGTTGTAACTACACTATTGCATTAGGTAAGCTCCTGTAATGATAGTTGTAAGTGGTTAAATAAATAAATAAATAAATAAAAAAAAAGGCTGGTTTGAAACCTACGACATAATTCAGTCACCTAACAAATGTTATCCTGTGTGTACAGATAGGTTCGCCGGCCCACAAGGGCGGCGTGTACGGCATCGCGTGGTCGCCGGACGGCAAGCAGCTGCTGTCGTGTTCCGGGGACAAGACCTGCGCCATCTGGGACGTGGAGACCCTGCAGAGGACCACACTCTTCAACATGGGCACTGCCGTCGAGAACCAACAGGTATATAGCTCAATTTACTACTTAAATTGGCCTGTTGGTCTAGTGGTTAATAGCCCTGACTGCTAAACCAGAGGGCGTGGGTTCGATTCCCACCCAGGACATGATGACATAGATGGCGTTACTGTTGAATGATGAGATTTTTTTTTATATTTATATTATAGCCCATTTTACTGCTAAAATTGTGTGTGTGTAAAAGGCTACTAAGTAGATTTTTAGGATGAAATAAATTGATCAACATAGTTTTTTAAAGATCAATAACATTTTACTGCCTCTTACATACCTTACCTATATAGACCACCTGTAATTTACATTGTGAATATTAACCATAAAAAAACAGTTTTTAATGAGTACATCTTTTTAGGCATACATTTTAATTACAATGGTAATAGGTGACTACAATTCACATTTATTGTCATTTTACACGCGATTTTTAAACATAAATCATATTCTAAAACAACCAATGTTCTATAATTCTTCACTCATGCTTATAAATTGTAGTAAAAGCTAAGTATTTCATACAATTGTCTTTAATTCCCAGGTATCGTGCTTGTGGCAAGGCAAGCACTTACTCTCCGTCTCCCTGTCCGGGGTGATCAACTACTTGGATGTGGGCAACCCGGACAAGCCTCTGCGTGTAGTGATGGGACACAACAAGCCCATCACGTGCCTCGCCTTACACCCAGACCGACACACTGTGTACACAGCCAGCCATGATGGATGTGTCACCGCTTGGGATGTTAAGACCGGTAAGACTTATCCGTTGTTTCTTACATAGATTTGATTGTATGGATAGTCTAGTGGTATAGGTCACGCCAGTTGGGTATTTGACTAAAAAAATCTAATTAGTCCGTCAGATGGATTTCCAAAATATATTGGATACGTATTTTTTCTTTTATCCCGTTAACAAAAAAAATAAGATGATATTGTATGTTCTCTCTCTAAATCTCGTGTGACGTCACATACAAGTCACTTTTTACTGTCAAGTGACGTCGGTAGCCCCCACTTTCACACTTTTCACCACCTTTGTTGCGTTTTATCTTCGTATTTTTTTATTGATTTAATGAAATAAAAAATACGTATACAATATTTTTTTGAAATCTACTTGACGGAATAATTAGATTTTCTTAGTCAAATAGCCTATTACCACTGTTTGCAAAGTGTCGCGGTTTCGATCCCCGCGTAGAACAGAATTTGTGTGATCCACAGATTGCCTATGTGCATGTGAATTGTCTGTGAAACCCTCCACGACCCAAGGATTAAGTTAGTGCAAGAACCGCATTAAAAAAAGAACTGATCAACCCAAAAAATTGGCAAACGTCCGGCAAATTTCATGTTAAGTTCTGTGATTGCTTGTAAGGTCTGTGGACAATCACGGTAGGAATCAGTTGATTTGACAGCAGATTCAATTGACCAGCCATCTAGAAATCGGGGGAAGCAGCAAATAGTCGCTTATATTTTGTCATGCTGTCTTTGTATAAAGTGGAATGTCGATAGTAAAGTATCATTCTTGAGAACTAAATTAATATCCTGAGTGGTAAAAATCACCACGCCAATGACTACTAACTATGACGTCGACTATCCTCTCTAAAAAAAAATTAAGTCTTCTATGGATACCGCACGATCGCTCTCTAAACTAGGATTAAACCAGGGAAACCCGGACTGAACAACCCTCCTATATGAAAGTCTTGTATTACAGTGGTATGAAGCTAAAGTGGTATGCCAGGATCGTAGCAAATGGAAAGATGTGATCTCTGCCTACCCCCAAGGGAAAGAGGCGTGACGTTTATGTATGAATAATAATAATTTATTTGTCAGAATATTGTTTTACAAAGGTGTTACAATTTATATAATGTCCATAATATTCTGCTGTATGTATGTATGTATTACAGTAAGGTATATTCCCCGTAGGTTCGGGTCGTCACATCACGGGCACTGGGCACGGCAACCAAGTGAACGGCATGCGCGCGGCGGCCGGCGGCGCACTGCTCTCCTGCGGGATCGACGACACGCTCAGGAGGGCACAGCCTCCTAACGAAGGTATGTAATGTGCTGTCTAATGTGCTATTACACTGATAACACAACCTTAGGATGTACCTAGTCCGGAAACTTGCCAATATATTGTCAAATATGCACTCTAGGGCTAATACACCCCGATCTTATTGTACTAGACTACTTAGCATTACGTTGTGGTGCAAAAAAATTGTTTTTTTATCCACATCACGTCTTTTTCGGTTAATTTAGTTTACGTATCTGTCAAATTGCACAATATCTATGACAAAGACAGAATTTTTTTTTTTGTTATAATGTTGTATTTAGAACTATGGTTTCCCCTCAATGTTGTATTTAATATTACATCAAAAAAGTTTTAAAAATATATTTATTGTTACAATATGCATTGTGTTAATCATAATAATATCTCACAATATCTCTATTTCTATAACAACAAATACATATAAAATCGTCTTAAAGTGGATTCATCAATCAGTATTTGATTTCAAAGTTACTATTATACCTAGGTGATGCCCTGAGCTACACCGACGTGTCGATCCCGTTGGGCTCGCAGCCGCGCGCGATGGACCACATTATAGACGACGATACTACTATCGTCGCTACTGTTAAAGAGGTACACATATACTTACTTGTTACATTATAATAAATAAATAAATAAACCAGCCTATATACGTCCCACTACTGGGCACGGGCCGCAACTCTCACGAACATTTTGCAGACAGAGAGCGCACTTGCTTTTATTACGTCCTTTATGTATATATGTGTCACAAGCACGTAATAAAAGTTATTTTCTTTCTTTTCTTTATACAAGCTTTTTTACTATAATATGTCCTGTATAGATCTGAACGATGATGAGATCGCTGGTTTCTTTCAACATAATCCATCGTACTTAAAACGTTATAACGGTTTACTCACGCGTATTTATCGGGATAGCCCGACTAGTTTCGGACCCAACCGGAGTCCTTAATCATGAGCTGACGCGGCGGCGGGGTCGCGAGTCGAACTCGACTCGCGACCCCGCCGCCGTGAAATACGCGTGAGTAAACCGTTATAACGTTTTAAGTATGAATCATCCTCACGAAAGTTATTATAAAAAAAAAAAAAAAATAATCCATCGTGGCCAAAATCGGTCCGGACATTAATAATTCCTTCTTCCTTTGATTAATTCAGAAACACACTGGGATTACACACTTTATACTCATTAAAATATTCTTTTCTAATATTATATTATTCTAATATTCATTACAATATACTTTTCCTATATTTCAGTTGGCAGTATTCGTGGGTACCAACAAGCAGTCGTCTTTGCCGCTCAAGTACGAGCCGACCTGCGTCACGATCGATCCTAAGACGAAACACGTGGCTGTTGGAGGTAAGCCTATATATAATTCTCCTATATTTCGTTAAGAAAGATGTAATAAGGAGTTTGACTGGACATAAAAAGTGTGATCTTGTTTGCTGGCATGTGACTGGCCTGTTGGTCTACTGGTTAGTGGCCCTGACTTCTATACCGGAGGTCGTGCGTTCGATTCTCACTCAGGACAACTTTTGTGTGACACTTCTACAACGCGAAACTTTGTGAAAAAAAAATTGTGTAATTACTTACGCTTATAAATTGGACCCTGTGCCACTGAATAAAAACAGTGATTGTTGTTTATTTATTTTAAAAGGATCACCAACAAAGCATACATTTTACATGCTAGAAATAGAAAAAAAAAGTTACAAAATTCTTGCGCTTCCCTAATTAAGGGCCCCTTATTCCGAAAGTTTAGGCATTTAACACACCGAAACGGCTTGCGCCCGCGCTGCCCAGGAGCCGTCGCGATTTGAACTCCGGTGACCTATGGCGGCGGGCGGGCACGCCACAGTATAAATAAATAAATCAGTAGTTCATATATATTGTGCTAGTAATAAGTAGTAGTTTGCAACAAAAACATAATAATATACTTAGCTTGATGTGCTATCCACTAAACTATTGATTGTCAACACTAATATGTTATGAATGTGTGACTAAGGAAAGCGATGATCATTCTATAGAATTTAAAGAATGGTTGTAGAAGATTTGGTGAGTACTATACAGCGTGGCGCTACCACCCCGACATTAATTTAACACGGTTAGGACTAGTAACCATGAATCATTTGAATCATGATACGTTTTGATATTACGTAAACTGAAAGACTTTTTTTTTCAAACAAACTAAATAATAAACATCTATCTCAAATTGAGATCCGTGCCGATAATTATAAGCTATCGGTTTCATACCTTTTTATTCATTTAATAAAAATAAATACATTTAGTTTCGACATACCCCGCGCCGAGTGTCGAAACTAAATGTATGAAACCGATAGCTAACCCAGGCGTGGCACACGCGGCACGGCGCGCGGGGCGCGCGGGGGCGCGCTGCTTTAAGGTACGTTTCCAAGACGGGCCGCAGGCTGCAAACTGCAGCTGCAGACTGCAAGCGACACTACTCGTTTCTATGTAAATCTATGAAACTAATTCCAAGCACGGCCGCATGCCGCGGCTGCACAATACATGAAACGAGTATTAGTAAGTACATATTAGTAAGTACGAAAACACAATATTAGTAAGTACATCTCCTTGAATTTGACCAGGATGGAAATCTGCACCTTATAAAGGTGAATATTCCCATTATAGATTTTAAATTCTATACATACTGACTTCTCGTTGCTCTGTGTATAGAAGTAATCATATTGTGACGTATTTATAGAATAAGTACTTACGCAATACACTTTCGGATTATCTTCACTTCAGACACCCTTCTTTTCTTAATTTTGTTTTTTTTATTTACCATTTCAATCACTTACGTAAATTTGTGGTCGCGAGCAAAAGTTGCATAGGTCCTACCTCGATGGCGTCCGGCCGGACACTGGCACCGAGCGCGCGGTGCGCGCGAGCACTTTTCACGTATTTATTTTATTTAAAAAAAAAATAAGCGCCATATTAAAATTGTATCCAATAATATCCCTGGCAAATCCGATTAGTAAATGAAATGTTAAATTTATATAAAATTACGTTCAGTCCAAGTCTTATAAAACTAAAAATACTTTTAAAATCGACCTTACTTCTGAATTTTTTTTTATCGAGCAAAATGTTAAATAATTCGTTTCTATCCAAAAAAGTCACTAGATAAAGCATGTATCTGTACTATATATTTTTTTAAGAATTTAAATATGATGATTTCTCTGAAAAAAACTCGATCTAGAAACGTAAATTTCGAATAAGGGGCCCTTAAAAGAGATGTACATGAATGTGGATGGATATAGGGAAAGGTGATGACCAAAGAAACGATGGATGGATTGTGTGAATGATGATATAACTGCAAAGGGTGTTGCTTGCGAGATGACGTCAGATAGGAATGTATGGAAGAAGAAGACATACTGCACCGACCCCAAGTAAAAAATTGTGATAAGGGCAGGGGAATGATGATCCTTAATTAAAAGAAATATATGTTATTTCAGGTGCGGACAACAAGGTCCACATCTACACACTATCGTCGGGTACGCTAACCCCGGGCGTGGAGTTAGAGCACTTGGGCCCCGTGACGGACGCGCGCTACAGCCCCGACTCACAGTACTTAGTGGCCAGCGACGCCAACAGGAAACTCATACTCTACAATACTGAGGATTATAAGGTATGCTATTGTTTGGTACTGATACGAAATATGGCAAGGGCCCTTGAAACCATCATACATATTGTTTTAATAGTTTCTGATAGCTCGAATAGTTTCGAACCCAACCGGAGTCCCGGAGTCCTTAATTATTAGCAGACGCGATCGCGAGTACTAATAATTAAGGACTTCGGTCTCGAAAAATACGTGTGAGTAAACCGTTACCATATAATTATGAATCACCTCGTATGTTACGTTCTGTCATTCTACAAAACACAGTTTGAAGGGATAATATTGGATAGCTTAACGCTGTTTCAAATTTTTTGTCAGTCATGTAAAAAAATCGTTTGAATAAGTTTTATATTTTTGGTATGTGCTATTAATATTAATCTTTATTTCTCAAGTTTAAGTTCTGATATAAGCACAGAAAGGAAAAGATATACTTTTATTTGATACAATAAACAAAATAATAGACAATACATTAACAATTTGCTCTGGTTACACATACATTTTTTTGCCTTTTTCTACTACATAGAACGGACTTAACAAATATGCGCCACACGAACGCAAAAACATTGATACTCAGCTAATACTTTTTTTTTCTTTGTCAAAACTGAGTATTTGGTTACATATGTATTAAAGAGCCCTTTATATCCGATAAAGTTCATAATATTTATCGTACCATATTTACACATGTTCATATGTGTAGTTGTCGCACAACAAGGAGTGGGGTTTCCACACGGCGCGCGTGAACTGCGTGTCGTGGAGCCCCGACAGCGCGCGCATCGCGTCCGGCTCGCTCGACACCTCGGTCATCGTGTGGAGCGTGGCCGCGCCCAACAAACACACCAGCATCAAGAGTAAGGCCTTATTATTATTATTATTACTAGCCGTTAGTGTCCCACTGCAGGGCAAAGGCCTCCCTTCCCTCTTTCCACCTATCCCGGTCTATGGCTAACTGGGGCCAGTTTTGTACAAATGAGTCGAGCTCATCGCGCCATCTCCTCCTGGGTCTACCGCGAGGTCTCCTTCTGTTGTTTGGCACCCAATGTGCGGTTGATTTTGCCCAGAACTCATTTGGCATTCGGCAGATGAGGCCTGCCCAATAAGTGAGTAAGCCCTTACCTATCTATATTAACTTATATTCATCATTTCAGCTCAAAACCACCCAAGATGTAGTATGTATTTATATGTAGGCTAAGCACTATGTAGGATTGGTGTAGGCCTTTACTCTTCTATACTATTTTTTTTTTTACTAGCCTAAAGTGTCCCACTGCTGGGCAAAGACTTATTATTTACTTAAATATTTTTTTGTGGATATAATATGATGGGCCTGTTGGTCTAGTGGTTAGTGACCCTGTCTGCTACACTGGGGGTTGGGGTTACCAGTGAAGTTAGTAACACACAGTGGCATTGACGGTTATTTCAATGGCAAAACAGCAGCCATCATGGCTTGCACCTGTGTTATTCCTATAATTTTTTATCCTATCAAAATTAAATTTATGCCCTTAAACTGTTTATTGTTTTTAATGTTTTTAACTACTAGACTCATCGACTACTGTCAATTTAAACATACTATACTCGGTCCAGCCACATTGAACACTAAGAATTATTGTATAGCCAGATACATTTATTAAGATATTTTTTTACTTTACGTACTGATTACCCCTTGTTCTCTTTCAGACGCTCACCCTCAGAGCCAGATCACGGGTCTAGCGTGGCTGGACGACGAGACCGTTGTCTCCGTCGGTCAGGACGCCAACACCCGCGTCTGGTCTGTGCCCAAGGCATAAACACAACACACGGAGAAATATTCTTAAACAATACTTAAACATATTTTAGACGACAAACGGGACTTATTCGCGATATAAAACGTTGTTTCTTTTCTCTCGACGTTTCGATCTAGTTGCACCGACCGTGGTCACGGGTGGACTGAGAACGGTTTATATCGCGAATAAATCCCGTTTGTTGTCTAAAATATGTGTACAAGTCGCGAAAGTTTAAAATCGTTAATACTTGTGAACTAATTCAAATTCAAGCGCTGTGCGCGAATAAGGACTTGGATGGTATAGTGCTATAAGGATGTTTTAGCACGTGGATGACATTAACATGAGAGCGTTGGTATGCATATTTGCAACAAGAATCAACTGAACTGACTGTCAAAAGTGACAGTATTAGTTCCGATTTCGGCCACGTGCCAAAAGATCCTTGTTGCACTTTAAGACAGGGCGATATTTTTGTCACGGTAATCGACAAAGGCTTTTAAAATTGTCATTTTGCTATCATTCATTCATCATCAACATATTATTTCTATTATCCCGTCTACTGGCACTTCAGAGCTCATTTTACATGCATTATACCACACAACCTAAAACTAAGATAGCAGATTTTAAATTGGTCTCAATGTCGATTATTTATACATTTTTGGTTTTCGATAATGAACCAACATCTGCCCTTATTAATATTTTCAACCAGTTACAAAAGTCACTTTTAGAATAATGTTGTTTTTAAATAACCACGATGTAACAAATTATAATAGTAATATAAGAATATTTCTCCAGACAAATAGTTATATATAGCTGATATAAGAGAAATACTAACGTATTTATTTCGCTTAAATTAAGTTAATGAAATGACTCCATTAGTTAACAATAAATATGATTTTTGTTACTAATATTGAGTGTATGTTGTTTGCAATGGAATTTAGGACTGATTGGTAATAGATAAAAATATTTAATCCTCCAAAAACTAACTAACCCCTTGTTACTCAAACGCTGATCAACACAAAAATAATGTTTATCATCATATCTCATGTTAAGATCTGTGATTGGTTGTAAGTTTTATTGTCAGCTAATCACAGTCTTGATCACTTGATTTGACGGCAGATTCTATTGATCAGCCTTCGAAAAACCGAGGGTTAATCTTCCAAGTAAAAACTAGTCTTATAAAAGTAAAAACAAATATTAAACGTCACTTTTTCGAACTCGACTCTTAACTGAGAAGGAATGTCTAAACTAACTCAGACAGTCAATTATTTACAGGTTTTACAAAGACATACAGTTTATTTGCTGGACTGGTCCTTTGTAAGAAACTGTATGTAAAGTACATTGTTTCAGCGCTGCACAAATCGTTCAAATGTATTGAACTGACATGTCAAAGTCACTTGTCGAAAAGGAATGTCATTTCAATACATTGAAGGAAGTTTGTCTAAACCCCCAGAGTTATTTGAGCAAGCCTCTTGTGAATTATTTTCCTTAATCCAATAGTCTACTAGTTAAATATTAAAACTGCATTTTTACAATCAGTCCTATTTCCGTGTGAGCATTGTGATTTTTAGTTTTTTTTTTATACTGAAATGGTGCGATCTGAATGGTCCTTTTTTTACCCGTTGCGTACTAACGGTTTGAAATCGCATTTATATATCCTATTAAGAATGTACTATGCAACTATTTGGAAAGATAAATATTAAATATGTTATTTCAAAATATACCTACTTCAATATAATCTAACTAAAAATTAACTGTAGAAAAAAATGGATTTTAAAAGTATTTATTAAGAATATGTCCAGTATTAAAACTAAGATTAAAAAATGAACTATTGTCAATGTAAGTTAATTAGCTTTGATTATTAAAATTAAATTTATAAGTAAGTCATTATTTATTATCTGTATATTGTAAAATGAATTTTAATGCAATCAAAGTTTGGCAGTGTCAATGCAAATAACGTTTTTATACTAACTTAGATCTCAAACTTCTATTTTAAAGTACTGATTTCAATGAGATTACTACAAGCTTTATCTTTCCAAAATAGTAATAACGTTTTTCTAAACAGTATTTTTATACTAATTTCTGATGTATTTTTTCTTAGTTTTACGCGATTTCTACTAAAATAAAGTATGTAAGATGAAAAATAAACTTGTATACACTTGTAATGAAATTTTTATTTCTCCAACCGAGTCTCCTTCGTCGTGCGGTATTTCTCGGGATAATGAACAACCTAAAAAACCCACAAATAACGTGGCTTTGTATGAGTAAAGGAATTCCCAAAATGGATTCTATAGATCCTGAGTTACCTACAACTTCACAAACTTTACCTCTTTAATACATTTGTACAGATATCGAAATAGTGTTTAAAGAAATCCCGGTCATATTTGACTTATTCATCATGTCTGCATGAAAGCAATGTTATTATAAACTATTTACTTATTCTGATAATTATTATTGATTCTGCCATACGAATCTTGATTTGAATGTCTTTTATTCTTTTCGCAATTTTCTAGTTTTTTTTAACGAAGCATTAATTTTAAAACATTTTAAGAGTTCGTGCAAAGATGTTTACAGTGCTACAAAGATCTTTTGGCACGAAACTATCACTTTCAATAGACAGGAGTTGTTTCTTGTTGCGAATATGCACAACAACGCCCTTATGTTAATGTCATCCACGTGCCAAAAGATCCTTGCAGCTCTATACATAGTAAAGACTTGGTACTATGGATCCTTCAAGTAAGTATTCTGAGTAAACCAAAAACAGGTCAGAAAATAAAATAAAACCAGTAGTTTTCAAACTATTTAATAATATCTAAATTGTCTTTTTAAATATAAAATGTCTTTTTAGCTAGCTTTCGCTAATTATATAAATATAGGGACTATTAAACATGACTAGAACATGATTGTAATGAGTAGTATCGCTCCAAAAGTAGATCAAATATTAAAAATAAATAGGTAATTAGAACAATGTAATAATTATAATTTAATAATTGGCCAAATAAACGATTATTTTTAAGTTTTTTTTTTGGAGCGACACTATATTTAGGAACTAACCACAATTATTGTTCAAAGAATAAAATTGCTTTACTTTCCATAATTTTTTAAAAGGTTTAATTATTTTTTTAATTACAAACCTGCAGTTAGTTCCTCCTTGATATATCACAGTAATAAATAAATAGTATATTTTAAAAACACTCCTATATGGCTTACAATGGACAAAATAATATAAAATTATCATGAATAACTTTACTAGATTAACAAGTATTCAACAAAATTGTTCTAAAAGCACTGAGTCGTTCGCCCGAATAAAAAAAAAGAAAAATGTGCAAATATTTTTTAAAAATTCATGTGCCTTTGTGAAACATTGTCACCGTTTCAAAAAATGCGCGCACGACCATTGCCAACGTCAAAAATTAATTGACGAATAATAAAAATATATTGTGTAAAACATAAAAATGTAACTAAAACGTCTTTTACGTTTCTGGTATTATACCGTCGTCGGTGGGTATTCAAAATGTATATACTTATTATATTTAAGTATATTAATGAATTTAAAAAATGAGGGTTTTTATGTTATTATGCATACACTAGGTTCTAACAGGAGCTTTTATACGTGAATGACGTTAAATGACTAAGGTTCAATTGACACCTCAAAAAAAAGTTGGGGAAACTAGACGCCCCACTACACTTAGAACTTAGTTAGGTATTGTATTTCTGGAAGCGAGTCTCTTCCACAATTGAGATGGTTAGAAAATCTTGTATGAAATATTAAATAAATAAATAGGCTTACTTAAAGAGGTGGTTGTTATTGTAGGACAATAGATTTATGTTAAGAATTTGCAGCAGTATTGCTTGTGCCATAAAATAAATATTTAACATAAAACGCGAAACGTCATGAGCTCTGTAACAGGCTGTTACAGTATAGTGATCAACCAATAATATTCAAAGTCAATTGATTTGAAAACATGTTAAATTGATCAGCCTTCCAAAAATGGGGGTAAGTCGCTTAGTAGCCTAGTATTTTCCTTATGTACTTTCTCAAATTATTTTTCTGAAATAAACAAGTTTTCATTTTTGTCGAAAACTATGGGTAGGTTAGGGTAAAGATCATTTAAACTGTTGGCAAAAATGACAAATCGCGTCAAGTCTTACAACACGGTCAATATAACTTGGCACGTTATAGTTGTCTACTACAATGTATTTTTAATTCATATAAAATAAGTAATTATGAAGATTTTTAAGAAGGTTTAGTTTTTTAGTATCATTCTCCCGTTCAGACCCTCTAGCCGGTAAACAGTTCTACAATCTTTTCAGTAAAGAAAATAAAATGTATGGAAATTACATTTTGTTTCGATAGATCACGTGACTTCTCCATACATTTGACCGTTTCATTTTAAACGATTGTAGAAATGTTACTTGGTTTGAGGGAGTATTACAATAGAACTCAGTGTACCCTTCACTTCACAAGTCCGCCCTCCCTTGCCTGTGTTGGGGGGGCGCGTGTCTATACGCCACATGTTTCCGCAGCGCGTCTCTTGACCGGGACACGTGCGAGCAAGCTCTGCAGGCGTGTCGCCGGCCCGCGTGCGTTTCCATATGCACCCTCAAGTTGTATTGGTTTGACAGACGCTTGTTGCATATCGTGCAGACGGAGCTGTTCATACGCCATTTCCTATCGTAAGGCTCGATTGGGTCTGGAACTGAGATTTGAATTGGTTATTTTGGTGTAGTATTTTGGAATTTAATTTTGTCTTCAAATTAAATTCTGCTTTAACAAAGAGATAATTTGGTTAAAATTTAGCTCAGGCGGACAGATCCACAGATATTAGTAGATGCCTATACCTACTATTAGTTGATTGAAAAAAGGACTTATAGTCCGTTCACAGTTATTTTACCTCTGACAGTTGTCATTGCATCTTTTCTGTATGTTGGTAGAATCGTCGACTAGTTTTGTGTAGCTCCGTGCGTTTTTCTATTATATTTGCAACTATTTCAACTGCTATCATACCAAAAAGGGTTCAAAGTAGTGGAAGAAGTATCATTTTATTAGTGCGTGCTTTTTGTGAAAAGAAACAAGATGAGAATACTCCTCTAATTCCTTTTAAAAATGTTCGTCAAAGAGTGGCCGTCATGACAGGTATGTAAAAAAGGGTTACCCATATAAAACATTTTTCCCAATTTTAGTGAAAATTAGAATCAGAATAACCATCAACTGTACATCTTTGTTAATATATTTTTACTTCGTCATAGTAGTATGCACTTTTTTGTTTGCCTTCTGCTAACACAACAAGGTTGCCCTCTATTTAGTATTTTGTCTTTATAAACTAACGAGAAATATGAAACGTTTGCGGTTGCAGTATTGAGATGAAATAGAAGTAAATATGTAGACTAAACTTAATTTATTTTCTTGTTTAAGGCATACCTGAAAAACCGTCAGCACCATTACCAAAGAAGGCGAAGTTGCTGCTTCCACATCTCAAAAAAATTCTACGCCAAGAAAAAACGCAAGCAAGAAAAGAAAATCATCTAAGATTTTGATCTATGTGCAGTGCGAAATAAATGTAATAAAAATAAAGTTTGTGATTACGCATCTTTAGCAACCCGCAGGGATCATGCTTATTCAAAATAAATATGTTACTTTAAATTGTAGTTTTTTTTTCATAATTAGAGTATTAATCGACACAATTCGTTTTATATGTCACGTGAAATGTTACCTTTGTCTATTTATCAAGATAAAGATAAACAATATTCTAGTTAACAAATTTGTGATGGTGATAGATATCGTCTAGTAATGTCAAACAATTTCAAATACAATTTCGGATCAGGGAGTTATACAAGCTGAATATGGCAACATAACGCTCAAGTTTGCCAACATAACAGCCAGAGGTAAAATAACTGTGAACGGACTGTATAGTGCGTTTCACGAAAGAGTTCCCTTCGCCGTTTTGTTGGTACTACCGACTGTCAACTACTGTCAAGTACGTCAAACGCTTTAATGCATCAGTGTTTTTTAATTGTTTTACGGTGTTAATCATGCCGAAGACCCTTAAAAGTGGTATAAGAGAGTTGGTGTTGAAAGTAAAATCATTTTGTGGAAGAGAAAAACGTAACAAGGAACCAATAATTCCATTAGAACGTGTGAGACTCCGCGTCGCTACCATGACAGGTTTGTAATATAGGGTTACCAGAACTTTATGCTATTCCCCATTGCTACCCCGTTGGTATGTCGATGTCGTGATATTGTATGTGCACATTTTTATATTATGAAGTATACATTCTTGAAATTGTTGCACACAACCAGAAACGACACTTTTATGAAATAAATACTATGTTGCCTGTATTTGTTAAGTGATTTCATTTATTATTTATTGCTCATTATTAAAGTAAATTAAATTTTAAAAGAGTTATACATATCACAAAAAAATATATCGAAATGTTTAATATACCAGGTATTTAACAGCTATGTTCTATGAACTTCCTTCAATAATTCTAATTTCGTTAAAAAGACTTTTAACTCACTGTTATGTAATAATTTTGTTTGTTTTAGATATATCTGAAAAAACTGTTTCAAAAATTACCAAAGAAGGTGAGGTTGCTGCCAGTACAGCAACCGAAATTTCAACTCCAGGAAAGCATTTTCCTAGAGAAAAAGGGTTAAGCTGGACGATTTTGAGCTTTGTGCATTACGTCATAAAATTCATGAATTTTATGTTGTAAAGAAAGAGCTACCAACTCTTACTAAACTGTTTCATGAAATGAAAAATGAAATTGATACAAAAATGACACTTCTGACTATAGTGACACTGGAGATAGTGATAGCAGTATTATATCCGGTGTTGGGCATTTACACGAGCATAGTTATTCGAAAAAGTAATATTTATGTTGCAAATAAACAATTATTACAGTTAAATGACATGAGTTTTATTTGTATAAATATGTTATACACCCCATTTATAATGCTAGGTAATCATTGTAAATATAAAAAAAGATATATATAAATATAAAATCTATTACATAACTACATCAAAATATTATAGTATGTATTTTTCGCATTATAGTATGTATGAACTTGTAATAAAATCTCTTTGGCTATAGTATTTGTATCTAGCTAGTTCGTATAATTGAAAGTTATATAAAAACAATAATTATAAAGAACATAATTTCAAATTCTAATTTTATTAGTGAGAGAAAGATTTTATTACAAGTTCATACATACTGTAATGCGAAAAGACTTTCCCCGACCTATTGTAATTCCCCGATTATTAGGTTAATACAATCATCATTACCTGGCCGACACTCAATTATGCGCTACCAACATAACGGCGAAGGGAACTCTTTAGTGAAACGCACTATATGTCTATCACAATAGGATGAAACTGTCAAAAATATTTTTTTTTTCAATATGGCGGCAGCGGCGGAACAATTTAGTATAAATTTCGTTAGAGCATTTCGAAATTTACAAAACCGCCGTATTTTTAATATCCGCAGGTATGTATAATGATAGAATAAGAGGAATTGTAATAAAAGTTAAATAATGACTAAATAAGTACTAAGTATAAACTAAATTAAGTCCTCATTAAAATTGTATGTAATTGATTTATACTAAGTAACAGAACTTTCTAACCAGTTTTTATGTAATAATCTAGATAAGTCTAAATCACATTGAACAATCTTGAAACTGCAATCTGTTTAGTCTCGTTAGTCATAATTCGATAAGACTGAAAGAAAAGTTAATACTTGTATTATTAACTTTGAAGAGATAAACATACGAAATCTTCGGAATTAATACAGTCATGATCATTATTTTAGTTAACACATATCGAGGATATATAAAAATAATCATCGGTGGTATTGAATTGCCTATCAATTTAATCGTTACCGTTATAAAATATCTTAAATCCGAAGACGCAAATAATTTTAAAACTTAAATAAAATCGAGACCTAATATACAATTGTGGATCAAACAGCTTAGCAGTTAGGCTCATGCGAGGGTCAAACTCACAGCCCGAAATGAAAGAAAGAAAGCCCGTCAAACATAAAGTAAAAACATTAGCGTGTGCCATGTAGACCTCTCAACAATCCATGCCGTTAACCAACCTAAGAATGAATGCCTTCTTTTACTGTACCCTAACAGGGTCCATGATTGTACATAGCTTTAAGCCACTTCAACACCTATTGAAACATTATGGAATGCAAATAAATATATGGATATGGAAAATATTCTTAGTCTAAACAGTCTTACCTCCTGAATTAACTATTGTAGCAGCCGGTGGGTTACCAATCTTGTGCGTGCTATACAGATTCTGTACGATTTGATCTAGCTTACTCAATCTGTCTTTCTCACTTTTTCCCATGAAGTCGTTGACAAAGTTACCATCTTTTTCGTTCGTTGGGGATAATATATCTTCGTAGTTGAGTTTCGAGCTTGAACTAGAGTTATCGTTTATAATCTGTGGCGTTTCGTTCTTGTTTTCTAAATTGACGGGGGAGTTGAGTTCGTCCGGGAGGTCGGGTTCCGTCGGAGTCAGGGTTGAATTCTGGAATATTACAGGAGTTTATTAAGAATTTTGGTAAAAGAAGGTTTTGGGTTACTTTTAAACTGTAACGGCCTTTTTTTACGAAGTAGAAATCCTCATGGATTTCCATCGCCCTGGGAAAGGCGAAGGGTGTGCCGGACTTTTACAGGCTAAAACCACGAGTGCTTCTGCGTTCTCTATTGTCGGGGGCCACTGGAAGGCTTTCGCAAACTACTGCGAATTATAGTAGCGGCGTGAGTCAACAGGATTTTGAATACATACATGAAAATACATATAGGTACTGAAAGCTTAGCTTCATTATTTCCCTGTCAGATTATCGTATGAAAAGGAGTTATTAATGAATTTTCTGGCATCCCATCAAATGGTCTTGAAATCAAGTTTGAAAAGTAGAAAGCTATACTAAAGCTTGCATACGTTTTATAAAAAACCCTATATTCTTCCCTATATTCCCTGTATTCTCTAATAGGCGTAAAAAAGCTGTTGCAGAAAAGAGACCACGTACCGTATCAGCGTCAGTGAGTCCAGAAACCTTGAGTGTCTGCGCGAGTCGGAGCAGCGACGGTAATATCTTCTTGGAGGCGGTCACCTCGCCCGTGTACATAAACGTGAGGAGCAGTCGCAGCTCTGCCGCATCACATCCTAACACCACGACTAACGTGTTGTTCTCGGCTTCCACTTCCTAAAACATGAGGAAATTGTGATTTAATTAATCAACTTCGATAATCGGGGCTTTGTTAATCAGCTTTCGAACTTAGGCGTTGAAGGAATCTAGGTGGCTTTGGATGTCTGTTAAAGCTTAAAGTTTATAATGTAATGTGTCCAGACTGATTTCGGCCACGGCAGCTAATGTTACTATGACGCCAGCCAGCTGCGCGGGACATGTTATAGTGCACAAGCGTGTGTGCAAACACTGGCGCATTATCTATTCCTTTACTCTCATAGCCCGATGGGACGGCAATCCGTCACAACCGGAGAGAGATCAGTGGGTCCTTTTACGTGCCTTCCGAAACACGGAAGCTGATATTTATTTCTAAAACGCATACAACATTTGAAAAGTCACTGCGCGCCGTCGGGATCGAACTCGAGACCTTTGACTTGGCAGTCTTACGGTCTTGTCACTGGGCTATCACAGCTTAAAGTAGAGGCTTGACATATAATAAGGAGCAAGTGTTAGCGCGAAATAGAAAAATACGAAAAAAGATACCGACAGATAGAGATAGATTAAAAGAAATCCTTCCATGTTCACATATTTCGATTACGTGCGGCTAACATTTGCTTTTTAATTTCTATTAATGACTGGTCGCCTGTATACTCGTTTTAATTTTCGACAGAACTTGTCACCGCTTTAGCAATAGGCCAAGAATACATGTCACAAAATCCGTTGATTGCTTTCGATATCAATTTAGTTACTCATGCGATGAGAGATATCTAATTATAACATCAAATAGTCCACCTGAGATACTCGAGTGTCAACCGGCAACAATAATAGATCAAGTCGGAAAAAGGTTAACTGCTGATACTGACCAGGTTATTGAGTTTAACTGGGCCTTTTTTAGGGCTTCGTACAAAAAGGGTAAAACAGAACCCTATTACTAAGTCTCCGCTGTATGTCTGTGTCTGTCTGTCTATTTGTCTGTCTCCAGGCTGTATCTCATAAACCGTGATAGCTAGGAAGCTGAAATTTTCACAGATGATGTATTTTCGTTGCCGCTATAACAACAAATACTAAAACATAAAAAAATGAAAGGGGTGTCTAAAAACAATAAACGTGTTTTATCGATTTTTTTTGCTCAATATTAAAAACGGTAATAGGTAGACGCTTTAAACTTTCGCTGTGTGACACCCACCTCCTCGAGGGAGGAAGTGGGTAGTGATTACTGACTAAACCTGAACCGCCATGCAACGTCTCCCGCGTTTGGTCGGTGCGCGGCACTGCGTTGCAGTTCATCACGCGTCGACCAAGGGGCAATTTAACTGGGCCTACCTGTACCCTTACTACATGTAATTTATTTTTTCACAGCTGTAACTTCGGTGTACGGTGTTGGTTAATTTTAGTTTAGTTTTTTGTTTGAAGTAGTCATTATTTCTTAACAATAACAAAACGGATATCGAAACTGTAGCACTTTTAGCCATAAATCAATTTAAATAATAATTTATAATCAGTTTAATAAATAATGAATTGCTTCAATAAAAAGCCTAATTTAAAAAAAAAAAACCATAAACACAAAAGCAAAACGAAGATCTATTTTTTTTTGTAATTCATATAATAATAGTTTATTAATTATCAGAATTCACGCCTTTCTTTTTTTTATTTCTCACCTTAAAGAGTTGAGCGAAGTACTGGCTGCAAGAAGCCAACACCAGCCTATGCGCCTTCACGGTGGTACCACTGGCACTTAAAGTGACGTCAGTCAGGGTGCCAGAGCTCAGCATGCGACCTAACGCCCCTATTAAGCTGTTCTGTTAAATAAAATTTAAAATTAATACTGTTACATGCAGCAGCCATTTTGGAAAATCCGTCGTATTTTTTTCGAAAAAAAAAAAGACTATATAAAATGGGATGTTTAATTATCAGTTGGAGATGATAGGAAGACTTTAATCATAATAGTGTGTAAAAAAAATAAAAATGTATTTTAAAATATCTAAATACGTTAACATGTTCAAAAAAAAATATACAGACTAAGTGTTTTAGAATAAACTTTAAACTTTATCCTTCTGTAGGTTGTAATAATAATAATTATATCGAATTATATCCCAAAGTAATACCTAAATTTAACCTCAAAAACGATTGTCTCAAAGATTATAATTATTTTATCACAAAGAAAGAACTAATGAGGCAATGAATCATAACATTGATAACTAAAAATAGACGGATTTCACTAAAACAGCTGCCGACCAATATTACAATTTAAATTATATTAACGTTATTAGTTGTAGCTGAATAGTCGATTAGTGGGTGTGCGTGTGATCTATTAGTAACCTTACCAATTTAGTCGAATTTGCATAGGTTCATACTGGCTAAGCAAAGGGCAGCACTATTTATTTACATACTATTTTATACACAAAACACACGATATAATACTTATTTAATTTATAAAATTAGAGCACTATTTGGATTTTAAAGCGGCTACATCACTACAATATTATTGTGATTATTTTTATTAATAAATAAAATTATTTCTATATCACTTTTAACTCTCCACAATCTAATTTACTCATAAAAATAACACCACGATCAAAAGAAAACAGAGTAAAACAATTTACGAAAATAATTAAACGGAAAGTAGGTCAAATATAGGCTGCATAGGCTTATGGCAAAGCATAAAAAAAAGTAAAATGTGTCCAACGATAAATATGTAAGTGTACCTGGTCCGCTGTAGTGGGTGACTGGGTGTGTTGATAAAATAAATTATTACTCACCTACCTGATGGTTGTGCCAGCGCAAAGAAAACTGTTGTACATCCTCCTCATCCATTTCCACAATTATTAACAGTATAAAAAGCACCAACAATGCTGTCACACTCACTGGTTCGTCGCACGTACCAAGACGAGACAATTATATTGTTAACGAATCCAGGCTGCTTTATTTTAGGTCGGTACGCCTGGAAAACCTGTAGCCACCTATTTCTGGAGCTGATTGTATTTATAAATCCAATGACATTCGGCGTGTGACGCGGCTGACATACCAAAACTCATCCAAAAACAGATTTAGTTCGCTCGGCCGAGATGATTGGCATCATTGTTCGACTGTTTGCACTAATTGATCGTTATTTTATGCATTGTGATCAATTTAACACCTAATATTTGGTTGTACTGAGTTGTAATAGGAATAATGAGTTGTTGTCGTTGCCACGTAGAACACAACTTTTTAATTGAGCACGAAAAGTGTGTCAGTTAAAAATAAATCGCTATTTTTTCATTTCTGTTGTTCGTGTAATGCTCTCTGTTTTCTTAATTGAATTGTTTCGTACTGTTAATTAATTACAATTGCGTACCGGAACAATAGTTGCCGGCATAATTTATCATTTTATGCTTTTTTAATGCTTGAACGTAAAAGTTTTGGTAAGACCGTAAATTTAAGAGCTGTATTAAAGAGTGCCATTATTTTCTTTTAAGTTCTAGACTTAACACTGGTTTACATTACCTACACTAAAAATTTATACATGTGGATGTGATTAGCAGTTAACGAATTTCTATATTCCTAAAAACATCAAGCGGATTTCGAAGGCATGTTTTTTTCCGAAAAAATACTATTTACTAGTAACGGTATTATGGAAAATTTTAATGAAAAAAGCTCTTTTGGTTAAAAAAAAATATATCTGGGTACTTGAAGGTATTAACAAAGCGTTTTTTAATTTCTGTACGAGAAGTTTTGGTGTTAAAAACTCTTTTGTATAATCTGGCTGTTTACTGACGATCGCGTGCGATCGTTGACCTAATTCTGATTTTAAAAGTTTCGTACATTTTCCCGCGCCGTTTGCGTTTCCGATTGTCAAACTTTTTAGGGCGTCGAGTTAAAATCAAATAAACTTTTATATTTTGTGAAAATATTTTCCGGATTTATTAGTATTAAACATATTCCGCTTGTTGATTCGTAAACGTACATCAGATTTTTACGTTTGTTAAATCTGTTAACAGTTTAATTTGTTTTGACAACATTTCGTGCCGGCAGATTATTCGCATACAAGACCCTCGTAATTTTACTCTCGACTGAATTATACATGAGTTTGTATAGTCGATTTGAAAATACAACTCGATCTCTGTATTCTGAACTACTTTAAGTTATTTCTGGAGTACATTGAGTGAAATGGAAGGTTGTAGTAAAGCCACGGAGGATTGCGATCCGGATTTCTTCAATAACACGAAAGCTGCAATTGAAAAGGAGCTTGATAAGATGAAGAAGATCGTAAATAACATGAATCAAATGAGAGGTAACCTTTGCCTTAAGATCTAAAACTAAATTAAATGTGTTTTTATCTATTTACACAATGAAATTATAGTCCCCTTTCATAGCTTAACGGATTAAATTTGTTCTTTATTCTTTATGTTAAACGGTAGAAACTAAATAAATATAGAACTCGTTTAAAATTAGTATTTTTTAAGGCCTGCTTACATGATGCAAAGCACAATTTTGTACTTTCATTGTATCAACAATGAAAGTACAAATTTGGTACAATGAAAGTTTAGCATTTCGTAAATAATTTCAGTGGAAGCAGCATATTTGGAATCTGACTTAGTTTTAATGGTGGATGCTTCCACTTGGGACCAGATATCTGAACTGATAGGACCGGCGCGTATGACCATGGATGACGTCACCGTGAAAGATGGACCTAATTAGAAAATATAATTAATTTGTCTACGGAATAATATTGTTGTTAAGTGTAGTGGTTATTGTTAACAGAGGTCATTTAATTGCTTTAATATCTTTTTTAACTTTGTGTTACAATGTTAGTTACCGTGCTCCTCCGAAACGGCTTTACCGATTTTTATCAAATTTTGGACGTGTATTCAGTAGGTCTGAGAATCGGCTACTATCTATTTGCATCCCTATTTGCGAACAATGTCGCTGGCAACAGCTAGTAAAATATAATATGATGCATATTATATACTAGGAAAAAAATCGTAAGTTAAATAAATAATGTAGGTACATGTATTTCCATAAACCTCGAGTTGCATTTTTTTGGTAAACTTGAATACTCTGCTAGTCCTACAAAACACATATCGTAAAATATACTACAACAAATAAACATACTTTACAATTCTAAAGGTTTTTAAAGCAATTTAAAGTTGAAACCTAAGAGAAATATCAGCTATAACCATATTATTGGCCATTTATAAAACTGTATCCTACCTTCCGAGTTTCGTTCATCTGAAATTAATCTTGTTTACTCTGTATCGTATACGACTGCGTATTAAGGATAGTTTATTTAAAGATATATTCTCAAGGCTTTATAAGCCTTGTAGACAATATTTTGATTTTGTGGTTGTTTATTGATGATTTATTTCGTGGTTAGGCGAAACAATAGATTATTTGACTTACAAACTATTTAGCCCTTCAGATAGATTTGCAAAAAATATTGGATACGTATTTTTTATTTTTCCAACGTTTCCAATGTTTTTTGTAAAAATATCAGCCGAATTAGATTTTTTTAATCAAACACTCATTTGTAGGGCCTACTTGTAGAATTACCTATAGAAGTTTCTTTTTGTTGTAGAAGCGAGACGCCATTCTAGAAATGGAGAGAGAGGTCTCGCTTCAACAACTTCGGCAGTTTTGCTATAGTATAGTGTTGCCAGTCCACGCAAAAACATTAATATTATGCAAATAATAAGTTTGGTTGTATCATAAGAATACTTAGCTCTCATTAAAAATAGTCATTTCAACAATAAAGTCCTATTCAAAGTCTAAAACGGATAATGTTTTGACTATCAAAATAATTCACGAAAAATCCCATTTTATTCCTACTTGTCCCATCTCTATAATAAATGCATTGCACACATAATTTATAACAATATACAGCACATATTTTAAATCTAATATACTATGTAATATATTTTTAAATAAACCTTTATCTGTCCAAAGGTTTGCTGCAAGGGGACGCTCAATTCTTTTTAAAAGGATTTTCAAAGCGGCTGCTTGCTAGAGCCGGTTTCTACTAACTTAACATTGATTCGTACAAAGGAAAAGGGGTTTTATTGTGAGGTGATAAGGTTTATGTAGGTGGTAAATGTAGTTTTGTTGGAAACTCTCGTGAATTATTCGGTTCAGAGCTTCGCGGAGCGGGAACGGTCGGCAGGGCGACAGTAGCTTGCTATTTTACGACACTCGCAACGAAATTCTTTCCAACTGAAACGACTAAAAATCGTATTGAATTTGATGTTGACAATTGGTATTTTATTTACTGCGAATGCTTTGACTATTACCGTGATATACTGAATACTAATTCCGTTTTTAGTGTTTCTCAAGGAATTTGATTAGATTTGAGCATGGAGTATTTGTTTTTAGTAAAGGAAAGTTTAATCAAAGTGATGTATATAGTTCTTGGATCTTTTCAAAAAAGGATAATAAGGGTATAAGACGAAACCTCGAGCTGAAGCCAGTGACCATCATCATCGTCTTCCTGGCCTTATTCCACTTTCTTTCTAGATAGTATTGTTTCAGTTCGCATTTTATTAGTTTCATTCCTAAGAATCTAAACAAAACAATGTAATTCAAATTGGTTTAGCCGTTTAAACGTGAAAGAGTAACAAACATCTATCCATCCATCCATATAAACTTTCGCGTTTATAATCTTCGATAGATTGAGGATTCCTTTTAATAACAATATTTACTGATTACCTAAGTACTGGTCTAATTATATTCAAACAAAAAAACAATTGACGGTACCACTCAATCCTCTTTGAAATATAAAACCTTTTTTACAGCTTAAAGTATTTAGCAGACCGGTACTTATTAGGTGGTAAGCTTGCCCTTGCTGGGATTACCTGAAGAGAGCCTTTGCGATCAGGAGTCTTATCACCATGAGCCGGGTTTAAAGATGTGACTTTGTCAGCAGCCTCACTTGTGCATGTCAAAGAGTTTGCTAGGCCCATTTCAAGTCGCAATAAAAAGAGATTGAATGGTACAAATGCGTTTAATATTTTCCTGAATGTTTTTTTTATCTATATATCTTTATTTCGCAAAGGTAAGTCTTATAAGCTAAGCCCCACAAAACCGTAGCAATGTTTTGACCGTGACTTTTCAACAAGTGACGTGACTTAGACTTGTCAGTTCAGTACATCGAGTAAGACGATGCTGCAAATGGTGGGGCTAAGTACTGGGCGCATCATATTTAATCAAGTCGTTTAAATCATTAAAATTATAAATATTCCTCAAAAATTCCCACAACGTCATCTAGTCTCAACTTAAGAATACTTAAATATACCCAGTTATTTAGGCCTCGGAAAAATATAACTTTTTCTACAGGATCTGGCGTGAAATAGCTCAGGACAAAACAAGCTAAAGCCGAATGGGGATGACCTTTGCCTAGTGGGACACAAAATGGGTTACATAAAAAAACATAAAGTGAGTTTCATTTTATTGAAATCGCTTGCAATGCGTTTTCCTCTCATAGAGGGCTAAAGTAGTAAGCCCCTACAGTGTATGCCGTTTCGTAAATACCCACTCTACACGGTTTAGAATTCAATATGGAGTAGATTCGGCATTTTGCATGAATAGCTTGCATGGTGTATTCTGCTTATCATATTTATGTATGTACATGTACTATAAAGTGAATATCTATCTGTACTGTTTTAAAATTCATGCTTTAATGTATCAAAGTTTAAATTCAAAGTTTAAAGAAATGCTTTTGAAACGTCAAAATAAAGTTAATTAGCAATAGTTATTGAATTATGATTCAGATTTTTTTGCAAATTGGTATTATTTAAAGATAGATGTACATTTATATATTTTTTACAATTTTACGCATGCAGGTACGATTTCTTATTCAAATTTTTAAGCTATAATAATCTCCAATCAACCTATACTTACTTTTACTGTTATTAAATCATCACAATCTTCCTGTCCTTATTTTGCAACGCGTTTTTTTCCTCAATTCTCCCCTATCAGACGTCACACTATCATTTAGGTACCTACTCTTATTTCATTCATATCGTTCCTTATACATATTGTTATTAAATATACTAAATAATTGTAATAAGATACAAAACCGTATAATTGTATAACAAGACAGCATATGAAAATATAGGTTAGATAGCGCAAATAACGCGTCATTCGCTGGAGGATTGAAAATTTATTCGTCACGGGCACAGCTCACCAGAGGAATAATTCGTGTATTTTTCATGATTACCGCACCCGAGTTTTGACATGTGGTAAAATAACAATTTACATGTAAATCACTTCGAAACACGTATGTATAAGGTACATGATTTTTGATTTTGTAATACTTGCGAAACACGTAAATATAACCTATTGTTGTGCTTTCACTAAACCACTACAAGGTATAAAACAAAGTCGCTTTCCGCGTTTAATTCTCCCTATGTATGTTTAGATCTTTACAACTACACAATGGATTTTGAAGCGTTTTTTAATAGGGAGTAAATTATAAGAATTAGATTTATAAATGTATATTGTGTAGCGGGTGTAGCAATAGGTACTCAAGTACTCTTTATGCAGACGCCGCCAAGTCATTATTAAAATCAGATTACTTCATTTATTTAAATTTATACTTATGATAAACGATATGATTAAGAAAAAAAAAACATTAAAAATTTGCAATTAAGAATTCCCGGGCCCTAAATCTTTCGAACATTTAAAGGCATCAAGCTATCTAAACTAAATAGCATGAAAATACATTAATAGACCCCCACTAGTTAGTCCCAATAGTGCCTTAAAACGTTTTTGTGGTTGCCAGAATGCCATTCCGTATAATAGTCTGCCGTATTCCCTCATGCCACGTTGAAATGAGCGGAATATTATTATCTTACTGTAAGACATGACATGGTTAGTTAAGTATTTAAATAAATAGTATTTGTTGGATGAAATGTGTATGGAATTGTACTTTATTTTAATAAAGAGATATGGAAGATGTTGACCTATAAGACTGATTTTTGTATTTTCCAAATAATAAAAAATAATTTAGATAGTGTGGTGATCTTGCCATTGCTTGCCTACGAGTCACATTATAAGAGAAGTTAAACTGAGTAATGTCGTAGATACTGAAACATTACTAATGCAATTTTTAAGTCAGTTGCCACTACGTAACACATCATTATATTTGAGTCAGCTTGGGATGTAACAGGGGCCAAAACTCATCGACTCTTTGGCCTTATGGTCTCACATTGACATTTAGTTCTAGAATAAGGTAGTATTCTAGAAAAGAGAGAGTTAAAGCAGTATGTTCAAAAACGATACTGCTTTAAAAGTCACATTATGATGTTATGCTGTCTTTATCTCCGTCAAACGTTATGACAAAGACGGCATAACTTGGCATGACTTTAATCATAGCACCGTTCTTAAAGACAAGCCTAAGCTTACATTGTAGAATAGAAGATTCAGAACTCGATCGAAAGCTTAACTGCCGACTTGACAAAGGTTGTCAAAACATCTTTATTGCCTTTCTATGGCTTTCATAAAGTTGTAAATAAAGTGAAATACGGAACATTCACAATAAAAGGTGAGTTTTATGGCTGAGGAAATGTTTCCTTGTTTTGTTTTTATTTTTGTTGGAAATAAATGTGTTCTGTCGCGCCCAGTTTACGGGCTATAGCTTTCGAGATTGACACTCCATTGAATTTGATTTTCTTTCCATGCGTCACTTTGTATATGGATAGTTTTTACGTACAGAATGGAGGGTTAAGTGATCTAATTTATAAACAAGCCTTTTTTTGTTTAAAAATAATTCCCACTGCACTGAATATAATCGTTGTAGCGAGGGGGTTTTAAAAGCACATACACAAGAACGTGCAATTTTATCACACAAATACTATCAATACCATGTTTTTGAAACGAAAGAAAGGTGAAAGTTTGTAGGTCTGGGTGGATGGACTTTTTAAACACCCGGGATTAATACAAAGGCTACATTTTAACCAACTCATTCAGAGGGGTCATGCTTATGCAGCTAGGCATTCGCGCCGGCGAAGTCGCAGACAACAGATAATTTATTATATTACTTTTTTACTTTAAATGTGTTGCGTCGACCCTAAGTAAAATGGGATGAGGGCAGGAAGATGATAATGATTCGCATATTAAAAACAAAACAACATCAACAATTGTTACCCTACCAGTTGTAATAGGCACGTATGACTAAGACATTTCTATAATTTATAGTTAAAAGCTACCTTCATAAACCCTCGTCCTTTCGCCAGACATTAGGCTTTTAATATAGTTAGGACTAGACCCAAACGTGAGACCTGAATAAGTTATTACTTGACTTTTTACGGACTTGAACCGGCTCAAAATAGTAAATGTCTGTTATTTGTCTTTATTTGATTTTTTTAATATGTTACAAACTACGCAATGGATTTGAATGCGATTTTTTTGTATGTATTTTATGTATGTATTTTTTAATATGTATTATATTAGTATTGTAACCGTTTAAAGCTGGGCGGGTCGCTAGTTATATATAAATTACACGCAGACACAAAACAAATAATCATGCTCATCACACAAACTTTTATCCTGGGTGAGAATCGAACACACGACCTTTAGTACAGCAGTCAGAGCCACTAACCACTAGACCAACCATCAGTCAAAAATATTATTTCTAATTACCTAAATAATTTTAAATTTTACCTCCCCGCTCTCTTCCACAACAAATCACGCCTCAAAAAAATCTTCACTTACCATACTCCATCAAAAGTTCTTAAATCAAACTATACTAACCTCCCTTTACTCCTGACCTAATTAAAGGGGCATTACAAAGATAATAGATTACAAATATACAAACAGGGGTTATCGAATCCGTGACTTATCAGCGCCAGCGCCCGGTGATCAACCTTCGTCACTGGGACCTAAGTACCTAAGGAATTGTGGACAGTAGGACCACTTTGCTTTGCTAACGAATGGTAATATCTTTTAGTGTTGGTACAGAAAAAGGAATAAATAACGTAAGTTGTTTATTGGATAGCTATGTGTATGTCATTTTGTATAACTTCATTAGGTATGACATACTTATATCCCTGATGCCTCTCCGGTCGTGTCGGATTGTCGTCTCATCGGGCTATGAGAGTAAAGGAACAGAGAGTGCACCTGTGTTTGCGCACGCGCTTGTGTACTATAATATGTCCTGCGTTGATGGTTGGTGTCATAGAAACACTAGCCGCCGCGGCCATGGCCTAAGTCGGTCAGGAGACCATTATAATAGACATACTTTCTGGCTTTGATTGTATGGCTTGTTGTGATGTATTACACGAATACAAGTAAACGACGAGCTGCTGTTCCCCTCCCACTTATGAAAAAACAGTTATGGAATTAACAATATCATTTAAAAAAACCACTCACGCACTAAGGAATTTAATACTTGTGTCCCGAGTTTTCACAGACATTTAAATCACATGCACTAAGACACTCAGACTCAGAACAAGCATCTGTGCATCGAACCCACGACACGTCGCACACAGTGGTAATTGGCTTAGAATATTAGTGGATAGGTCACAATCCACTCGACTATCCGTACAGTCAAATTAAATCCTCGTTTTAAGTTTTGGTGAATAGGATTTCATACGTTAATGTTCTGTTTTCAAAAAGAGGTTTTATGCCCGACTTTAGGGAACAAAATAGGTTTTGTTTTAAAAATAAAATATCTTATCCTATTGATAAGATTTTCCGTTCAACCTATTAAAGATGACGTAAACACAACATGAAAAAATGCCTGAATAATCAATAATGTGACGTAAATAAGTTAGAGTCTCGACTGTCCTGTTGGTCTAGTGGTTAGTGCCCCTGACTACTATACCGAAGGTTGTGGGTTCGATTCCCACGCAGGGCAAATGTTTGTGTGATGAGCACGATCATAATTTGTTCTGTGTCTGGGTGTAATTTATCTATAATATGTATGTATTTAGAAATATACAACGTTGATAAAAGCGAGAGGCATTATATGAAACCACATATTCTGTAGGTATATCATTATAAGGCTACACAACAAAAATCAAATCAATGTAAGCAATAGTTTAGTCACAGGATATTTTTTTAGTTTTTTTTTAGTTTGAACATGCTGTATCTTCCTGATTAGGTGACTAAGTTAGTACACCACTTGTTTACATTATCGTCTACATCAAACCCGGCCGCTCACACACAGGTGTGAGCCCGCCGCACGCGCTATGCGATAGGTACAAATGCGATGTTGCCGTTATGTTACGCAGGTCACCGCACGTCAGTGTAAATTTTTATTAAGGGTGTTTACATTTTAAGTTATAATTAAGCTATTTAAGTTCTTTGAAAAAAGTTTTTTCGTATACTTCTTGAAAACTTTTTTTTAATAGTTTCGGATTAGCAGTAGGCACTTATAGTATATGTGGTTTCATTTAATAATAATAATTTTATTTTAATAACATTTAATGCCTCTCGCTTTTATCAACGTTGTATGAATATGTTTATTAGTTATCTAGTACTTACAATACAAGCTCTGCTTAGTTTGAGACTAGATGGCGTTGTGTAAAAGACGTGGAATATTTATTTATTGAGAGTAAATGTAACTTCTGTTGTTTCTTACGTATTGCCAGCACCCGGATGAGCCGGGTAGATTAGGTAAGGGCCGGTTCGTGGTACCCGACTTCATCGTTATAATAGTGCAAACATTTTAGGAAATTCATTAAGGCATTCACTTTTAGACGCTCCCTTAAAAATACTTGCGTTAATCCTTCGAAAGGTGTTTCTATTAAGTTTGTTGTTCTTTCCATATAATATTGTATTATACGGAAAGAACAAAATAAAATAAGATTACCTATTTTAGCGTTTATTTGATATTTACTAGTGTTAGTATGAAGCTAGTAAATAAAAACTATGTGAAAGATTGTCACAATTTCCTCGCAATTTAACCTATGGGGTTTAGGTAGATAGATTTCAGTATAGACATAGGAAATAGTCGATCTTGAATTTTAGGTAAAGGAAAGGGCAAAAAATACAGTTTACCGCCAGCGAGATACTGCCCTAATATTTTTTAGGGCCAACAAAACGGAAAAACCGGCAAAAAATATCAGGTACCTAATAATAAGCAAAGCTAACCAAACCCTTCAAGAATTATTCTTAGACCGTTAAAAACAAAACAATTAATTCCCTAAAAACAAATAAACAAAAAACCCGCAGTGCGTTTAACTGTGACGTCATAAAATATCGTGAGCATAGTTTGATGCAGCAATTATAATAAATTTAGTGGGAGCGTGGAGGTGGCTCGAGTTAGTTTAGCTGCAAGCGACTTATATTGTACGGGCCCCTTGGGCACCACTGAGGTTAAACGTACACTCGAATACAAGGGGCATAAGGAATATAAACTTTAAATGATCTTAAAGCCTACCAATACCGCCACTTCTTAAAGTATTAGGTACAGTTGTGGAAGCGTAACAGAGTTCTACAAGTACAGTATAAATACGAAAGCAGGTTTCGACAGTATCTAAAAAATAAATGCGTACAGCCGTGCTTTAAGTGAACAGCAATAGGCCTGCTCACTTTAATAACATCAACAACACGCCGTCCGTTCGTCACTACGACACCCTTGGGATTGTAGGATGCTGAGCGAATGCCACAACCCGAAATATGCACCTGTATATATGAAGACGTCATTTTATTATACTGTACTGCACGTCCTAGAGCTATCTCTTTTATCCAAAACTATTATAATTTACATCAAGACCTGGGCTGCTACAATACTGGTTCAATAGAGTCTGTACCATGCAAGTTCTTCAATCAGGACTATTATATCGTGGAAATGAGACGGCACACTACACCGTTAATAGCGTCGTCTTTATCTTATAGTGTAACAACACTCGTGAAAGTCAGCTTCGTTTCGCGACGAAATAATGAAACGCAGCTCCTAATCCTGAGAGCGAGCTAAATTAATTTTGTAAAAGACAAAGTTTTAACTAGTAGATTGTAGTAAGAAAGATTTTCCTCATTCCTACTATTATTTTTAATTAAATATGTAAAAATAAAGACGTGCGTGTGAACTGGAAATTCGCAAAATAAAAATCCTAGGATATAGTAGTAGACAAACAATTGTAGAGCTAATATGCACAAATTATATAATATGTCAAAGTTTAGTGACCATGAAACGCGAAAAATTTTACCCTCTATAGCAAAACTGCAAAAGAACCTTTTATCATTATTAAAGATCAAAACAAAACCAGGTATCCGTCGTTCGCAATATCAGATAGTGTCATACCTGTCATCCATCCACGGGAGTTGGATAAAGTCCTTTGAGCACCTGTGCACTTGACAGTACGGCCACGTTCAACTTAAATTAACTTTGCGTATATCAGGTCTTACGTTAATCTGACATCTACATATGCTGTTGAAACGAAGAAATCGTTGTCTATCTCTCTCTGAAGCAATTTATCCTTGTCTCACGTTGATATATATCAAATGGAACTAATTTGTGCTCGGTTCCTTGTTCAACGACTTTACAGCACTTGAGAGTTGCCGCAGTCTTGTTTTTGACTGGAATTCAAGGAAACTGTGTTTTGAATTTGTAATCGAATGATTTTAGGTATTATTTTAGGTCTTTTTGTTGATAAGAATGTTTATCTGTAGCTTTAAGATTATTAATTCTACGTGATAATTGTAACAGGTAGTCTCACCAAACGATTGTGGTAATGAATCTATCTTCATATAAAATTTACAGTATTTCAGGTAAAGAAGTTAATTTTAAGTGACGTAGATACACTGATTTCTAATTCATTTAACCCATAGTCTAATGAGACAAAGGAAGTAACAAATTAGCAATTCGAGACAAACCCAGAAAACTGAAACTTTGCATCAAAATTACTATTCTTGATTTAAAATTTAACTATTCTACTAATATTATAAATGTGTAAGTTTATGAGTATGGATGTTTGGATATTTGTAACTCTATCCCGCTCAATCGGCTGAATCAATTTCGTTAGCTGACACCCTGAATTAAAACAAAGGTTACTTTTAACGGACTGCATCAGAGGGAGAAATGTTCTTGCAGCTATAACCGACATTCGCGCGGACGAAGTCGCGGACAACAGCTAGCACATATAAAGCACCTAGTTTAGTTACTATCAGGTCATATCGTTTTTATAGAGGTAGTTATACCACACATTATCCGCTGTGGGCTTAAATCCTTCGCGTTCCACATTTTCCGTTATAAATTCCACATTATTACAGACACCAACTTTTCAAGTAAACAGTGCCCTATTGTTCGCTAATTCGTTTGTACTTGGTGCAAGTCATATGCGGATTACCACTTTCTTGTAACTGCATTTTAAAACCTGAAAAAAAATTGCGAAAGGATTGTACCTAGATCACGAGTAAGTAGTATTCAATCGTGCTTTTAATTCAAGTTCTTCCAAGAATATTCTAGATACATTACCTGACAGATGTAACTTTATTAATGAATTGGAAGTCGATCGATTCCGAAGAAAAATATTAACATGTGTAATATTATTATCATGAGTTATACAAACCTTTATTTAAAAATTTGGCTTTAGGACATCATCACCTTATTTATTATTATTATTACTAGCCTAAGATGTCCCACTGCTGGGCGAAGGCCTCCATACCCTTCTTCCACTTGTCTCTCTCAAGAGCCACGAGAGACCAGTTCGGTAAAAATTAATGCAGATCATCTCTCTTCATACACGCCCGTATGAAGGTATTGATGAGTGTGGATGAAGCTAAAGTGGTATGCCAGGATCGTAGCAAATGGAAAGCTGTGATCTCTGCCTACCCCCAAGGGAAAGAGGCGTGACGTTTATGCATGTATGTATCTCGCCATCTCTACTAGGGTCTGACATCATCACCTTTCTAAAAATCCAGTCTAAGCAGGTAATTTGGATTTTTTCTGTACATTTTCTTACAACTTGGGCCACTTGGCACATATCGCCGAGTCAGCCGCGCGGGCTCGCGGCCGGGACTCGCGCAAATTCCCGGAAAATTTCCTGGCAATCAGACACAACGTCTCCCTAGAGGGCGCAGCTCTTGTGCCCATGATCACAGCTCAACAGGATCTGATGCACTTTTGCAACGAAATCAAATAAAAGAATTTATGGAAGAACGGAGATTGTATCTTTATAGATTATTTTGTTTAATGTTGTCTGTTTGTGTTGCTTTTATTTATTATTTGTAATATTGTTTGATTTATATTTCTTTTGTACGCGTATAGACGGTTAAAGTTATTGAAATAAATGAATACAGTATCTATGTGTGTTCGAATGATTGTTTGCTATCGTTTCACGAGGGAACTCAATGGATTATGACACAAAAATCGTACGTAGATTGGATGTTACATGTGAGGTTACAAATAAAGTGTAGTTTTTTGTTTGTGTGAGATGCTTCTTGCCTGTTAGTTTCGGTATCAGAACTACCTGAAGAGGCTTTTTTTTAGCCTATTATGTCCTACTGCTGAGCAAAGGCCTCCCCTAAGTCCTTCCACGTTTTTCTGTCCTGAGCCACCTAAAAGAAACTTAAGTATTTTTTATTTTATCCATCAATGAAATCAATTACCATTTTTAACCTTTTTTAACAAAAGTTCTGAGAGAACAGTTATTTACTCTAAGTACCAATAAACAAATATAATTTATCTATATTTTGGTGGCAGCGTATCCATACTACAGCGAAGCAAGCATCTGTTTCTCGGGGTTCTGATGCGGTGCACTATTTTACTTCAGACTTCGATAACGTATTTTAAACGGGTTATACGGGTGGATTTTTGCGCTTTGAATTTCAAACACTTTTTGTCGCTTTTGTCACACGACACAGAAATTCTTGCGATCTGGGAATTTGCGGCGACAGTTCCCACCGCCTAGTGCGGAGTTTTTTAACTATTGGTCTCGTATATCTACTGGAACTATTAGGTTTTCTTTTTTTATAGATTTTTTTTTGGGAAATTTATGAAAATGATCGGAGTGTTTGACCGTTAAAGGTCCTAAAGGTACTTACCATCTCTTAAAGTATGACCGTTCTAGTTGTAATAAATAGGACGCTTTGTGCTGTGTAGTGTACCAACTGCGGTGATTCGTTTCTACGATTGCAACCCTTTTACTTTAAACGGTGTTGGTAGCCCTTTACATCGGTAATTTTGAATTATCAGCTTCTACGTTGTTGATAAAAAAATGTAAAGTTAATTTGTTTTACTCTGTGTGGGTGTGTATTATTCAAAATCTTAAAACTTTAAATAACACTAATAACAAATGATAAAACAAGTCGTCATAAAAACAAATTACGTAGAAATTGTCATCATCAATGACGGTATCTTCAAAAAGGATTACCATTTCTTGAAACACGCTTCCAGCAGTTAAATGAGTTTCACACTAAGTTTACTGAATCTAAAACACACATCCAACTGAACTGCTAAGTTAGAAATCATTAAGAAATATTCTTAATTATAAAAAGGAATTAGATGAAAGAAATTAAATAAATTATGTATAAAGTTTTCATTTCAACAGTTCTCCTTTTCCCGACTTAAACCGGATTAGCTACAATTAAAAAAGGTATAACTTCAAGAAGTGAACGTTTATTTTAGATTCGTTGATATTAAATGTTGAAGATCTTGGCTTCTAGCCAACATTCAACTAATCCATACTTTGTTAAGTGTATTTAGGGAAATAGTACTCAAAATTAGCTTAAAATGTCTTTTTTTAAAGACATTGTCAAATGAAAATAGCTTGAGCATCAACAGTCTATCGAATTTATTTAAAACTGAGACCTGCTGGATATGAATGTGGATGTATATAGGGAAAGAGGGCGACCAAAGTAATGATGGATATATTGTGTAAAAGATGATATGGCTGCAAAGAGGATGTTATTTGCGAGGTGACGTCAGTTAGGAACGTAAGAAGAAGACACGCTGCCCCCACCACAAATTATAATTGGGATAAGGACCTGGAAATAATGATGAAAATAAATACATCACTCCCAATACAATTCTCCTTAACAAGTGTTATTGTACAAGATAACCCTTCACTATAGTTTTGCAAAGCAATCTAGGTTTTTCACGGACGAAATACCTCGCATTCCCTAGTTTAGTCATATCTCGTTTTGTAGGAACGCTACAAAAGCGGGAGTGCAGGTCAGTCAGACCCCAAATTACGTTCCTACAATGCTTTTGTAAGTTTCCACGGTTAAAATAGTTTTAATAGCCGGCGTTACTGCAAAACAAATACGAAGCTAACTAGAATGTAAAACGTGGATGTTTCATTATTGTTTTGTATGAAGGGTTTACTCAATGTTGGTAAAATATTTTTTGGTTTGAGTGATATTTGTTTAGATTGAAGCAGGATATCTATATTTATAAGGTAACAGTATTCTCGGGAACTCTATCTTCGCTCTTTCTCGGGAACTCTATCCTCGGTCTTCCTCAGGACCTCTCTATGCCGGTTCTTCCCCGGAAACATACTTTATTCTCACTCGGGAACACATCTATCCCGACTCTCTTTGGAAACTCACTCTGTCCCGACTGTCCTTTTTACATCAGCTCTCCCTGGAAAACACAGTCTATCCCAGCACCATGTCAAAAACTTTTCTTTTCCTTATACTTGTATGTATAATGCTTTATTCATATCTACATGCTAGATATTTTTTGTTCTCTATCTGTCAGTTAGTTGCGTTTGTAGTTTCCTATGAAAGCCATAGGCTGTCTTCAACCCCACACCATACTCGGCCGGCCATACTAGCTACTATTGAAAATATACATTGACGGGGGTTGGTCAAAGAGACCACAACTAGGCATTAGTGCGTTTGGCGTGACCCTGTAGGTAGCACCTAGGTATACATATACGAGTGGCTATGAGTTACATGCTATAGGTTTCATTGTTAACTGACATTCATCGTTTAAGGGCCCCTTATTCGAAATTTACGTTTCTAGATCGAGTTTTTTTCAGAGAAATCACCATATTTAAATTCTCAAAAAAATATATAGTACAGATATGTACATGCTTTATCTAGTGACTTTTTTGGATAGAAACGAATTATTTAACATTTTGCTCGATAAAAAAAAATTCAGAAGTAAGGTCGATTTTAAAAGTATTTTTAGTATTATAAGACTTGGACTGAACGTAATTTTATATAAATTTAACATTTCATTTACTAATCGGATTTGCCAGGGATATTATTGGATACAATTTTAATATGGCGCTTATTTTTTTTTTTAAATAAAATAAATACGTGAAAAGTGCTCGCGCGCACCGCTCGCTCGGTGCCAGTGTCCGGCCGGACGCCATCGAGGTAGGACCTATGCAACTTTTGCTCGCGACCACAAATTTACGTAAGTGATTGAAATGGTAAATAAAAAAAATAAAATTAAGAAAAGAAGGGTGTCTGAAGTGAAGATAATCCGAAAGTGTATTGCGTAAGTACTTATTCTATAAATACGTCACAATATGATTACTTCTATACACAGAGCAACGAGAAGTCAGTATGTATAGAATTTAAAATCTTTAATGGGAATATTCACCTTTATAAGGTGCAGATTTCCATCCTGGTCAAATTCAAGGAGATGTACTTACTAATATTGTGTTTTGATTTTATTATTACATTATTTTATTACGTATAAGATTTGAAAGAAATTGAACATGGCTATCGATCACAACTCACCGATACCACTCTCAGGTAGGTACAATGTCACGGTTTATGGTCGCGATGTGTTTAGTAGGTAGAAATAAGCCGGCCGCGCGGCGCGGCGCGGCGGCGCGTCGCACAGACCGTCGACACTAAAGCAGCGCGCCCCCGCGCGCCCCGCGCGCCGTGCCGCGTGTGCCACGTCTGGGTTAGCTATCGGTTTCATACATTTAGTTTCGACACTCGGCGCGGGGTATGTCGAAACTAAATGTATTTATTTTTATTAAATGAAAAAAATGTATGAATGAAACCGATAGCTTATAATTATCGGCACGGATCTTGAGCGCTGGCCTTGACATGCGCAGAAGTCGTTTTTTGGGTCTCATCGGGTCAATGCACCGGTGCATGCGGGCGCAGGGAACGGTTTATCGCCTGTGATTGGCCCTTGGCATGACGCAGAGCGACGCGTCACAGAGGCGAGTCCTGATTGGCTCGTTGTTGCAGCACACACTTCTCGACACTAGTACACTTCTGTGCAATTTAATTGTTTGTATTTTTATTGGTAATTTATAATTTCAACTTTTTTAAATGTTTCTTCGTATTATATTATGTTTAACTTCGAATTATATGATGTTTAACGCACAAGGTGTCAGTGAGTACACGTGGTATTTTGTCGTGGTAGTTTTAAAGTTTATTATTATTTCTTATTTAAAAAAAAAAATATATTTAAAAATAATAGTACTACATTGACATACATTATGCGATCATTGAGTTCTTTATTATATTTTATTAATACCAAACACTTTTTTTTAATTTATACATGCCCAATAAATAAAACATTTTCATTTCCACTATTCAGGGTGGCGAGGACAATGCGACAATAATTTAACACACGGTTAGAACTAGTAGCCATGAATCATTTAAGTCATGACACGTTTTGATATTACGTAAACTGAAAGACTTTTTTTTTCAAACAAACTAAATAATAAAAATCTATCTCAAATTGTGATCACTCTGTGCGAAAGTTCATTCGTCAAATAACTTACCTACGACTAGCGGGCTTACGTTTACTCGGTGCGGCAACGTCGCACGCCGCACGCGTAGATACAACAGCTTGCCGCGTAGGCGCAACCAAAATCGGACCGAACATGAGACATTTTATGCCTACAAGTCGCGACGCGTTGTTGCCAGCTGGCGCGCACAGCTGTTGTACCTACGCGTGCGGCGTGCGACGTTGCCGCACCGAGTAAACAAACGTAAGCCCGCTAGTCGTAGGTAAGTTATTTGATGAATGAACTTTCGCACAGAGTGATCACAATTTGAGATAGATGTTTATTATTTAGTTTGTTTGAAAAAAAAAGTCTTTCAGTTTACGTAATATAAAAACGTAGATATCATGATTAAAATGATTCATGGTTACTAGTCCTTACCGTGTTAAATTAATGTCGGGGTGGTAGCGCCACGCTGTATAGTACTCACCAAATCTTCTACAACCATTCTTTAAATTCTATAGAATGATCATCGCTTTCCTTAGTCACACATTCATAACATATTAGTGTTGACAATCAATAGTTTAGTGGATAGCACATCAAGCTAAGTGTATTATTATGTTTTTGTTGCAAACTACTACTTATTACTAGCACAATATATATATGAACTACTGATTTATTTATTTATACTGTGGCGTGCCCGCCCGCCGCCATAGGTCACCGGAGTTCAAATCGCGACGGCTCCTGGGCAACGCGGACGCAAGCCGTTTCGGTGCGTTAAATGCCTAAACTTTCGGAATAAGGGGCCCTTAATACCTAGGTATAGCAACACGTAGCATGTTTTTGTCTCTTTTTTAACCTGTATGATTATTACTCTTCCGTGATATTAGTAAACTCCTTCGCTTCAAAGTGTTTTAATAATGACTACCTACTATGAATTTCAGTTAAAACAAAATTGGCCAAAATCGTAGTTCAAAAACAGATGTCTCAAACATGAATACACAATACCTAAAATATAACAAATATCTTCCATCGTCAGTACTGTATCAAATTCCATCTCCGGAATGTTCCTGTTCACATCGGTGTAAAAACAAGAAGCCAATTAAACCGGGATCATTATCGTTGGAGATTTGTAGCTCGGAAGGCGACACGGAGGCTTAATTACGATCACAGTGACTAACTTTCGAAATAAAACTCTAATATTGAACGAATTTGGCTCAAGTTACTTTGGAGTTTAAATTTCGGAAATTTTCAATTACGAATGTATTTGAGCCTTTTTATTGTTGTAACTATCGGATGGACGTATAGTAGCGCCATTTTGCGTTTATTCTTTTTTGTTTTTTTTTGTGCTAATCGGGAATAGGGAAATAGTTTTTGTAGCGAGGAACGGACAGTGAAAGGCCGTCAATAATTTTACAGAAAAACACTTTTGGGTAAATGATCAAGATGGGAGAATGATATTAATAGTACTGAGATTTGATATCAATAGTTTTACGGTTAATACCAAATCTGGTAACCCATTTTTAAAAACACATTTTTTATTACATATTTTAACAGAATTTTTTGGTTTTGGATCTCTCAAAACGTCAAAAAATTTTTTGTCACAATAGCTGTAACTACGCAAACGGAGCTCTACGCAAAAATGAGTAATTCATATCTAAACATGTGCACATTTCATAAAGAAAAAACGCAATGAATCGCCGAGAGTTTTCATCTATTAACCCGTCCATATTTTTCTTTGATACTAAAATAAGCATAAAACATGCGCGGAGTACGCTAAACGGGATTCTAATTGAAAATGTTTTACAGAGGAACATCTCACAAACGTACAACATTTTAATTTAACTGATTGCATATACGCGAACAATTCGACATCATTTGGTTTGAGTGCCTAAATTTAGCTGATCAAAAAGATCCTTTGGCTATAAGGCGAAAGAATCTCGAGAATACATTTGTGTATCGGGTATCGTTCAATCTGTTCAATTGGATGTGTAGAGTAAATAAATATAGGGAACATTATCATTTTTTCTTTTATTCTAAATGAAGGCGATGGACGAATGCAGACAATTGCGAAAAACCATTTTATTCATTTAAGTGGTATTCATGGGTAAATTAAATGGAAATATATGTATCAAACTGATGATGAAAAGTCCACCACCTTTTTGTTCACCTTTTTTCGGTATGAAAAGTTTGTGATTTCTACCAACGCCAAGAGCAACAAACGAGGCACTTAAAATAGCTCCGCGAACTCTTGACCTTGTTCTTCAGCCCCAAGGCCTGAAGATGCAGTACCACTCATTCCACTGCCTTAATCTCAATTTTTACTTGGGGTCGGTGCAGCGTGTCTTCTTCTTCTACACGTTTCTATCTGATGTCATCTCTCTTTCACACAATCCATCCATCGTTTCTTTGGCCATCATCTTCCCCTATATCCACATTCATGTCCAGCAACTTCCTTACCACGTGATCCTCTATTCTACGCATGACATGTCCATACCATGACAGCCGAAGTGAAGAAACAAAATTGATTTAGTCTTCTGAAATAAACAAATCGTAATAATCACATAATTAACGAAAATAATGTTTCCAAGTCCGTCCTTAAGTAAACACTTTTAATTACAATTACCTTTTTAATCCGGGTCAACGGGAAAAGCCACAAGCGAAAGCTAGTTTAAAACAATCCTTTTTCAATTCTGCGGCACGCGAGCGTGTACTGTAATCGACTTTTTACGGCAAACAAATGCTTCTGTTTGCCTTTCCGTTTGTAATAGAAATACAGTGGGATGACGTCACAGGAAAACGGGTTATGGTGAATGAAATTTCGCTGTTTTATGACTGTTGTCGATAGAGAGATGTCACTGGTTTGCACGGCGTTGATGAATATCAATTAACTGAAGTTTAGTAGGTTACAATGACTTGTGACTTTTAAAAGAAATTTGGGTGTTCATGAAAATTTTGCTAATATTTACGAATATTATGACGCTATTTTTTTAGCTTAGATATTCACAAAATTACATTTAAAAAAATAGAATGAAAACGTGTTTTTCTGTCAGAAAACCACCAGTAATTTTGGTAATTTCTCATTTCACCCTTTGAATAAAGGCGCCCTTCAGATTGCTACAAAGTAAGCTTAAATATCTTCTAGCATCTTTAAAAATTATCAAAGAACTGCAGTCATATTGATTCAAGCTAGCTTGTTGATGTAAATCTCCTTAGAAAACGGAATACAACGGGAATCTTCAGAAGCTAACAAAGAAAACGTAATTTTCTTAAACTACTTATCTAAATGCACATAATTAAGAGTGTAGTCTTGGCAATCCGAGTATACTTCCAGCCTTTAAGGATACCCTTATTTTTAGCTAAAAGGTAAAAAGCCCACCTGGCGATAAGTGGTCATTGTGTGGGGGAATGCCTCAGTGAGAAATGAGCGAGGAATGAGCGAGAAATGAGCTGAGGGTCTACCGACACCTCTTAAGGTACAATTACAGTTGTGAAAGAGAGACGCAGCTGTATTCCGTGTAGAGCTCTATCATGCGTCCACAACTGCAATAATATTTCTGTAAGTAGTAGGTTCAATGCGATTATTCCATTTGTCGTATTGTATTTTCGTATTTTCAAATTTAGAAGCTTATCTAGCATTCAATCTTTTTAAATTGGTTGCCCAATGTTGTGCCTCAAAGTGGATAAGGGCATAATACTTATAGGTCAATAGTTTCCTTAAAAGTTCCAATACTAGTCTAGTTTCGAATTTGCAACCATACAAAACTTATTATAGGCTATTTTTTTAATTTCCTATAAGTTTGTAAAGATTTTCGCATTAATGTTTGCAGCACATATTTTTCATGAAATGCAGCAAAATATGTGAGCAATGAAAAGCTCACTGCAAATTGGACATAATTCTTACTCCTATTTTCGTTCGCAGTGAGACATAGGTTTATGTAAAGGCCAAGTTTCTCATATACTGCCTTTTGTAAGCACTTGCTTAAAAGGCTCTTTTACTTAGCAACAATTTCGTTAACTTTGTCCAACATAAATGCATTAAACATTTTCTTGTGAGCTTTAGAGTTTTTTGTTTTGGCGGTGATCGATCGGGAAGTTTTGTTGTTTTTTTTTTATACAGTTAAGTGCCGGGTTGGTACCTACTTGATTTATTAGTTAAAAGACGTTTCGACAGTTGTAAAATATTTTTTTTAGAGTTTAGTTATTAGTTTAGTTAAGTTTTTTCGTATTCCAGTCAAAATTGACCAAATGGCTTACTAGCCCATGTAGGTATGTGGCTTTTGTGATAAGTGAGAATGATGTAAGAATTGTCAAAAAAGATTTAAAATAAGTTTCGTTTCTAAAAGACTTACATCTTTTTGAATATTGAACAAGGAAACATCTAAGCAAAAAACATCCATAACTCGAAACCAAACCGTCTTTTTAAGAAAATCCAACAAAAAATATTAAGCATCTGACTAAAGAATCGAACTAAATCCTTCGCCTGCTATAGTATTATATATACACAAAAATGATATCACATTAAGTGCTACGGAATACTACTCTTTGCCGAGTTGAGATTCATTAAAATTTCAGTAGCTACCCATTTCACAGCGAGACTGAGCGGGCGAATTATTAATTAATTGAAACACTGAAAACCTATTTTTCTTACCTTATATCTCAGGTTGAGTTTCGTATTGAAGGGTTGGGTTTTTACTGAGTTAAAAGAGTAAAAGAGTTTTGTTGTAGATCGACGTGAAAAAAAGGGAGTAGTCTAGGTTTAGGTTCATACTGATTAAGTTATGATTAAAAGTTCTCTTTTATCTAATTCGGTATCATTGTGTCGACCGGCATAATAGGGTTGATGACAACTTTCTTTTTAATGTCCGTCATTGTTTTATAATTTTTTTTTACTTCACAAACAAAAAAATACCAAAACACTGTCAATGTAAGTTGCGCGCAGCGTCACTTTTTGGTACAAGTTTTAGAAATGCGTTACGTCACTATCACGGTGTTTATGAAGATATAGCAAGACGTGTTCTTGGCACTTCGCGTGGTCCAAAGGTTAACCTTCAAAGTCCAACGTTAAAGTAAGCCTTTATAATATCACGTTCATCTTCTGGGGGATAACTTTTTCTTTCGATACACTGAAGTTGTATTTAAAACATGACCAAGATCAGTTTACAAATGTTGAATATTGTACCAATAGTTGTTCATTTCTTAGCTTACAAACTCGTAAGTTTATTATTTAGCAAACAGTAAAATGTAAGTTCATTGAAACTGAATGGAATTGAACTCTTGATTACACTATTCTACGATATAAAATCCATGTTTTATACTCAAATACATTTGAAAGGAGGTAAAACAGATTCTGTTAACACATTATGAATACTATTTATGTTAGCACTAATATTGAGTTAGCGTGAATTGTAAAGGGTGCGGTTGGAGTAACGTAACGTTTCTAGTATTTCATGAAAGGTTAAAATAATGGGATTTGTTTGATTATGTCTAATTCAAGCTTTTATTAGACAAAACCTGATAACTTGTTGATTTTAGTAGGGAATGTTGATTGTAATACGAATTGTGCATGAACATAGTAATATATAAAATTTTATGATTTACTTTTTATTAGCGTTTTATTTGAGTTGAAATGATTGTTAACAATATCTAACTACCTAATATTATAATAAGCATAACTACAAAAAGCCCCACGTTGGGCGCCAAATATCTTTCTTCAAGTACCCTCAAATTTACAAAAAAAAAGATACAACCACCCCCGGGCTTTAGCCTAGTATGCCTCAAAAGCGTAGTTGTATTAAGAAAAAAAGGAGTTTATCTAACCGAAAACCCTCGGAATCCCGTAGCATTACCAACTACTACACGAGATTACTGAGTCCATCATGACGATGGCTGGGAGCGTCTCAAACGCGCGGGTATCCCTCAGTGTTTACCGCAAACAAGTAACAACTGGCGATATTACTTCAATTTCTTCGACGGCTCTTATCTGCGGATACGGAATGGGACATACGGATGGACTGGACAGACAATGAAATTGGTTAGACAACAGCGATTAAAGAGTGGCATGATAAAATACGTAAGGTTGGGTTGTTAAATCTGTGATTATGGCATTTAATGTCTCGAAAACATTAACGGAAATGTAACAATGAAGAAAACTACTAAGATTTAAGGTAAGGTAACTTTGATTTGTTACATCATTGACTTGTTTGTAGAGAATAAGGCCACAGCCGAAAAAAAAAATTACAGTTTTATCTTGCTCATACAAAACAGGAACTGGAAGGCGCTTCTACAGTTTCAGATTAGTTACTTACCATATTCCAGTTGTCAGTTCCACCGGTCTGTAAGTCCGGTACCTAAGGGCAATCTCAGTGTAGGGATGCGATACGGAATGCGGCTTGCCCAGGGGATCGCTGCCTCTAAACCTCGAAATATATAGGCTTGCAGGAAAATATTAACATGATTCGTCGAGCTCTCCCACAGCCTTCAACGAATCAAGTGTCCACTCAAAGACGCCGTTTTCATACGAGATAAGCATGATTTTCGTTCCTTTAATAAGATTTCGGCAAGTTTCTTTTATTGGTAGGATGTTTTACATTTGTTTTATATGATTGAGTGGTGCCGTGCGTCCGTATTTTTATGTTGGTCTCATATTTCTCTGGACGTGTGTTACACATACATGAGCGGGATTTATTTGTTATGTTGTGCGTTTTCTTGGAATACAAAATTGTTGAACAGTATAGCACTTTGTATAAGCATCGTGATTAGTAGTGATCGGGTTCAGGAAAGGGGGAAACTGCAACTGCAGTTGGTAAGGGTTGATGTAACCACAGGTATTGTATCAAAAAATACGGTTTCTTGTCACAGAAGGTTGCGGTAGATTCACAAAGGATCACCCATCTTTGGAGTCACCGCATTGCGCGCTCGGTTTAACCTTTTACCATTAGTCAATATATACAGCTAGCTAGTCACGAGTACCATGCAATTCCTCAAAAATAAACTTTCTATATCATTCAAACTAGTCGAGAACATTTTTCTTAAGTCCCGGCAGTATTTCTCAAACTTTTTACTAAAGGGATTAAGATCTGTAACGGTTTAAAATAAATGGCGCGTGAAACTGGTCGCCATTCTTTAATATTCGTTTCTAGTCCATTAATTCGCGATCAAACTGAGAGAGAATACAGCTATTACGGCTATTTTGCCTATGGGATTAACAAAACGTGATTACGTGAAGGAAATAATGTTTGGAGAGAATATGACGGGGTTCAGAAGATGGCTGAAACTGCATTATTCTTAATTAGTAGGGAACCTTTCAGAGTGTTTCTTAGTACCTCAATGGTGGCCTTTGTTAATTGGATATTTTTAAGGAAGAGATGAACATTTTTTCTTAAAAAGGAATTACTCCCGCAATTGTCAATAATTTTCTTTCGTCACGAAGTTTTCTTAGCCTCCACTTGCCGCGTTGTAGGGAGATTAAGAGCCTCATTGCCTTATTGTTAGATATGTATGGACTTAATCCTTCTAATATTATAAACGCGAAAGTACGTAACTATTAATGAACGGATGGTTGTTCGTTACTCTTTTATACTGAAACAGCTGGACTAATTTTGATGATATTTGGTATGGGGTGAGCTCACACCCTGGATTAACACATAGATTTTCACCGATGGCGCCAAATGGTTGAAATATTTTTGCAGCTATTCCCGACATTGCGCGGGCGAAGTCACAGGCAACAGCTAGTAATATCATAAAGATTGTGTGATAGCGTGTCCAAAAATACATACAAAATTATTTATTAAAAAATATGTTTACTCGGAACCAACTGCCTTAGATCCACAAACATGTAACCCGGCCAATTAACCAGACAGTTAAACGAACAAAAGTTAAACAACAATTAACCACAACCACTTCACATAACCACCGTATAACCATTCTAACCCGGACTGAAATAACACAGTTAATTTTGATAAATTATACTGAACCTAAATTAGATTCGCGAACATTGTTTAACTGTCCAAATTTAACCGAGACGCCATCAATTAAGCTCTGAGTTAACTATTGTAGTTTAATTTCTCTAACGGTTAAGTTTTAGATTGATTGCTACTATGTTACTTTGTATGAGTTTGAGTGATATTCATAATTGTGTTCATCCATTTCTTTGGCCGTTTTTTTAAGCGTTTATACATGTTTACTAACTTGTTTTGAACGTCTGTTTAGTTACTTTAAGGTCTCAAAGCAGGACTGTTTAAGCGGGACAATGCTTTACGCTTAATATAGCTCCGTCTTGCTTACACAATTCAAATAAAGGGTGTTCCATTTATCACTATCGTACTAACGAGCATAAAATCTGTTGACTGAATAATGTGTCTGTTTCTCTAAATCCCAATTAACCCCGAAATCCTTTTGCACTTCGAAAAAGGGAAATATTAAATAGAAATTTAAAATGAACACAGATATAAATTTCAATAGAATCGGTTATAAAGCAGAGTACTGGAAATGGCAATTAAAATTGTTTTAGTTTTGAATTTCGGTTGCAAAGCTGCAATTTATTAGAATGTTTTAGTTTTTATGTGTGTGCTGTGGTATTTATACATAATTATGACCAGTATCGGTTACTGGTATTTCAAGCAAAAAATATACAAGTATAATTAAACCTGTTGTCACATTTAATGGCATCCATAGTGTTTCAAAGAATTTGGGCTTGTGTATGACATTAACATGATGACATGGTGTGCATATTCGTAACAGGCTCCAACCGAACTATCTGTCAAATGTGTTGTATTCGCCATATGATGGCATTAGTTTCAATTTCAGCTACGTGCCAAAAGTTCTTTGTAGCACTATTAGGTGCTTATTTACAGAAAATACTTATACTAGAGCAAGTAGAAAAAAATACGGTGAAATGCGGAATAAAGATGGGGCGCTACATTTTTCATAGCGGCATTTCCTTTCGATAGCAGTAAAATTCCTTTAAAAGGTCACATTATCAAACAGACTATTACAACGAAGGTAAGGAAATCTAACCTTTCCTTTAGTGTTCAATTTTAAGGATCGTAGAACTAATTATAATAAATTATTCTTTGACCTAATTAACGTAGCTAGTCTACCTGGGGGCCAAGAAGCACCTCTTAGAGAAAGGCAGTCGCAGATGTGGACGCGAGATAGCGCGCTACACGACGTAGAATGGTGTCTCGCTCACACAACAATAGTAATGTCTACTATAAGTAGTTGTGGAAGGCCCTCTAGTAAAGTCAAGGGGTGATTCTCATTAAATATAAAACTGTTGATTCTCGACACGCATGTTTTGGTTCGTGTAATATTGTTACGGTGTTTCGACATTCGTAATTAGGGGAACGAAAGAAAGAAATATTGTTACTCGTAAAGCTGTTAAACTTTTATTTTTATAAATTTATACAAATATGGTTTTACCTATATTCCACTAACAAATACAAATTAGTAATTATAAAAACTAAATTAATTGATAGAGCACTAACTCATTCATCTTTACAAGTTAGGTAACTGTAAAAAAATAATTTTACAGCACGTTGCAAATATAACGTACAAACAATTCCGCTCACATTTAGTGAAAACAAACTGAAACCTGTAATTCAAAGCACAAAAAGCATCATAACTTAACTTGACTTTGTAGTTTATTGCAAGGAGAGTTGTAAAAATTCGAAAATAAACAACATCGAACATTAATTGCCGCATAACTATTTTAATTAAAGGGTAAATATAACGGGACATTGTAAAAACGTTGAGACGCCCAAACGACGGAGTCGAACACTAGTGAAACTGTAATTACCGGCGCGGGCACTTTCGACCTTATGCGCGGTGACTAGGAATCTATATTTCTGGATGAGGTATGTATTATATTTTATGAAAGTGAAGCAATAGAGAGTGCATCTGTGTTTGCTCACACGCTTGTGCACTATAATACGTTCCGCGTAGTTGGCTGGTGTCATAGTAACACTACCTGCGCCGTGGTCAAAATCGGTCGGGACAATATTATTATATTTGCCGGGACAGACGTTTGAAGAGGGAACCAAGTAAAAACCAAGTAATTTTTTTGTAACATTCTCATCTGGATATTCATCGTAAAGTAAACCTTTTAGTAAAGTATTATCAAGTTGTATAGCAAGACAAGATGCCATGTTCATTCCCAAAAAAAGGTTATTCGAAGAAATATTTGTAATAACCACCACATCCAAGACATTCTTCTTATATCCAAAGTAGGAACGAACAAGAAAATTAACTAGTAACAAATTCATCCATTGACATGGAGTTCCTAAGTACCGTCTGCAACTCAGTTCGGGGCGAAACTGAATCATATAAGAATTCGGAATCCTCTAATTGGGGTTAATTGAGATAGGGTACCGTTTCGTCCAGAATTTTATACGGCGTGTCTTAATTATATTAGCCTCTATTAATAGATTTTCGTGGAAAAATGGAAAAGTTACGATTAAGGTTTGGTCTTTAATGTCGTTTCTATGTATTTTTTTCTGTGTCTGGAGTCAGATTCCGTATTTTTTTTTCGTTTGATGATTTTTAGGTTCACTTAAGGTTTTGTGGATATGTTTGCAATTTTAATGACATATTCATTGCTTGCAGATTCATTCCAATAGTGCCAACGCGATAGTTTTTAAGTTAAATATTCTATGAAATGACTAAATAAGCTAACTCACTGCTGGTGCTGGTTCAAATTCCAATATTTGGAATCCAAGTTAACTCACGATGTTTTTTTGTTACCGCTTATCAGTAGTGTCTTAGAAACATTCTAAAAGTACATATAACTTTGAAAAAATTGGTACTTGCCTGCGCTGAAGATCGAACCTGCACCTCGTGCATACAAATCCATACAAAGAATTGCAAGGCCACCACGACAGTTGTTTTAAAGACGCACAATAGAAAAAAGTACTTAAATGATACAACGGTTTACTTACGCGTATGTATCGGGACAGCCCGACTAGTTTCGGACCCAACCGGAGTCCTTAATCACGAGCTGCCGCTGCGGCAGGGTACCGCACCTTTGTATCATTTAAGTATGAATCATCCTCATGAGAGTTAATATTAGAAAAAAATAATCCTGAAATCGTATGTATCATGGTGATCAATGCTCGGTCGTGATTGTAAGGTCTGAATTAAGCAGAAAGCTTCCACACCCTCAATCACTAACCACTTGAAAGCCATAGTTTTTACTGTTCCCAGTTAATTGATCACTGTTCATTGGTTTTCGAACTTTGGTTGCACCTAATTTATTTGCCAACGAACTCATATCGCGATCGTTGCAATGTAAAAGTTTAGATAAATTGCTATGCTAACATCGAGGAATGAATAGCTGTTAGTTTTTTAAATAATTTTCCTTTTGATATTATAAACGCGAAAGTTTGTGAGTATGGATGGATGGATGTTTGTTAGTCTTTTAAGATCAACCGGTTGGAGAAATTTTAAAGACATTTGGTATGGATTAAGCTGATACAGTTTACTAACACTTAGATTACTTTTTAACCGACTGCGTCAAAGGGGGACATATGCGTGGACGAAGTCACGGGCTAGTTTTTATTATAATTATGAAGTGTAAAATAAAAGATTGATAAATGTAAAATAGAATTAATAAAATGTCACTCCCGTCTATTTCGTCTGAATGTGAAATTCCTGTACATATTACTATGACACCTGTCAAAAGTGTGATAGGTTTTTTGCTTATATTTTGTGCTTAAAATTTTCATTATGTATGATTATTTATTTAATGTATATCTGTTAGCAAGTTCATGCTAAATTTAGTTTGATCGCCATTATATGCTTATATCAATGACGTGCGGTCGCCCATTTCTAGTGGAATAACGTAAATAATTTGACGGAATAACTAATCCGAGTTTGAATAAATTGGATATTTTAAGTGTTATAATGTTTTTGAAAGTATGTTAAAATAGGTATTAAAATTTAGTATAACGTCATATTTATGAACTTTTATTATGTAATCTAAAACACAACTACAAGTTTTTTTTTTAATCCATGCTAAGACAAAAAAAGAAACATAACCCAAAGTGTTCCGAATTCAAATCAAACCAAAACAAAAAAGTTTTTAATTCATATCATATTCTCAATTTAAATATCAAAAACCGTTAAGACAATCGAAATTGGAACGCTTTATCTCATTCAATTCAAAAGTGGGAGATCAGAAAAGGTTCACTAGTTAAGGGTTACTACCAAATCGGTTGCCAGTAACTCGTTGAAAGTTAACGCTGATAAAATTAAACTTAGGAGTCAAAGACCAACTTTTGTAGATAAAGACTGGCTTGATATCTCGGGACACGTATTACGTAAATTACGTCAAATTGACGTTGAATGAACGAACGTTAACGGTTCTGAAAGAGTTGAATTGTTGAGTTGGTGTAAAAATGTTTGTAATGTGCGTAATGCATGATTTGTATTCAAATTAATCAACTACACACATTATTACTCCTTAATAATATTCAGTCACAGTTCGGTCCGTATGTCATTGTAAGGATTCAGCAGAATAGAGTCAGGTATTGTACCTGATACATGCTGATCTGGACTCCCATTCGGAGAAAACTTTAAAAACAGTCACACTGAATCGCGTCGTTTTATATAATTTTTTGTAGTCCAGTTTTTTGTCAATTTCTTCGTGACTGTAATTGTTTGTGCTGAATAAATGTGTTTTCTATCTGTCTTATCTATCTAAATTCATTTCATTGTTCATTGTTCACAAATGTTATTTGAGTATCTGAAGACAACATTTAGCAATCAGTCAATCAATCTGCTTAACCTTTTGCCGTCTTCTGCTGGACATAGGCCCAATATCTCTGAAGACAAGATCCATTTCCTCAAGCATTAGCTTCAATTGTATAGAATTGACAAGTAAAAATCTTTTGTCAAAAAAATGTCATTCAAATACATTTGCAGGTTTTTATATATATTATTATAGCTTTAACAATTTCTTTCGAAACATTATTTCAATCTCTTCATAATAATATTTCCTTTACCTTAAATCCTATAATCCCGCAACTTAAACCCACAGATTGGACGTAACTTAACGCTATTACTTAGTTTAAATCACGATCAAATGCCAATCAGAGCCCACAAGTAGTACATCATGTAAAAACGATTGTCCCAAGATAAGGCCTTTGACAAACAATCGGGCATTCCGCACAAAGATAGCAAGGTTTTGTCTCATAACTGCGGTTGTGATAAACCGCCTCAAGACCGGATAATATTGTGAGGAAATAATTTGTTTTTCACTCAGTTTTGGGCCCCTACATTTGCGTGAATAATGTGATAAAATTATTTTGTATAATCCAAATTGGTATGGGAAAATTCTGTCTTATGCGTCTGATTTCATGTGATGGCACGATAAAAAGCAGGCTTTATTCTTTGTTTTGGTATCTCCTTAGGGTTTAAGCGTCAGGAGAAATCTTCTTAAATCGGCCGAGCAATTTAGATCAAAAAGAGTTAGATAGACTGAGTTACTTTAGCATTTTTAATCTTATATATAAAATTCTCGGGTCACAAAGTTACTTACCGTACTCCTCTAAAACGGCTGGACCGATTCTCTTAAAATTTTGTAAATGCATTCAGTGGGTCTGAGAATCGTTCAACATCTATTTTTCATCCCTTGCAGCAACCGCTAGTATAGATCAAACAATACATTTACAGAAGTTTGCTTGTGGCTGAAAACATCTGAAACAAACACAAAAACTAGTTTATGAGTTATGCGTTAACAACCCTTCTCTTTACAATAAAAGGGTTAGTCAAAATCTTTATTTAATATAAATCCACATATTTCGAGTGCCATAATAGTCCTCCGTAAGACGGCCCGCATGGCCCCGCAGTTCGGTAATTAATCTGAACCAAATTTCTAGACAATGGATCTTAAGACTTAGTCTACTTAAACTAACTAGTTTCGATAACGGCTTGTAAGAAATTGGCGGCCGTTTGTTTTCTAGACTAGACTGGCTTTGAGGTTAGTTTAAAACTTTGTTGTACATGATAAGCTTAGTTGAGGTAATGATTAGTGAATCGATAGTCATTTTTTAGGGTTCTGTATCCAAAGGGTAAAGCGGAACCGTATTACAAAGCCTCCGCTGTCTGTCTGTCTGTCTCCAGACTGGATCTTATGAACCGTGATAGCTAGAAAGCTGAAATTTTCACAAATGATGTTTTTCCGTTGCCGCTATAACAACTAATACTAAAAAATATTAAACATTGCTTAAAAATTACAAACGTAATTTTTAAGCAATGTTTACTCAATCTTAATAAACAGGTAGATTAACAGACAAAAAGTTAGTATACCTACAACAAATGTGATTTTCTACAATAGATGATAGTACCACTCGCGCTTAGCCGGTTTTTTATCGTCTTGTTTAATAACTTCCGATCCTGACTAAAATAATTCAAGGGTTTATTTAAATTTTGTTTACCAGCAAGTAAGACAAGGTTATCTTTCAAACAAAAGGATATTTATCACTAAGTTTCCTTACTATGAGTTGGCGATTGAAATTTAAGTATGTATGAGTAGAGTGACAGAGCAAGGTGAACTCGGAGAAGACAGTTTAAAAAAGATTTAGAAAAAATATTACAGTTTGAGTGGACATGTTTTCTGGCAAGACTAGTTACCGATTTCTGTATGGCTGGTTAATTTAATCGGTTGTTAATTGTTTTGACCACGTGATTGGTGGTGGTGATAAAATAAAATGAGAGTTAAAATTGCTCTCATTGCTCGATATGTGACTAATAAGTTTTGATTTCGTAGCCTTACGTAGTTTTTTAAATAATTACCTTTTTAATTCTAATTTAGCGAAGACGAATTTGTGAAATATTTATCTTATTAAGTACTTTCATGTATATTAAATAGTTGTTTGAAATAATAATATACCGTTCTGTATGTATGGAATATACAAGGTAAGATTTGCTAAGAAGAAAAGCCTAGGGCACGTATTACCTTACATACAAAAATACCTCTTACTCTTTGAAGTCAGTTAAAATTTCCAGAAAAGAATCTCAGTCTAAGTGCAACATAAAATTATCATTTAAAAACGGTTACTAAGAGTTCCCAGTATAAATGCAGACATCACAAATCACATGTAAATTTTAAACAAATATCTGGTTCTAAAGTCATTCGCTTGAATCTACATTTTTGTCCTAATGCAGAATTGAGCTAGCTACCGTCGTAATGTCGAATAGATTTTACCTACCACTGTACCTTAAGGAAAGAATATTGGAAAGTGGAAAAGAGACGCCGCTCTATTCTGTGTAGTATGCTGTCTCGCTTCCACAACTGCAATTATCTTACTTTACAGCTTCCGAATCTTAGAAGCTGTGATAGCTTAGTGGCAAGACCGCAGGACTGCTAAGTCAGAGGTCTTGAGTTCGATCCCCACGGTGCGCACCGACTTTTCGAATGTTGTGGCACGTAAAAATGTGGGTCCTGCGCCTGAACTCTCTCCGGTCGTGTCGGATTACCGTTCCATCGGGCTATGAGAGTAAAAAGGAATAGAGAGTGCACCTGTGTTTGCGCACGCGCTTGTGCACTATAATATGTCCTGCGTAGCTGGCTGGTGTCATAGTAACACTAGCCGCCGTGGCCGAAATCGGTCCGGACATTATTATTATCTTACTTTACTTGAGGACGTGGTAGGAGTTTGGAAAAATAAATGTATCCTTTGCATTAGGATCTTGCAGATGCAGGATTTAAGGTATTTAAGTAGCAGACTTTTAAATCCGATGCGGATATATAAACGGATTAAGAGATTTTTTTCTTTTAGAATTTATTTAAGCCGATCAAAAATATAGATCATGTAATCCATGCTGAATTGAATTGTAATTTTATTTCTTTATTGATGATACAAAAAATACATAAGCTTTTACCGTTCAGATTCGCCCGCGGGCCGCGTGGATGTTAGTTAAAGCTGCAAAAAACATTATCCGCTTTTAACACAGTCGGATAAAAGTAACCTATGTATTTAACTAGAGTAACAGCAACCTACATAACATATTTTATCCCATTTTTTGCCGTTTGAGAATGGAAGTATCGAACATTCACACACTCATAAACTTTCGCATTATTGTGATTTAATAAACGATATTAGTGCCACTAGATGGCGTAGCAAGTATTACAATGTTTTTAGTTAGTGCCCATCTAAAATTCAACGTGGTAATGCCGCCAGTCTTCTGGGCACGTTTCCCGCCATTGATGGAGATGACGACATATTTCATTACAGAAAAGCTTCGTGGTAACCGGTTGTCATGCGGAGAAAAAACAATCACGTGGTAAGGAAGGGGCTGGACATGAATGTGGATGGATATAGGGGAAGAGGACGACCAAAGAAACGATGGATGTATTATGTTAAAGATGATATGGCTCCAAAGAGTGTCACTTGCGAGATGACAACAGATAGGAACGTGTGGAAGAAGAAGACATGTTTACCCCAAATAATGATTGGGATGAGGGCAGGGGAATAATGCTAGTTGTATAAGTCTAGTTGTAAATGTAGATATTTTTTATCTAGTTTTTGTTTCTGTCACACATACGCGCAAAACGAGAATTAAAATAACCATTACCGGATCGCGTATGTAAACTTGCAACAAGCCTAGTTTATACCATTTCTGTTTTTTTAACGGTTTAGAGCGAAACGTTTGGAGGTTAAAGTTCGCAGTTAGCGCAAATAGTAGGTAGTTTGCGCAGTTTAAACGAATTTGTGCAAAATTATTGTCATGTAATAGGGTTTATAATAAACCGTCATAGAAAAGTGCCTAGATTATTTATATTTCTGAACCTTAGTTTTATAGTGGGTTGCTTTAGTTATTAAGAATGTTTGTTGATTCAATATGGTAAAAAGTAAAGCTCGTCTGTGTCTTTCAAATTTATTTTCCAATAGTAGATGCTTTAAGTCTACAATGAAGAATGAAGAATATGAATATGTAGTTATGTACTTAAAAACCTTCTTATTTCAGCAATATTATGAAAGCAAAAGTTAGTGAGCTGCCAACCTGGTTTCATTAAGTACACTACGTTGGATTAGCACTACTTCGGCACCGATAATTAAAACCCGGGCAAAACAAAAGCAAAAGCTAGTTCTTCAAAATTTAAATTGTATAATTATCTCACTTCACTTACCAAGAGTACACTCAACTACAGCTGTAGATAAAATGTAATTATCGTTTCTATTAATTGCAAAATCAACATGAAAACATTTAGTAGCTTGTATAATGGTACTAAAACGAGACACACTCAAATTCAACTCAAATACAATCCGAATGGACTATTACAGCAATATGATACTTTGTGATAGTGATACCGCTATGGCACTGTATAACGCTATCCTTTTTTAACACTGAAATGTTTTAATAGCAGAATTCAGGGGTGTGTTTGCTGAACCATACGATTGTACGAATATAAAGGGATTTAGTGATAGAAGCGTTGATGTGGAAATTACGCGAATATCTGCGTTAAACTAGATTCTAATAGGAGTTAAATTAATGTATTTACATGGCAAACGGGTAACAAATTTTTTTTTGGTATGTAGCCTAGATAAGATCCCACTGCTGGGCAAAGGCCTCCCCTTTCTCCTATCAAAACTCCATGCCCTTTTCGATTTCTGGCCACGTGCGACCTGCATATCTGACAAGATCATCACACCACCTTTGCCGCGGACGACCTCGACGACGATGTCCTTCCTCCGACGTCCAGTGGGTGACGATCTTTGCCCATCGATCAGGCTGCATTCGCGCTACGTGACCAGCCCACTCTCATTTAAGTTTGGCTGTCTTCTGCCCGACATTCATTATCCAAAAAAGTTTAATAATAAAAAAGTTATAGAGCAGAAACACAAATGTGAAGACAGAAGCGAAGTCACTTGATAATTCTAGAAATGGCTGTGTAAATATTGTGGCACTATGCATCAGAATTGATAAATCAGATAAAATATTAATTTTATTGCAACTTAAAAAGAAGTTCCAACAGACAAATACGAATCGGAGTTATTGTCATGTTTTTAGACATAATAATATAATTCATCACACTACTGGAAAAGGTCAAGTAATAATTGGGATAAGGGCAAGGGAATGATGATGATGTCTACTGGAAAAGGCCCTTACTTATCTGATTCCAAAACGTATTGTTTGATAAAATTGGCCTAAAAAATACAACAATGTTAAAAGTGCTCAAAACAACGAGTTTTCGCTTTTGCAAGGAACCAAACACTTCATTTAAATAACTAAATCTCGCTTGTTAAGATGCGTTGGCATTTCGAAGCTATAAAACAAAATCGCTTGGTGCGACCTATTTGGTCGTGATAGGTCCCACCAAGGGTCACGACAATACGAGAATCGATATAAGAATCGATTCTAAAGTGTAGCGAGTTACGATTTTATCGATTCAACATAATCGAATTTGTTAAAATATTTGTCGCGACCTTTGTCTGTAATTACTGTAATTGGTTGACTTGACAGACAGTATGTTATCGATTAATTACATTCCTTTAAAATATTGCTAACGTTGGGGATTTATTTGAATACTATTTGTATCCCGCGGATTCACCCGCGTATTTACGTTTTTGTGAAAATACATGAAGAAAATGTAACTATATATCACTAGCTGATAATGTAACGTCCAATTATTGATCTTTTTTTGCTAATTGGTGTAGTTGTATTAATTAATTTGTTAATAAAAGTAGATTTTAATAACACCGGCCTCTAAATGTGGGCTGCGCAAAGGGCTCTCCCCGTTTGGAGAACCACCGCGCTTATCCACTTATGGGTTGTATAATAATATTACAGATTTCCACATTCAATAAGGCCTAACTGAATTCTCGGCGTAGAATGGGTTCAACACCAACAACACACTTACTTTAAGAGAGTGGTAGGTTTTTGAAATCGAAGTGGAAATGCTCATGGCCTATCAGCCGGGGCTGCGGGATGTTCGTGAGAGTTACCGCTCGCCCGGCACCCAAAGGGCTCCAGAAGGAACATAGTGGGTTTTAGTCAGTAAAAGTCTGACACTTTACAGCGGGCGGGGTCATTTGATGATTTCCCACGAAAGAAATGGGGCTTAGATAGACTGGATTTCTACTGGCTAAAGCCATTGGAGCGTCTTCATTTGCCTTTGGGCGGTGCCCCTGGCAGAGTAATACTGGTCCCTTAACCATTTATCGTTTACCTTCTTATTTTTATGAAAGTGCCTCTCTAGCGACGGTTAGCAGTCAGCCCTGCATAATGAGTCTTACCACTTTGATTATATCCTAAATATTTCTCAGTCAACACTTCCACCGTGTTGTTTTAAAGACTAATTATCTATTTGTGCTTAAATAGGTAGTCTAAACGTAAGGCATTGTCATTACATTACATCTTTTACGAACATAGGTGTCGAGACCAACCAACCAATGGCAATACTTTAATGATAACGCCACCTAATCTAACAGATCCCTACTTTTCCACCAACTCATATCATAAATGTAAGCTCAACGGGTTTTATGCAACATTTGTTATCCAAGTCTGGGTCAACACGAGAATTGGTACTAAGTATTACTAAGCTTGCTAAGTAAACACGCAATGGACCTTATGCTAGCAATAATAACGCGATGTAAACAGTTCTTAGTTTTACGTTCATCGTAAAAGTGTTTTATTTGTAGATTAGCGGTCAGTGATGTGTATGGCTTTGTTAAGGAGGCTATACACTGATGCGGAATCGTTAAACAGGTTTGTATTTTAACCTTTGACGATCGGTAAGTATGTGAGCTTATGGAAAAGTCAGCATGTACCTTAACATTTTATGTTTTCCATGTAATGGAGTTTAATCCTTGTATTGTGGGTTGCACAGACATTGAAATCGCATGCACAAAGTTACCCAGACATAAAACTCGACATAAATGTGGATGGATATAGGGGAAAAGGACGACCAAAGAACGATGGATTGATTGTGTGAAAGATGATATGGCTGCTAAGAGTGTTATTTGCGAGATGACGCCAGATGGGAACGGGTGGAAGAAGAAGACATGCTGCACCAACCCCAAATACTAATTAAGATAAGGGCAAGGGAATGAAGGCATAAAACAAGTACTTCTTGCTTGCAAAATTAGAGACTATTAAGAGGAGCAACCATGCGACACATAGAGCATATTGGTCATTGGTCTGATTACATTATATCACTCGGCAATCGGTGAAGTTAATGTAATTGATGTTAAACTGTTGTAATTTGCAAATAAAAAAAGAGATATCTATCACTTCAAACTTTACTACGATTCCTAAAAAAAGAGCAAAGGTATACAAAAAATAAACCGTACGTAAGTAAGTACTACGTATTCACAATAGACAAAACATCTAACAACAAGCACGACCTCAAAAGCTACCTAAAACCGCATCCGGCAAATTAACCGCACCGAAAACCGTACCCGAACCGGTCCGGTAAAACTGTTAGAACTACTTTTACATCTCGATAATAACCGGAATGTTTCCTCTAGTGGCAATTAGCTCTAGCCGTCCTGATTCAGCTGAATAGAGTCTAGACTGAACCGCAATCTAGATTTTTAAAGATTAAGACAGTTTGACTGGTCTTAAACGTTTGTAAGTCTGTGGTTCGTTGACGATAAGGATTTTGAATAGAAGTTGAATGTTAGTTTAAAAGGTGCTTTATGGTAATAAAAATTCTCATTTTGTTTCATGTTTTTTTTTTGTATTAAAATTGTATGAGATTAAAGTAAAAAAATATAATTATCAGGAAACTTACCTGAAATAGAGGTTACAATAAAAACGTTTTTTTTTTGTTCAATATTGTAAATATTTTTCCAAAATGAATTACATTAAATAAATATAAATAACAGGAAAACCACGTGCAATAGATTAATGACACAAACAACTAAATACACACTAAAACTTTTAGAATGTATCTAAAGTGAAGAAAAATCTAGTCCATTTTACAAAAACAAAATAATCTAGAAACATTCCTTACGTAGAAATTTCAGGAATAAAATAAGCAGCGGGGTCTCATGTAAATCTCCTTGAATTCACAAGCCTTCATGAAACGTAAAACGAAAACATACGTTTCCACTTCGTTCTATATTCCTGCTTCAGGATTTCACTGAGACATGAACATTAATGTAATTAATAAGAATTTCAGAAGTATCTGTTAATTTGTGGAGCATATAATAGTGAACTTTAATAAACTAATGCTGTACTGGTGTATATTTATTTGTTATTTTTTGACGCTCAAATGGCTGGACCAATCTATAGATATAAAACTCTTCCGTTACTGACTAACTGACTGATAGACAACGCACAACCAAAACTACTGGTCGTAGAAAGCTGAAATTTGGCATGTAGGTTCCTTGACATATGTAGGAGAGCACTAAGAAAGGATTTTTGGAAATTGAACCCCTAAGGGGTAAAAAGGGGTCATAAAGTTTCTGTGACCAATCTTATTCCTTGAGTTTATAAACTTGAAACTTGGCCCAAACACGTACGTAGGCTAGTAAATAAGTTTAAGTATATGTTTATCAGGGTGCCATTTGGTGACATTTTTTTTATTTCATTCGTTTTGATCACTTCGTTCATGTCGTTTATTTCACATTCGCGCGGGCGAAGTCTCGGGCAACAGCTAGTTGTCAAATAAAATATAGGGACAAATAGACATTTAAAAGTATTTGTGTCGGTTCTTTACTTGTTAGGTACAGCATCGCTATCGCTCCGTATCGACTCCAAGCCGACACAGATTCTCTTGGGAGTTAAAGAAAATACCATGACTTGCAATTAGTAGTTTTACAATTAATTGAGGATTAAAATTAAGAACTTGTTTTTGAACATGATAATAGCATTTTACTCTTGTTTTTTTCTTATTTGAAGTTTCTCTTAGTCTATTTTCAATATGTAAAGTCACTAGGACTCGTAATTTTATTTATGTATTAAATAAAATTCAAAATTTGTTTATCATTTTACGTGTAATTAACAGACAAAACGATAAAATTATTACTATTCACAAGCTTGTAAAAAACAATTAGTTAAAAAAAGAACAATAAATAGTCTCGCTTTATTGTTTGTCTTAACTATGCGTACTTTGCATGACCAATTCGTTGCAGACTATTAAGTTTTTTTTGCAGTCATGTAAATAGCTTTTACAGAACATTTGCACCTAATTACAAATCCAATACAAACAGCAGTTATTGACCTTAGAGTGGGCCATTTATTAAGGCTTTAATGCGTCAAATATTTTTAGCGAAAATATGGCCCTCGCGGCGGGGCATCGGTATATTAGGTTTGGGCCCAAATGGACAATTTCCGAGATGCCCCACGTTCGCAAGAATTGAATAACGACGACACTAACTTTGTTAACCGGGTACGTACGCCGCCATATATTTTTTCATTAGCCGTTTATTTTTGTTGTAAAAATAAAGGTTTTTTTTTGTTCTATGCTAATTCCTTGTGTGGACTATTGAGTGTACAGTACATGTCGTCAAAAGGTGAGGTTTGAAGTCGTAATTAAGGTTTTACACGTCAATTATTCAAACTTGCAATTAAATGAGAATGAGAGTTAGGAATGGAATGTAAAGCTTTTGTTTTGGTTTGGGATGTGTACCTACTTAATTGTTAACTTTATAAAGTGGTAATTATAATATAGGGCATCTTTTGCCAATTCCAAAAATACCGCGTTTGATGGGTTTAGTCAAACCATTGCGAAGTTATTTGTGGGGGGGGGGGTAAGTCCAATAAGGGTATAGTGGGAGCAAAGGAGCTGTCCCGGTCTCCTGGTCCCGTGTGATGTCAATAGATAGGGATAGTCGGGAAAGAGTTTTGTACGGATAGCCTTAGGACCTTAAATATCAGATTGACACGGTACACTGCATTGCAACATTGTAACACATGCTGTGTAGTTTAAAACCATTTTTTTACAGATGCCCAGCCTCAATAGCATCAAAATTCTAATATACAACAAAAACGTGACATCAATGACGTCACAGAGTTGCATAGCATACAGTCAGCAACACAACTCGGTACACAATCCGGTTCCGTACCGATTTCAATGTACCAGTATTTTAATTGACATTTAAGAATTGGTATTTGGAACGTGTGTCCAAATAGTAATTGGGATAAGGGCAGGGGGATGATGATGATGATGATTTAGGAATTGGTACATAATATGTTGTAACCATATTGGGTGTAAATAGGCCTAATGGGTAACAAAATAGGCCTGACATCTTATTAGAGACCCATTAGCACAATAAAAACTCATTCAATTTGAAAGTGTACAGTTGTTATAAGAATCTAATTGGGTTAATCAGTTTCAGATGGTCTTCCACTACGTCTTAAAATGTTAGTGCAGTTGTGGAAGAGGGACGCCGCCGCGCCGCTCGACGCGTTGTAGTCCGCTGTCACGCTTCCACGACTTGCAATAATATTACTTTAAGAGGTGGTATGACCGCTGTTGCTGACCGTACAAATGCACGTCAACACCGCATTCACCGCGGATCCGAAATACCGCCCATTAAAATAACGAACCAACCGTTATTTCGGGTTAACTTGTTATTATAGTTTAGTTATTTTTGGCATAATCCGTTATGTAAAAGCTTAAAATGTATAGAACTGTTACATCATGTATTCTCTCAAATTGCAGTTAGAACCTATCTCTTTATTTTGTTCAGAATTATATTTTAATGGTTTACTCACGTCCATTTATCGGGATAGACTAGTTTTGGACCCAACCGGAGTCCTTGATCATGAGCTAACGCGGTGGGGTTGCAATAAAATACAAATCCACATTATTTGTCTTAAACAACTTTTTACCCGAAATCCTAATTCTAAGAATTGTCATGACCGTTTCAAGCACTTTTAATCCGCCCAAATACATAGGACAGTACACTAAGATTCCTCCATCGTATTTCCAAGGTGGCTGAATGGAAAAATTCAGGCATTATCGGGTCGGGGTACGTCGACGCGTCGCCTCACTTTTATAGCCCCAAAGGCTTTTTACGATCGTGTCCGCGGATAAAACCCCCTTCTCCTACCCATTTAATCAATAGTGATTTTGGTGTAATAGTTTTTTTCCCTCCACTTTGAATATAAAAGTTTTTTGATTTAGATTTCCAACGAATAGTTTGGTCTCGTGTTAAAAAGTTGTAAACTGATTTTCGTTTGGAATGGCGCTGGATTTCTATCGGCGTTTGAGGGTTAATATATGAGCTACCTTATTATTTCGTTTAGAACTTGTTGAAGAGTTGAAGTGTTATTTATGTGTAATCTTTTTGAAACTTCGTTTATGATATTTGTTTAAATTGACAGTATTAACTCCAAACCCATAAGGACAAATCTAAATATTAGTATAAACGCCGAATTTATTTCATTTACACAACACATGTAATGCACACACATATAGCTTGTTTGTCTCATTTAGTTATGTTTCTTTTAATTCACGGGATAACTTCAAGGGAAGAAACCCGGTCCTTTTTAAAGGCTTACACGGGGACACAGGTCCAACATGCAGAGGCCTTGTTGAGAACTTTAATCTAATATGTGATGGGGCAACTACCAAGGGCCATCCACCCCTGCTCTATGAAAGAACAGACATGGATGACCCAAGGTAGCTACAAAACTACTGCAAATTATGAGTAGTGAAACGAATTTGGGCTATGGATAGGATATGTTAGATGTTTTTCCTTTTCTATTAGTTAGTTATGTTTTATTATTAGTTTTTCATTGTACCAGTACCTCCTTAAGTAAATTAATTGTTTCATTAGCTTACAAAATAACTTCAGCACTTCAATTCCGGTTCCATCGCTGGCGGCAAAGCTGCTTATAATTACGCTGACAATATGCAAATAGACTCCCACTGTTTCAAGTCACTTTCTAACAGACTACGAACTACTGATTCAATTTAGAATTTAACAAAATATTCGAGGGATAAATCTGTTATGGTATTTTATGCCCTTTGTCGTTTTGAAAGAGTTTGATTTAGTAGGTAAAGGATAAATCACGCGGCTAGAGACTGACCTAAGAAATGCTTTTAGGTTTCTTTTATAATTTATGTATGAGTTTTTTATATCAATCTCTGGATTCATTCTATTTTGATTCATTGTGAATTGTTAGAATTCTGTTATTTTGGTGTATGTACTGTATATATTCTGATGCATGTCATAAAAAACCGTTATTTCAAACAGAACCTTCCATTATATTTTTTGTTTCGATTATACACTTCTTTCAAACTTACAATTTACCAGTTAACACTAATGTAATAAATAGGTATATGTTACACCAAAAGCTAGCTATACAGTACAGCGCATAGTTAGTGCAAACCGGAACCTAAATCTAGTTGTCGGAATTGTCTCCTAGTTTGCAATAGCCGCACATGATTAATTGGCCCGAGAGCCATCAATAATATCTCCAATTTGATTCATCATTTGCCATGAGGGGTTAACGTGTATGCGAATATCGAAAACGTATAGTAACTACTTGCTGCTTTTGCCTGTGGTTATTGTGAATGATTTTGTGACAAAAAGAACATCATCATCATCATCATTCCCCTGCCCTTATCCCAATTTTTACTTGGGGTCGGCGCAACACGTCTTCTAGACATGTTGCTTAAAGTTTTGGCTATGGTTTTATAGTCGGCCGCCTGCCTGACACTAACCCTCTTTGGGAATGCGATTGTTGGTTGTTACCCGCCACCATTCGGGTGACCCAAGGTGCTTGGTACAGTGCACTGGGTCTTAAGGTCCATTAGTCGCCTTTTATGACACCCAGTGGAGGATATGGGGTGGTGCTATTCTTTATATCCGGACACCACACGGACAAAAGTGGCAAAAAAACATTCTATGATAATAATATTCCACAACTTTCTCACAACGCCATACAGTCTCAAACTAAACAGTGCTACGAGCATTATTTGGATGGATGGATGGATGTTTGTTACTCTTTCATACTTAAACTGCTAGAGCAATTTTCTTGAAATATGGTATGGAGTTAGTTGATCTCGAATTAGCGCAAAGGCTACTTTTTAACCGACAGCATCAGACTGGGGTAATATTTATGCCGCTATAACTGACATTCACGCGGTCTAAGTACCGAGCAACAGCTCGTAAACTAATAATTATGAATTCGTCTCACAAAAGTTTTTATATTAAAACAAATTCAAATAGTTTCAAAAAGATAGCCGAATGGACGCCAATTACCACTGTGTCGCGACGTGTCGCGGCTTCGATCCCCGCGTAGGACAAGAATTTGTGCGATCCACTAAGGCATGTTCTGAGTCTGCGTGTCTTTGTGTATGTATGTGAATTGAATGTCTGTGAAACCTTCCGCGATACAAGGATTAAATTCTTTAGTGCGGGAGTCATTTATTAAAAAAAAAAGATTAAAAGGCCTGCCATCATTTATCATATAAACAGTTGTGGAAGCGAGATACCGCTCTACGCTCTGTAATACGTTGTCTCTTTCCCACAACTGCAAGTACCTAATATTAAGAGTGGTCCCCAGGTAGAAGCGTTTGTCATGTTTATCTGGACAACCAACGAATACAAATTATAAGGAAAACGAACGACAAGGTAATGCATAGAACAGGACTTTCCTGGATTGATGACTATTTATTATAAGGAAAACAGAGATTTTTGTTTTATTACATTCCAACTTTGGAACTATTAAGTGTTATTCGTAAATTAAATACGAATATTGTGTTGGAAATCTATGTTTTGTTACATTTTATGTTAAAATTTAAAGTTATATCAAATTGCTTTCTAAGAAAAAAAAATGTATAAAGTATTCCACCAGTTTCACACAATGCCATCTAGTCTAAAACTAAGCAGAGATTGTATTGTGATTACTAGACAACTGGTAAACATACTTACCTATATACTTTTAAATACTTAAAATAATTGACTTAATTACTTAAGGGTCACTAAAACTACTAGAAACCTAAAATGCTATTAAAGGGTGGAATGATTAATATTGTCTTTAATGTACTTTATTGATCAAAGAATGCTAGTAATAATAAAATAATTTTGAAAAATATATCACTACGTTACATAAAAAGTCATTTTCTTATGTCTTTCCATCCCTATGTATGCCTATAGATATTTAAAACTACTTAATGGACTTAAACACGATATTTATTAATAGATATAATGTTTCAGTTGTTTGTTTACATCAGATATTCCCAAAAAATACTCGTAAAGCGTAAGAAATTATTATTACGCTGACAAAACCCCGTTATTAGGAACAAAATAAACCATAAACATTTATATTAATGAACAAATTCAAATCGTGACAGCTTAAAATATCATCAGAATATAAACATAATACTTATTCGACATGTCAAATATCGTTACGAGTCGAAATTCGAAACGCCTCACAGGACCCGTTTAGTGCAATACATTTAATTCATACGTCTAACCGCTTTCCCATCAAGGAATTTAGAAATAAACTGGAATGGATATAGCAACAAATATATGAAAAATAATTATATTTTTAATACATTTATTAAGAATAATATTTATCATAATGCGATTTGAAAATTTAATAAATAATACTAATAATTTAAGAATGTTAAGTGATGAATACCAACTCTTTGATAGTCTTCAAAATGTTTTTGATACACTTACTATTATGAACGCATATCATAAGCAAACTAAGAACTTGTGCAACTGTACTTTACAAGACTGTACTAGACAACTGATAAACATACTTATTCTAAATACATAGGTACATAATACAAATAAATTAAACCCAGACACAGAACGAATGATCGGGTTCGTCACACAAACATTTGTCCTGGGTGAGTATCGAACCCATGACCTCTGGTAAAGCAATCAGGGTCACTAACCACTACACCAACTTTCCAGTCATTAGATCCAAAAAAGGATAAATCCATTCCAGCCAGACCTAAACCTCCTTGTTCCCGACTTAATCTAGTTACAAACGTACCGCCTAATTCCTATTTGCAATTATATTTTCCAATTAAATTTTCCACTTTTCTTCCTCGAGTAATGAATTTCGTAACAATTTGGATACAATATTTTGTGGTATAATTAAAAAAGGGTTGCTCTTCACGTTGTGTTGTTAATGTTATTAATTGCTTGGCTTTTTGGATTTCGTTGTTGTTGGTATAGATTTGTTTGAGAAATCTATACATATAATAAATCTGTAGAAAAGTCATTTTTGTACATTGAAGAAATTGAGAAAAAAAATTGCCAGGGTGTGAAAAGATAACAAACAGAACCCATTTCCATCATTTTTGAAATTTTTGTCTGTTTGTCTGTTTGTCTGTTTGTCTGTTTGTCTGTTTGTCTGTTTGTATGTGCGCGCATCACGTAAAATCTACGAACTCAATGCAGACAATGTTTATACACAAAAATTATACGCAACTTGAGGTATAACTTAGTCTTTGTTTGATCAAAATCGGTTCACTCTACCAAAAGATATGATTAATTTAGTGAATTCAAGAAGTAAAATAATTACGTTACGCAATTCAGTGTAGTACTTGCAACGACATCTTATGACAAAAAATAGAACTAATTTTGACAGCTAAATTACAAATCCAATAGATGGCGTTGTGCAAATTTCGTCGTTTTCTGAATCGCGGTGTTAAGATTTGACACCATTATATTATTGCTGAAGGTCGGGCTAACATAAATACTATATATTATTGTGCTATCCTATACAGGGGGTGATCAATCACGAATTTTCGTAACTGTTCTACTGTCACCATAGCTGTGTACGAGTCACCATAGCGACCAAAATACTGTTGCTATGGTTTTATGTTTTTACATTAATTGTATTGGCTTACATGTTATTTGGCATGTAACATAGCAATCAAAATAGCCGGGTTGGTGAATTGCGAGCATCGTATTTTTTCACTTCAAGTTCAAATTTCATTTCGACATACACTTTTTGAATTTATTTTTCAATAATTTTTGAATATAAATTTTACTAAACAAACATTTACTTATCGTTTTTGATAGTACAAAAGTATTGTATGAAGTACCTGGCTTTTTTAACATAAAATTGTTTTTTAAAATAAACAAAAACAATGGTTTGGACGGTAAATGATTTACTATATTTTTTTAACTAGCTGTTGACTGCAATTTTGTTGTGTGTTACGCGTGGTTTTGAAGATTTGATAGTACTTATACACTACTACAATTGTGCACCAATTGCGATGGTATAGGGTAGCTGCATTAGTAAAAGTGTGTTGATATACTGTTATTAATATCATTAATCTCGCGTACGAGTATGCCCCGTTCACATTCTCCCGCAAAAGGTTTGTTACGTGTGCATAACACTACCCTTCTTCAGGCTCAGTTGGCTCAGCTCAAACTACCATAATTAGAAACTTAAAACATTGATAACCATGATATAACACTAAGAAGGGATTTTTGAAAATTCGTCCGTCAAGGAGTAGAAAGAAAACGAAATAGAAGATCGGTGCCCGGAATAATCTGCTGCACCCGCATACATCCACCAGATTGGGAGCGGCGTCCGATGATCGCCGCACCACAGTGCATAGCGCTCAACAAAACGTGTCGAATAATATCTGGCTCTTTAAAACCAACCCTGCTCAATAAGTTCTCCCTTTGGTTAGCATTGCTCTACCTGACGTTAGAAGAGAAGTCGCATGCGCGCTCGAAAAAGACATCGAGGAATCAGACACACGACATCGGACATCCCCTATGTAATACCAAAGCTTACACCCGATTAGACTTAAGAGCCAAAAGAGCTTTCTCCGATGTACACTGGCTACAAATGAAACTCCAACTCGAACTCGGTGCAAGATCTGGGCAGATCAGCATCTACCACCTGCCACTTATGTCCTACCTCATAAACATCTGCCGCCCGGAATTCTTTGCAGTGACCTGTTTGGAAAACATTCAACCGTCTGAGAATCCAAGTAGGTCGCTGCAAAAAAAAATTGTCAAATTTGGGTATACAGACCTCTCTAACATCCAGTAAGAATGCGTCATCTCCGTCCAGACGATGTCACACCACCTATAGTGACGAAAATGTCTGCACACTTGCAATTCAAAGGATCTACTATTTACCAAATACTACGTACAATTGACACAAAAGAAGAAGGTTTTTCTAATTAAACTTAAAAATGGAGAAGAAACGGCGTAACGAACTTCACAACATAATTCAATACACAATTATTTTTAGTGTTTCCAGAGGGTATTAGTTTGCCGTAGCCAAGGATAGTAGGTGTGCCGTCATCGAATTCTGCAAAGAAGTGATGACGCTCAACAAAAAACCACAGAAAGAACACGGGAAGCCTCATCTGACCACTCGATCCGTGCCCAGCGAGCAACAAATAGAAGAAAGACCAAATTTACCCTCCTCAAACCACCATAAATAGCCTACGCAGGTAGGCTAGGGGAAGTCTACTGTACTGTATAATATAAAGGCAAAGACGACAAGCACGGTGCTTTCGCGCGACTCTTAATGAGCGCTGGGGAAAACTGACTCTACGTCAATTAAGAAGCTCCCGTTAAAAAGATCTCTCCCGTCAGGGTTCACGATAGTTCCTGTGGCTCCAGACAATAGGACACGGAGATGCACTCAGGTGGTTTTAGCCAGTCAGAATCCGGCACACTTCTTCCCCATCGCCCGTATTCAAGACCTTCAATCCAAATTGACAAATCAGTGTAAGATAGTGGCCACAGCAACAATATAATACGACCTTTCATCATATGAATGTTGGACTAACCTTTAAAACTAGCAGTGTTAACAGTCAAGTAATATGTTTGTAAGAGTAAAGGTTATGAGTAGAAAGTTAAGGAATAATTTTGGAACAGAACTGGATTAAGGAGCTTGCATTAAACTTTATTTAGCTTTACAGCTACAGCACTACACATCTTCAATTTACCTAATCTTCAATACCACGCAGACAAAGTCGCGGGCAACAGCTATTTCTATTTCAAATAATTTAGGTACTATAATCTCATTTACATGTGCTTTTGTATTTTTAGTAATAACAAGTAGTTTTAAAAATCTATTTTGAAGAGCTTCCAGTTTATCTCAGTGAGTTTTGAATGTTAACCCATAGCTGTGACATGAAAAAAAACTCTTAAAATAATAATAGGCACTTTAAAGCTTAGGTAGTACTTTTTTTACTTAATAATATTCTTAGTTCGTCATCTATTTTCACGCCAAGGTATTTGTATATAGCCTACTCTTATCTAAACAACGTTGTTTTGTTTCGACAACCACGCGAACGAAGTCGCGGGCACAGCTAGTATTAAGTATATTTCTAAAATCCAATAAAGTTGAATAACTACTACATAGTGTAAAACTAAGTCACTTCCCGCTGTCTGTCTGTCCCCATATACGTAGGGATAAACAGACAGTGTTATGGACGCGAAAGCATACGTTTAAAACTTTATCATGAATATTTAATACATAATCACCTTTTTTATATATCCTATATAAGATCCCACTGCTGGGCAAAAGCTTCCCCTTTCTAAGTACCGCATAATATTATAATACCAGCCTGTCTGAAAAAGTGCCACTGCTAGAGAAGCGTAGGTATATAGCCATCACAACATATGTATAATAAAATGAAGTCGCTTACAGACTGCTGTTCATCTATCTGTCCTTATGTATGCTTAGATATTTTTAGCTACGTAAAGGTTTTTGATGTCTTTTCTTTAAAAGGAAGATTATTTAAAAAAAGGATGACATGTCTAAACTGGAGTTTGTCGCTGGTACTAAAAAGTAATAATAATAATGTTCGGACCGATTAAAATTTCGGCTACGGCGGCTAGTGTTACTATGACACCATCCAGCTACGCGGGACAATATAACACAAGCGTGTGCACAAACACACTCTCTATTCCTCTACTCTCATAGTCCGGTGGAACGGCATCCGACACGACCGGAGAGAGATCAGGCACAGGATCCTAATTTTTACGTGCCTTTCGAAACACCGAAGCTGCGACATTTATTTATAAAACGCACACAATTTACGAAAAGTTGGTTTGGCCATCGGGATCGAACTCAAGACCTTTGACTTGGCAGTCCTGCGGTCTTACCACTAGGCTATCACAGCTTTAAAGTAAAAAGTAATAATTTGGCAGTAATTAAATACTCACAGAACCACCTGTTAAAAGTCCAACAACGGATTAATCCATAAATAACGAAAACAAGCGATTGTTACTTTTACAAAGAAATTGCTTGGATGCCACCCAAGAACATTAAAATAATGTCTACTTAGATTTAATTAAAAAACTTCACGTGCTAAAGTTTAGTAATAGCATGATGAGCGTTGAATAGCCTTGTTTGAACAAGTTTTTCTACGTAAATACCTTCTGGCTTAGCTATTCGTTTAGTATTAGAAAAAGTGCATGAAAATAAATGAACGAGCGTTTTTTGCTGTATTAATGTTGTTGGATGTTAAGTGGAACTTCGATATGTTAGAAACGATGTTTTTTCTTCGAATTCTTATCTTGTGGCAGAATATTGAAACGATAATTGTTTTTAAATCTCAGTTAAGTTTTTATTAGGTCTAAAGTAGCTTGGCCTAAAAATAATTAGCGGATTAAGTGCTTATTATGACTTTTTATAACGAAGAGTTGTTTTTCAGTCGGTTTTAGTATATATAGAGGATACAAGGAGATATGGAAAAGAATGTATTACACACAAGTATTATATAAATACTTATGAGTTTTTTTCAAACAGCAATCTGTTTTCTTTATATGATAAATTGCAGTTGCTGGGAAACCCAAAAGCTAAATGGAGTTTGAATTTCCGAACTTAGGGGTGAGCAAGCGAGTTGATGGCTCATTCTTTCTATACATGGAAAGAGGGGTTTACCCACTAGCAGTGAAACATAGTCAAATAACATGCTTATACGTAACTAGCTGTCCGCTCGCGGCTTTGCCCGCGTGTATATTTGGTTATTTTTTTGGTTTTTTTTTTTCAGTTTGTGTCCGAAAAATCCAAATATCTTACGGAACCAAATTTTTTTTTCCAAAATTAAATATAGTCTATGTTACTCGTAGATAATGTAGCTTTCAAATGGTGAAAGAATTTTTAAAATCGGTCCAGTAGTTTTTGAGCCTATTCATTACAGACAAACAAACAAAGTTTTCCTCTTTACAATATTAGATATTAGTATAGAAGTACAAAAAGAAGTTTGTCGAACGTATTATTTATTTTACGTTTGTCGTTTTGTTTCAAGTTTTTGACAACCCGGACTGTAATTTGTTTACCGATGCCTTTACTAAAAATCCAGATTAGTAGATTTTTCCAATTTATTGTTAGTTAAGAATTATGTTGCAGTTAGAATAATATGTATTTTTGAATTATTACTCTAAGTTTTTCCTGTGATTTATGTAATTGGCTTCAAGCCGTGTAAATCATTAAGTAAATAAATTGAAATAAAATATATAAATAAATCGATCAAATAACCAGTAAACATATACATATAGACATATAACTCTATTTATTAACCAACTACCTTCACAAACATGAAATTCAATTGAATTCTACGAATCCATATTAATATTGACTCACATATATTTACAAGATGTGAGTAGGTATCTGAAGTTAAAATCTTCAGAAGCTTAATATCACGTGAAGCCTTTATGTCAAGAAGCAAATATGGTGGAGCATGGCCAGGTATAAATACTAAAACTTGACGAATAATTGAGTTTCAAGTTGAATTCCATTTTCAGACTTTGTCCAAATGCATTAGGGTTGTTACAATTCAGTAGCAGAGATTTTTTTGATATACAATGTGTAAGCGTAATAATGCTTTTGTGTGTATGAATATGAATATTTTTATTAATATAGAAAAATTCTAAAGATAGGCTTAGGTCCCTTGATATAAGCGTTTAGTATAGAAGAAAGTTGTTAATTTTTATACCGAAGCAGTGTATGAAACATTCTACTCGTTGAATCTAATAGATTTGTGGTTCTTTTTTACTTTGTATCAATTTTTTAATTATGATGATTCAAAATTAGGAATGTAACTGAACTAATAGGTATAGTAGGTAAACATAGTAAGTAAAATGTTGACCTTTTTCCCCTAAACCTGGCCGATATTTGTTTTATCATTATTCATCATTTCATCCTTAATTGCCTAATTGGCAATAACCAAAAATCTCCACAAATCAGAATCATTACTATAACATGTACTGGGCAATAAAACCTCAAAGCATACCTGTATTGTAGCAACCCTGGCAGCAAGAGCTCTCTACCACGGCGTGTCCTAAATAAATAATACGATATTGTAAGAGAGGTCTTAAGAGCTATAGCCAAGCCAGCCATAGCAAGCATTTCGCAAACTTTCCATATTCCATCCCTTAAACGCGAGTTTGTTTATATTTTTACGATATTGTCAAAGTTAGAGTTTAAAAGGTGTCGAGGAGGCATCAAAATGGTTTTTGTTAAAGAATTTTTCATGGTTATTTCCCCTTTAAGAGGTAAGTGGGTCCGCCAATTTCGTTTTCGGAATATTTTATAAATGGTAAATGTTCTTAATTGTGTTGGATGGGGATATAACGTTTTATATTCGTAAGTTAATGTGGGTAGGGCTATACCAAAGTATTCGTCCCACTTTTGAGCAAAGTCTACTGAAAATCAAACTTACTAATTTGTGAACTAGCCATTTAGATCTTTTTCAGAACCTAAATTTCTCAACATAGTCTTAAAGTGATAAAATATTAGCCCGACATCTCTATAAAAATCCCATAGTTAACCATTCTAAAACACTTATTCTCCACTAAATACACAGGGAACTCTAAAAAAAGGATTGTTAAACAAAAACTTTTCTTTATATGTGAAGTAAGGCTCTCGGCTTTCATGAAACGAGTTTTCCATGAGAAGCGCTTTTTCTAGATGAGCTATTATGAACGTATTATATTCGTTTGATGTGAAGCTGGTGTTAAATAGATACCCAACAAGACCTGGAGAAAAATGATAAAAAAGGAAGCAATGTTTGAAAAAAGTGGCTGAAATAGATCTCAGTGGCGTGAACTTGAAAAGGCCTATGCCTAGCAGTGGACTGCGATAGGCTGACGATGATGATGAAGTAATATGTGTTGCATAGCTAGTACGTTTTTGTTGGTAATTGTATTTTGAGGCATTTGTTATAACGTCTATTTTGCTATCAAACCGCCCCACCGATTTTAATAAAAACGTTAACTTGAACTTCGAGATAGAATAACGAGCTTTTGTTATGATAACAAACTTTTGGTGTTTGAGACCACTGCTAAAATAAGCCAAAACTGATCTGGACTATTCTAATCCACATTTTCTTACTATCACCTATTATCAGTTGCGTCTTCCAATTATCAAAAATACCCATAATGCCTTAACAGTTTTTTCGATTTGTACCGGCCCCTCTGACTAAGTTACATTTTACCAACCATTAAGTTTGTATTAATAGAAAACGCTCAAATGTATGGAGATGACAAGTCAAAGTAACGTGAATCATAAAAACGAAATGTAATTTCCAAGCAGTCTTAGAGTGTTACTTGCGAGATGACGTCAGATAGGAACGTGTGGAAGAAGAAGACATGCTGCGATCTCCGAGGAGAATGAAGATGATGACGTCATTTTTACACAGTCAAATGTTTTCTATAATCGCAAACGATTGTAGAGATGTCACTTGAAGAGAGGAGATGTTTACGTAACCCATCACTGAACCAAACTACACAGTAAGATACCTACCTACCTAGCCTTCAATGAAAATACTCGTGATATCTAGATAGCTACCTAGGTATAAAGTTAGAAGTACTAGACACGGCAGTGTGACTAAGTTTACGTCCTAACTACTCTCCCTAAGGAAATTTTGTAAAAATTCCATTTAGTTGTACACATTTTGAAATATGCCAAGTATTCTTCTTAAGTTTTCAAAGGTATTTTGAGATAATGTCTCGACGTGATATTTTAATAAAATGTTGTTGAGTATAATATTACTGAAATTTTAAATGTGTATTTTTTGCGTAAGGATTAAAAACATTTCTGAAATAAATCGTGGAAAAGTACACGTCCACAGAAGAAGGAAAATTATTGGGAGGCGTTTTCCCAATCTTACTAATATTATAAACTTTTGCAAGTATGGGTGGATGAGTAGATAGATGCTTGTTACTCGTTCACGCTCAAACGGCTGGAGTAATTTTGATGAAATTTGATCGGGGTTTGCTGACACCCTGGATTATGTTTTTATAGCTATAACCGGTATTCGAACGGATGACAGCTAGTGGGATAATACAGATGCTTCAAAATAAATGCCTTATTCAAATTATTTTAGAAAAAGGTTTCTTATTTTATCAAAGCTTTCCCATTTAAAGTACAAAAGTTACAATTATATTGATCTATTATTTAGATTTACAGTAATGTTGTTTTTATTTCAACTAAAATAACAACTTCTAGGGTGAATAAAAATAGATTTAAAATTAACAAGTAAAACGGTGAAGGAAAACATCGTAAGGTAACCTGAATTCTAAATATTTTAGCTAGCGTGGTAATTAATTTATTTTATTTTATTAATTGTCAAACTTCCCCTATAGGTACGAGAAGAGGCCTGTGCCCCGCAGTGGGACGTATATAGACAGATTTACAATCAATTTTCTATTGAAAACAACAACATTAATACAGCTTAGTAATGTAGTAGTAATTATCTTAGCAATAACCAACATTTATATAGATACAACCACAATCATAGAACTTAACGAACAAACAGACATCAATACCAAAACAATTTACACGCACAATATCGTTTCACGTTTGCAAACGGGAAAAAATACTCCACAAAAAGCCTCTAAGATGCCGCTTTCAAATGCGCCGACTACAAAGAAGGTTGTATTCAACCTCCACGATATTAAAGGTATTATCTGGGTAGAGGAGATCGATTACTGTGAACCGGCAATCTATAATAAGATCTCATTCTGTAGTACACCGCACAATGGTTGGGAAGCTTTGTCCAAAGGTATGGTGTTCTGTCGCCGCTAAAATGCCGCTTTTGGGTGAATGTGATGAATGGGCTTGTGAGTTGTGCAATTGTGCATAATCTTGAACAGTAACTGGTTATTTTTGCATCTTTTAATTGATAAAAGTAGATTTTCTGTCTTTTTTGTATTAAATTCAAATAATAATATGATTAGATTGATGTATTAGTTTGAATCTACGTAAAAGAAAAAAAAATGTTTTGAAAAAAAATGGGGTTGACGATTCGTTTTCATTATTGTAAAGTACTCAATAAGATAAAAATGCATCTTATACAGAGTCAAGCAAGGAGAAAGAAGATATTTATAATACAATCTACATTTTATTATACTCATCCAATTTGCAATTTATATTTGCTGATTGTAAATACAATAAAACGAGTATGGAATGCATTCATACATTCAATTCACGAATATGAATCTGGATTAAGTTTCTTTATTAAGTAACAACAAGTGCATTTAAGTTTTTAATAAGTACAATTTACTGTAACTCGTGAAATGGGAATTTCAATCACATTTTTTGTATGAAGTATATTTCCATTTACTTTATAGACGTTCTTTGGATAAAACCACTGGACCCCTTTGTTTTGAAGGTAACAGGCAGAAACTCTTTTCTAATCTGACGATATAATATATCATGTCTCTAAAAAAAAATCTAATTCAAACTTGCGCAATGTATTTAAAGTCGTTTCTTCGCTTCGATACAAATACCTTTGTAGGCTTACTAGGAGCTCCGCCCGGCGAAAACTGGATCAAATCGCACAAAAGTATTAAGAAGTCAAAATCACGTGATTTGTCAAATTAAAATGCCATTTCAGTTCATCGCTATCGCTGCATCACTTGTAGTCAGCAACTTAATACAAGTCTTTAGTTACCGAATACAAGTATCCAGCAACTGATCGTTACAACTACACTGCATTTAAATTCCCACTAGCAGCATTTTAGCGCTCCACTCATAGAATAGAGATTTCGCTCATTAGCAATTTTACGCTAGCTAAAAGGCAATAAGGATTAAAAGCGCTTAAAATGGCTCAACCAGATCGTTCAATTAAGCCTTGCTGGAGATATCCCTATTGATTCTCCATGACGCTTATTTTACAATTAGGTGACTCAAAATCTGCTATTAGTACCTAATAATGGAAGGGAAATTGTTTTTGGAAGAGGAAAAAATCTGGGGTGCATAAAATGTGTTCAACTGTCAGTGTTTTTTTACCAGTCTTTGAATTCAGATGATAATATTATGATGGAACGGTAAATTATTTCGTATCGTATTTCTATATTTTCTGCAAAGAAAAGTTTTGATTATTTGATAGGGTATAAATAGTTTTAACTAAAAATACCTATTTAAGAGAAAATACAAGAAAAAGTAACCCCTGGTTTCTCAAACTCAACAAATGTTAATAGCTAGTTAATGTCAATTGATTTGACAGCAGTTTAAATTCAGCATTCCAGAAACCGGGGATGAATGTTACAAAAATCACGAAAATTAAAAAAAAATCAAGCCCGAAAAAAATCGGAGAAATTCCTAGATCCTAATAAGACCGCTTCTTTAAGTTCCTTTTCAATTCTTAGAAGTTAGACGTAACTTTTATCGTTTTCATCATTCAAAATCGAGTCACAACTTTGACCACAACAGTAAATCTGTGTTAAATAAATTAAACATTAATAAACAATACCATTATAATACAAACTTCGTTAAACAATACTGCATTAGCTGTGCTATTAAAAACCAGCTTGTGTTCACATAATTAGATTTGGTCGCGAGCAGAGCAATTTTATACTTCAGTTTCCTTGCTACTAGCGCAATTACTTAGATGGAGTAATATGATTATGTAGCCATCATGCCGAGGGAACCCTTTTTACGGGGTTAGTTAAGTTAGGCTAACCAGAAGGGGCTAACTGGACGAGTAGACGGTATAATTCTTTGAGTTCCTTGGTTAAGTTTTAAGAAATTTGTTGGAGTAGTAAGTTTAGTTCTACATTTGTGATGCGGATTCATAATTATGGTATTATAACGGTTTACTCACGCGTATTTATTGGGATAGCCCGACCAGTTTCGGACTTAACCGGAGTCCTTGATCATGAGTTGACGCGACGGTGGGGTCGCGAGTCGAATTGAATCAAGTTCTACTCTGTTGAAAGAATTTAAGTATGGATGAATGGATGTTTGTTACTCTTTCACACTCAAACGGTCAACCCATTTTGATAAAAAGAATGGATTTAGCTGATACCCCAGACTATCTCAGAGGGGGATTAATTTTGGACGCAAGGCAGAGGTAAACATGGTCATGGTTTTACGTCAATTAAATTTAGTAATATACCACTTATTTTTTATAGATTTTATTTATAAAAGAGTTCTTCTTGGTCAACAGATTTCATTTGTTTCAATATTACGATGTAAACAATATTTTATTCTCTCACATGTGACTAGAATGAAATAGTAAATCGAGATGCTTAAAGCTAAGCAGTTCTGCGTGTTTTTTCCTAATAATAATCCATATCTAAAACTTATCTTAAGTTTAGTTCAAAACTATGGGGTCCCATAATATATATCCTCATTGTAGTTTCCTCTTGGGAATGCTTTCTCCAGAGAAATTTACTTGATGTGTGTATACTTACTAAATTAATTCTAGTTGTTGTGTTTCGGAAACTCAATTCAGATTGGTATGTATTTGTAATTGTACGTTGTCGTGACAAGGTAAGTTAATCGAACTATATTGAATATCACGCTGTTTGGTTTGACAACAACCTTTAGACTCTATGAGTGTATAAGATGATTTTTCATAATGGCCTATCCATTTGGGAAACATCATCTAACTAGTACCAAAATCTTAGAATCTAATTTCGAAATTTTAAATGACTCTTCTATGTGTACCTAAATTTTTTCCAGGGTAAAAATAAAATGGCCCAAAACAAAAAAAAATATTTGCCTTTCCTTATTTGATAAGCTGATGACCATTAGCTATTATTTACGCAATAAAAGAAAAAATACGTGTCCAATATTTTTTAAGAACTCTATCTGATTGGACTAAGCATTTTAAGTACCCAATTCTAACTATCAACTCAAAGCTAGTACAGCAGGTATCGTGTTGATACCTATTAAGCACCATTTAGGTATCAATTAGCCGGCGTAGGTATCGTAGCACATCGTCTGTGTATTAACAAGTATGTGTAATGTTTCCGTCACTATTGCTATGCGCTAGTGTGGCTAGGATGTTCCGATTTTGTAGGATAAAGTGTGTAGAGGATGAATATTTAGGTATAATGATTAATAATAATATTTTTTTAACTTTTAGATATACATGGTTAATGATGATGAATTTTTAGAAGATAAAATGAATAATGAGGAATTAAATGTAAGTACATAGATTTGTTTTTGTTTTAAAAATCAGCTTAAACTTTTGGTCTAAAAGTAGATATTTGGCAGCGGTTTGAATAAACAGTTTCGAACAAAAGTAACCGTCTTTGGGCGTACAGGGTGCTACTACGATGTGTAGGCATTTAGGGTGACGTCATCGAAACGGACTGTACAGTCACGACCAAACAGTTGTAGTAGATTTCTTATGCGAAATTTCTGAAGCTGTTATGAATTATTCCTGATATTATAAGCTAAACATAAAATGTTTATTTTATAAGAAAATTTCACGATTTCATAAATCATTTGACTAGGCCTTGAACTTCAATTGTTTGGTCGTGTATCTACATACATACACACGCACACACATACACACGTGCTCACATGCACTCACGCACACACACACACATCTCAACAGCTTTTTTAATGTTATTTTTCCTTATGTGTAATGTTCGTCAATATTTATAAATATATCTGACGGTTGCAACTCAGATCCTCAAAATACAGGCTATAGTCTAGTTTGAGGGTCGTTGCCAAATCTATTGTAATTCTTTTTGACGTATAATAAGATTTCCTTTTCTTTCTTACTATCTTAGGTTTTTATATATCACTTTAAAAAACGAACGAACATTGTAATTAATTCCTCAAGATGTCCCAGCTCGGTGTGAACAATGGCGACCATGGAGTGCATAGTAGTTAGCGCAAATTCTCGTTAATGCCATCGTTATGTTGAACAGTGTAGGCGGCGCTTTAGCGTTTACGGCTTTCCACCAATTTCTAGCGTTTGCTTTGGAAACATATGGGAAGCTGTTTGGTTAGCAACCGTCTATAAGAATAATTAATATTTGATTTAACGAATTGAAACATCTTTATCAACAAAAAATCTAAAACTTAAAGTTGTTACTAATAATAACACCAGCCTAGAAACGTCCTATTACTGGGCATAGGCCTCTTCCGATATACAAAAGGTGTTGAATGTTGCATTGATCACCACGAATTATGAAATCGCCAGACCGCAGTGAGCTAGTTACTACGGATTGGCGATTTTAGATTTAGAAATTTGGAATTGAGCTTCCTCCCGAAGTTTTCGTTCATAGTTTGTGAGTGATGTCTTAGGACAGTTAATAAAGTAGGTACATATAACTTTGAAAAAGTCACATTGGTATGGCCTGGGCTGGAGATCGAACTTGCACTTGCAAATAACGCTTTACTGATGTGAGTTAGTGAAAGTGTAGTAGTGAAATAAAGTGAGTTACCTAGTTCGGCTCGTGTCCCCGCCGCCGCGTCAGTTCATGATTAAGGACTCCGGTTGGGTACGAAACTAGTCGGTCTATCCCGATACGTGTGAGTAAACCGTTATATCATTTAAGTATGAATCAATCTCACGAACGTTACTATAAAAAATAGCAACGTATCCGTACAAAATATACCTTCTTATGTTTCCAAGTTACTATTTAAGAAGATTTTAGCGACGTAGCGGTGCTACGTGTTTATACTGAATGCTCCCAATTGTAGTAACACCTAAATGTTGGCATTACGTCGAAAGAAACGAATAAACTTTAAAATAATATGGCCGTGTGTGTTCACGTGCAGTTTTCTTATTAACCTAGTGTGTTAGAAGGGGAGTATGAGTTTTACGTGTTCGTGTACGTGTGTAGTATATTATAATATGTTGTATAGTATGGTAAATGGAGATTGGTAATTATTTTTCGTACAAAAGCGGAGGTTTTGATCGTTTTATGCCCTTACTAATATAGTAAAAAAATGAGTTTGTCTTAACGCCTGAAGTACTAAGCTAATATTGGCATGTGGATATTATTAGTCATGGGAATTCCCTTAACACTAAGAAAGGACATAATATTACTTTTTGACGCTATTTATCCTCAACTTTGACTGCACGGATAACCAAGTAGGTCACCACGCCAATTAGGGTTCGATCTTCATGTAGGACAAGAATTTGTGCGATCCACAGTGTCTTTGTGCATGTGAATTGAATGTCTGTGAAACCCCTTGCAGCACAAGGATTAAATTCCTTAGTTTCTAAAAACCTTTCCACGGGGATGCACTCATTATTTGAATTTATTTACATTTATTCATCTGTTTGTTTAGTGTGATATTTATTTAAAAAAAAAACTGAATTTTTGAAAAGTCGGTGCGCCGTGGGGATTGAACTCGAGACCTTTGACTTGGCAGTCCTGCGGTCTTACCACTAGGTTATCACAGCGTCAATGATAATACTTTGCACATAAATAAGCGCCCTTAAGTACTAACCTTCCCATTTTCTTGTTATCAGAACACACATAAGGTTTAATTTCTGATAATCTCACCCGAACATTTCTATTGTATTTGATTCTTTCCACATAAACAACCAGGTTGAGGATACACTGGGTACAAATTACTACACTGATCTATGTTTTAAAGATTAAATTTGATTTGGTACTTACCGATTAAGTTAAATCCGTGTGGTGTCCGGATATAAAGAATAGCACCACCCCATATCCTCCACTGGGTGTCGTAAAAGGCGACTAATGGACCTTAAGATCCAGTGCACTGTACCAAGCACCTTGGGTCACCCGAATGGTGGCGGGTAAACAACCAACAATCGCATTCCCAAAGAGGGTTAGTGTCAGGCAGGCGGCCGACTATAAAACCATAGCCAAAACTTTAAGCAACACGTCTAGAAGACGTGTTGCGCCGACCCCAAATAATAATAATTGGGATAAGGGCAGGGGGACTTACCGATTAAGTTAATTTAAAAAAAAATGCTGCAAAAAACCAGCCCTTGTAGCCCAGTAACATTTCTATAATAGTTAACGTGATGTGTCAATAGAAAACAACAAATGTCTGAAAATGACATTTCGTTTCGATAAATCACGTGACTTAGACCTGTTATCTCCATTGAGCATTAAATTTTCTAAAGACGTTAAAAATGACACTTGGCTAGAGGGGGCAGGAGCTCTTTAAGCTATCTGTATCGATATTTATGATTAAACAAAAATGTTCTCAAAATTTCAATTAGAATGGGATCGTCTTTTGTTTTATAGTGATTTTTTTACACTAACGTTGATAGCGTTAACGTTGTAGCTTATGAAAAAAACTAAGAGTAAATCGTACCTACTTCAATAGTTCCCTGCGGGTGAACCCGAAAGGCATATATAAATACGTTACGCATAAATAGTGTAACAATAACAATAAGGTAAGAAGAAGGAATAATGACCCACTTTTAAAACCTTTTCCTTATGTTACTACCGGTCGGATTCATGTTAAGTACCTTACCTTTGAAGCTGTGATAGCCTAGTGGTGAGACTGCAGGACTACCAAGTCAAAGGTTTCCAGTTCGATCCCCACGGGGCGCACCAAATTTTGGAATGTTCTGTGCGTTTTAGAAGTAAATATCACAGCTTTAGTGTTTCGGAAGAAATTAAAAAAAAATTGAAGATGATATCTGATCACTTTTTTTAAATATCTTAAATTTTTCCTTTAATTTTTATTACAACACACAAAACGCAAAAACTGTACATTTTCCTAGACCATTTATAAAAAAATCAACCAGTTTTTTTTAAGGTTTTATTAAAATGGTTTCTCTCGGTGTGTCACAGCATTAAATCGTGTTATTTTAATAGGATGCGCGTTAATAGGCCCGTGTTAATAGGCCGATACGTGGCCAGCAATAAATTGTAGCAGATAGGCCGGGCGGGCCGATTCTATTACGATATGTTCGGGGTTCACGTTGTTACGAGACTACTACAAATAAAGCTCTTGGCGAACTTATTTTTAAGGAAGATTTTTCGTTGTTAAGTGTTTTTACGTAAAAAGTACTGGATAAAAGGAAAAAAAGATCCTTTACTGTGTAGTCAGATTTTAGGTGAACGAATTAGCTAGTAAGTCAAATAAAAAAATCTCTTTCCCTTCAATTTTGTATTGTTTTTTTGTTTACGGTAGTTAAAGTTGAGAAAGAAAAAATAAATGTTTCGTTTAAGTTTAGCAACTCAAAAATGTTAGCGTGTTCATCATTGTAAATGTCTAATGCATATCAATAATAACTAAAGTTTTTACTAGACTCTCACACGCGGAGAGCCGACCTTTAACTAGTCGACTTACAGTCGCACGGTAAAAGAATTAGCAAAATGTTAGCTTCAATAAATTACTCGGAATCAAAACATTAGTACGGAGCCGGGAAATGTTTTAACATAACAACAGAAAAAAGGTTTCAGTGTGTAAATAGGGATACTTAACCTACTTTCTTAAAGCAATATCTCTTCGTACGCAAGGAATGCTAGTCTAAAATACACGATGATTTATATCCATGATTATGTTTTTTTAATAATATTCCACGCCTTCCACACAACATCATATAGTCCTAAACTAAGCAGAGCTTGTGTTATGAGTACTAGATAACTGACATACATACTTATTAATTACAGCCAGACACAGAACAAATGATCGTGCTCATCACACAAATATTTGTCCTGGGTGGGGATCGAACCTACGACCTGTGGTATAGCTGTCAGGGCCACAAACCACTAGACCAACTGTCTTGAACGATGTGTAATCTGAGGGTCAACTGCTGAATCTGATAATGAACTGTAGAGGTTGGTAGAAAACAAAACACACACTACCCTAATTACATATTATTGTGAACGAAGGTGCAGGCATCGACCCACCGAAGCTGCGAGATGTTCGTGAGAGTGGCCAACCCTGGCACTCAAAGGGCTCCAGGAGGAACATAGTGGGTTTTAGTCAGTAAAAGTCTACCATTCTCTCCCGCTGCGTCCACAGCGGGCGGTGTCATTTCATGATTCCTAAGAAAAAAAAAAAGAAAAGGCCCAGGCATCGCCTCCGAAAGTAATATAATTGCAGTTGTGGAAGCGTGACAGTGCACTGCACGGCGTAGAGCGGCGTCTCTCTTCCACAACTGCTTTCGTAATTATGACAGAAGTTGCTTAGACATTAAAGTCGTTGGGAAGGTTTGTGTTGATTCTTGAATGGAGGCCCGTAATTCTAGGAATTGAAGATTACAGGATCAGATAAAATATGTTTTAGAAGTGTACTTAGAATGGGTAGGATGACCAGATGATCTGCTGTTTCCTAATGTTGCAGTGCTAGATTTAAGTCAGTAAAATGTGTTTTAGCAGAATTTGCAATTTAATAATGTGGATCACAATTCTAGACAAATCTAACAGACTGCTGTTGAAAATATAAGAAATTGTTATTTCTTGTCTTTTGAGCACCACTAAAGATAAAACCATGAACGTCCCATTTTATATTAGTTATAAAAACATCTTACTGTAAAGCTATAAACGGAGAACCAAACGCCAAGACCCAATAAACCGTTTCGCAATCAAGTATAATCTTCAAAACTTCCAAATTGATTCTCAAATCGATAACCATTAAAATAAAATAGTTACAACCAAATATTCGGCCGGTCTTATCTACGGCAATATATCCGGGGGCGTATTACCAAAAACTTGGTTACCAAACGGCTCAAGTTGTCAAATGAGCAAGGCGACGGTAACGAGAAAAGTTTTTTGATCATGTACCCCCGATACGCCGTAATCATAAGTTTGATCGAGCGTACGAATTGAGTTATGTGGTGATACTTGAGGAACTTGCCGGGTTTTTTATTAGCAATGCTGATTAGTTTATAGTGAGGGGTTCTGTTCAAAGGTTGGAAGTAGTTGTTGAATAGAGAGAGAGAGAAAAGATAACTGCAAGGCTTGGTCTATACTAGGTCCGGCGGAGCAAACAAAACTTGCGCTCGGCTTAACTCATTAGATCTATTAAAAGAGTCAAAGTTGAATCTAATGAGATGTGACCGTAATCAAAAATTTGTAAAATATGTGCCCAATAAGCAAACTTGAAAATTATGCCCGCAATATACTTAGTTTTTTTTCCTAGCCTATTGTAACCCACTGCTGAGCAAAGGCCTCCTAAGTTTTTCCAAGTTTCTCTGTATTGTGTTTCTCTGTACAGTCCTCGCGGTGTACGTTCAAACCATCACGCTACCGTCTTTTGGGCCGGCCTGGGCGGTACTGTTCATCTGTTGGCTCCATACAACATATTATGCCATAAAACAGTCTCGAAAACGTTAATTGCCTAAACTAGCCTCTTGTCATTTAGCACATTTATAGTTTTTTGGATCTGGAATTTTATCCATTTTAGTTCCTAAAACGACATTAATCAGTCATGTATACCTAGTTTCGATACATCATTGTGGCTTCAGAAACGCCTCTATACTCAAATCATTCAGCTCACATAGGGAGGGTAGTGCAATCAGCCGTGTACACAAGTAACTGACCTGTATCGCCAGCCTGTAACTGTCCCACGGCAAGACCATCTTACATAATGACTAGAATATCACCTTTTTGTTAACCTACAAACTATTTAGCAAAAAGTTAATTTGCTTAGCGTACTCTTTTATACAAAATTCGATTTTATTTCAAGGTCGTAAGGTTTATTTTTGTATTCGCTGCTAATGGTTTTATTGCAAAAAACTTGACTAGCGATTTATTTTTCTTTACCATATAAGACAAAGTGGATCACTTCACACGTATTACAAGTAACACGTTTATTAGTGCATGTGTTCGTGTTGATTATTTATTGATTTAAATGTAATGTGTATAGTTGTTAACACTTCATGAATAAACAGATTTTCATGAAATCACAATCATAATCCATTTATTCAAAATTGAGGCATATAACTATTATTATCTCTTTCAATTCACTGGATAACGTCAAGGCAAGAAACCTGGTCCTTTTTAAAGGCTTACAAGGGGACACAGGTCATTATTATTATTATTTGCACATGCTATATCAGGGCTTGGCAAAAGCCTCTCCTCTTTTTATTCAAAGATTCCCTGATACCGTTTTCTTCTCTACAGTCAAAACTAGCTAAAGTTAGTAAATAATATACATTTCTATTATCTTCCAAAACGAGTCGCATTCTAGTTTCTAGACAAGCATTTAGTTACGACGTCAACTTTGCTTCTGTTTCTTGACTGGGGGCCATTTAGCTTGCGCCGAAACTTCGGCTAAGCGTCCGACCCACAAGTCTCGTGAGCAAACTGCAAGAGACAGGGGCAAAAATGATTAAAGATTCCAAGTTTGTGAAACGTTTAAGATTTTTAGTAACTCGTTATCTTGTTTAAGATTTGATTGTCTTAATATGATCTGCTGTTGTGGTTAATGGGTGTTTTCATTCTAGAGACTTTATAAGAATAAAAGAGTTTGTCGTCATTCAAGTCATAGTAGTTAAATGTCATTCAGATAAATAAATTTGGATTGTTGAATAACTAGCGATCCGCCTTGGCTTCACACGGGTGCAATGCTGATGTACTATACATATAAACCTTTCTCATCAAACTTGTAATCAAAAAAACCGTATCAAAATCTATTGCGTAGTTTTAAAGATCTAAGCATACATAGGGCAGACATACATGACAGACGCGGGAAGCTACTTTGTTGTGTACTATGTAACGATAATGATAGGGTAGCAAAAATCTTCAACTTTCGCATTGCTATTATTTGTTTAGACTGTTCCTAACCAGTTATCTTAAACAAGTGTCTGAGATCGTGATACCGAAAATCTATCTTTATAAGAAACAATAAAGTGTTTGACAACATTATCCCAGAAGCACTTTTACGCCCTTTTCACTACTTTCCAGTTCTTACTCTCTTAAAGTATTTGGTGTATAAAAAGTACTTGAATATTATTTTATACATATCTAGAGTGAGATACGACATAAGGGGTAACTTACTACCTTGTGTAACGCCTCTGTCAATATCGTACCGCTTATGGGATACTGACAACTCTTGGACCTTTATAAGTACACGATTTATCTCAGAATATAGTCACTTCCCTTTACACAAGAGGCCTTTACTCGGCCGTAGTACAGTAAAATTCAGTTAAAGTGTTACTTTGACGATTTGTGGCTTGCCAGGTCGATGACCGGACACGTTTGATGCAGTTGCAGGTTCAAATTCAAACCAGAACCACTTTTAGTCATAGGTATTATAGGTACATTAGCAGTTTTTTAATCATTTTAAGATAATGGATAAATTAAAAAATAGGGATGATGAGAACTTTTCATATGTAAGTCATATAGTATCCATGATTAATATTGGATACGCATTTTTTTTTTGACCCGTCAACTAAATCTGACCAAAGTACAGTTAATGAAATTTACGCGTGATGTCACTTTTTCATACGAAATTTTGCGAATGCGTTACCTATGTCAGTATCTCCCTCTGCTAAACATTGAAGCAGCTTATCTTTGACATTTTTCATTGTGCAGATAAACGCAAAAATACGTATCTAATATTTTTTAATTATCTATCTGACGGCCTAATTAGATTTTTACTTTTCGTACCCAGTCATCATCGCTATTGTAAGGAAATGTGTGTTACCGTACTCCTCCGAAACGGCTGGACCAAATCTTTTGATATTTTGTATATGCATTCAGTAGGTCTAAGAATCGGCTACTACTCGTATCTATTCAATTTCATCCCTATTTTTTTCGAGAACGAAGTCGCGGGCAACAGCTGGTTTGACTGTAAAATGAAAAATCTCATTAATGAGCAAGTGCAGTGATCTTCGTCTTTTCTTCATTTGCACAGGCCTTTAACAGAGGCTGTCCTAACCAATGGGATATAGCCAGCCAGGCTGGTATTATTATTGCTACTTGAAATATTTTTTTCTTATCGTCAGAAGTTTGTGTGGAGTCGATCTAAGGTCAACGTTTTCTTGTAACAAGTGGTGTTATTGCACTCAAACTTGGCAGATAACTTATACTGTTTCTGGGATTTCGATGTTATTTGCGCCAAGCGTTTTACTAGCATTGTATTGGTAGTACTATTTCATCCGAATTAATTCTTAAATGTATGCCATTTATTCCATTTCGTATTGTTATTTTAAGTATGAGACTTTGTTAGTCTTAGGACTTTTGAACACAAGGTAATGTGAGTAACGACCAATTTGAATAATCGAAATATAGTTTTAAAACTATGCCTATCTTTTTCTTCTTTCATTCGAATAACTTCAAAAACGGCAATTTTTTCTAGTAACTTTTCATCTTCGTTAGCATTTTGCACTTTCAAAACCTTATAGTTTAGCCCCTGCGATGATAAGTCAGTCATCATGTCTTTTTTGAATAAATAGCCGAATTTTCAAAGTAACCATTTTACAAATTCCTTGCTTTCCCAGCCTATAAAAACCTTGAAAGCTACTAACCAAAGACAGATTTTACGGTCCAGACATTTTAGACTCTCAACTGAACAGAGATCTCCACGACGAAGCGGATGTTTAACCATCGCCTTAAAGTGGGGTAAACTGGGGTAACTCGGGATGTCGCGAATGCAAACAGACACAAATTGACAAACAAACAGTTTTACGTACTCGAGAACTTAATTTTTTGTGTCAATAATTGTTGAAGTGAGAGAAATGTATTTGGGTGTGGAGTTTTTTGGTCTGTAAATGTTTTTAGGTAAATTGGTATTGAGGGTTTTGGTAAAGTTGTTTGGTTAATATTCCTCGACGTTATAACAAAATCATCTAAGTCTCAAATTAAGTATACGAGAGTAGCTTGTGATATGAGTATTACACAACTAATAAACATACTTATGTACTTCTTCATAATATTATAAATAAATTACATCCAGACACGGAACAAATGTTGTTCACACAAACATTTGTTCTGGGTGGGTATCGAACTCACAACCTCCGGTATAGCAGTCAGGGCCACTAACCACTAGACCAACATGCCAGTCAATACTGTTTGATACTTTGCTATCGTATTTTTGTTTAGAGTAAAACCAAAAGGGTTGAAGATTGCAAAGAATGATGGCTCAAAGAAAGCGATATATCGTGCGAGTTATAATACATACCGGAGCCGTGCAACTGTGGTGAATTCGTCTAAACGTCTAAGCTCCTCTGTGGTTGCAGTTATGGAAGCCTGACAGCAAACCTAGCACCCCTAAGGACCTACAACTACCTCTTAAACTAATATTTATACATTTGTGGAAGAGAGACGCTGCTATACGCCGTGTAGAGCGCTGTCTCGTTTCCACAACTGTAATATTCGCACTTTAGGCTTTTTGATATAATTTTCTAGTTTTAGCGAGTTTAAAGTGAAACCCCATAAAAATACATTATATTTTGCTTCCTAGCTACACGCTCGAGTTTCGCAAACATAAATGATGTTACTAAGACATGTTTTGTTATAATCACATCTGTGTCTTGTTCTTGGCCCAATTAGTGAATAATAACGTTGTATCTATGTGCCAGTGGGTATACGCTGACTAGATGTTGAAAGTATTTTTATACGTAAAGATAGGTTAACAAAATTATAAATTCTACTCGAACTACCGTAGAAGGCAATGATTTTTTTTGTATTCAATTTTATTTGCATTTCAAACAAACTTGTTACAAAATATGTGTTTCTTTATTTTTTAAGTTTCCTTTCTGTCTCTAATATTTATAAAAATAAGTTTTTTTACTTAAAATTTTGTATTTTTGTTTTAAAAAAGAAAAAGATACACATTTTCCTCTTTTTCAATCTTCAATACTAAAACCACACACGAGGCGCGACAAGCGCTGCATCGTAAAGAATTCACCGTAGCGGCGAACGGTGCAACGCTACTCTCACCCATCATCATTCCCCTGCCCTTATCCCAATTATTATTTGGGGTCGGCGCAACACGTCTTCTAGACGTGTTGCTTAAAGTTTTGGCTATGGTTTTATAGTCGGCCGCCTGCCTGGCACTAACCCTCTTTGGGAATGCAATTGTTGGTTGTTTACCCACCACCATTCGGGTAACCCAAGGTGCTTGGTACGGTGCACTGGGTCTTAAGGTCCATTAGTCGCCTTTTACGACACCCAGTGGAGGATATGGGGTGGTGCTATTCTTTATATCCGGACACCACACGGATAATCCGGACACCACACGGACGCTATTCGCTACTCTCACCCATCATTACTATTTCCTAAGAAAATAACACCAAAACAAAAACAAAAAGCATATTGTATTACTACCAGACCTAGTCTTACTAATCAACAGACGAGAGATCAAAGTGTGTAACTCGGCTTAGTTGTCACACAAGTATAGCGAACTGGGTTGTGAGGAACAATATAATTACGGTATTATTTGAGCGCTTCGCCGCTAACAACCGATACGTTATTTGGTATACAGGTTTTGTGTGTGTTTTCAATGTGATACGGGAATGTTTTAAGCTGATTTTGACGAGAATTGTCGTGTAATTTGTGTTCATAGCCACGCAGTTCTAGTGTAAAAGATATTGTATCATGGTCGGTAATGTATTGCATCTCGCAGAATATTTCTTGCATCGTCTCTATGTGCCATTATATGTACAAAAAACCAGTTATATAAGATAAATCTTTTTTCATAATATTGATATTCCGATTTTATTACTTTCATTGGTGTCAGAGTTAGGGACAGAAGCGTTAAATATCGTATTAGCATCCGTTTTAAATTTACCTTTCAAACTCAAAAAAAAGCAGATTGAAAATTTCTTTCTTTACATTTCAAGTCAAGGGTCAAGACGTGATTTCGAGTTTAGTGTTACAGTGGTAATTATTTTTGAACTAACCATTTTATGTAAAAATAAAGAAAATAAAAAAAACGTGAAGTATAAGTATCTCAGCTAAGAGGGTCAACGCATTGCCGCGCACCGACCAAATGCGGGAGACGTTGCATGGTGGTTCAGGTTAAGTCAGGAGGATTGTGACACTACCCACTTCCTTCCCCGAGGATTCCCCCGCTTTTCCAAAAAATAAAATAAAATAAGGGCGTCTACTTCTACCACACGAAGTAAGACTGGTGCAATTGTGAAAGAGAGACACCACTTCAGGCGTATAGAACGCTGTCTTCTTTATCTTGCTAAAGACCTTGGATTGTTACCTGGTCGTTAAAGGTACAGTTGGCACGTTTGGCCATAAACTTCAAGATTCGTTGAATCACTCACACAATAGAACTTATGTATGAGCATCACGTATTATCTTCCTCGTTCCTTAAACGATATTGTTAATAATGATCAACCTTGTGCACAGGTGTGATCATCGACTGTTAGTTTTGGTTCCGGTACTTTGATACCTGAAACAGATAATATATCCAATAAAAAGTACTCAATAGGTACTTTATTGCTCTTCACAATGTATATAAAGGTTTTATAATAGTCTGTCAAGCACAGCAATATAGAGTAGGATTGGACATTTGGACAACTAATTATTATGTATTTGGGAAAGATATGTAGAAAAACAGAAGCCCGAACTACTTTAGGCGTAGGTATAGCTGAAAGATAACGCCACCGCCGTGTCCAGTCGTTGTCAAATTTTAATCAACTAATTTATTTATTTAATAATCGATTGACTGATTTATCAAATGACCACAAGAAGACCAATCACAGAGTACTCCATGAGATTGTGTACACGAGATTTGACGTGAGAAACTGGGAGTAAGTCAGTTTCTCGTACCGTACGACAATGGAAACTGCACCCCCTTTAACATATACGTGACTCCCTCGTTCCCGTGCAAACTACATGGTATATTATGTAAATATTCCATCTAGTTACTACTTTAAGTTTAGATACACAGCTGATATTTCGCTTACCAGAGAAACATTGAGTAGAATAGAGTAACTAAATGATTTAATTAAATTGTGAAGTGATAGAAGCATTGTAATGCGACGTTATAAAACTGTGCTTATTTGCGCATTGTGTGCGAGTTATTTTAATATCCTTTTTTTTGTATTCTAGTGGAAATCCTTATGGTCTATCAATGTGCCGAACTCTTACCGGTAAATCCACTGGAACATCCTCATCTGCCTATGGCTGGCGGGAGCACAGGGTTCTCTTTTATTGGCTTAGCTGCTTAGGCAATTATTCATCCAACATAGAATAGAAGAAGAAGAGTATTTCCCCTGCTCTCATCCCAATTATTATTTGGGTCGGTGCAGCATGTCTTCTTCTTCCACGTGTTTCCTATCTGACGTCACCTCGCAAGTGAGAATTATGAAATAAAATATAAATAAGACTAATATAAAATAGAACTAATCTAATCCAGTAACAATTTTAATACCTCTATTCGTTTAAAAACGAAAATGTTGCTTCATTAATTTACATAATAACTTTCATAGACCGCTTCATACTTATTTTACGTAATGTATTTTTCGGGATTACCCTTACTAGCTGAAAAAAACGTACGATTAAATAATCGTAATTATTCATACAAGTTTCGTAACATATTACGAAAGTAAGTTATGGTAAATGCGTACATTACAAAGTTGACGGGGCAATTAACATTTTATATCAAAGTGGGCCTTATCACGTACGTTACTCTTCTTCCTCATTATTATAATGCTATGGTATAAAAAATATTATATTTCCTGAAACCTGGTTCGTTCCAACAATAATACGGAACTGCAATAATGAGACGCCGGCAGTGTTGCCAGTTTTGTGAGTTTTACACGAATTCGGGGAAATTGTGTTGAGTTGTTCTTGTTTATTATTTTTTGGTAAAATTGTTTACAGGTTGTGTTGAAATGCGGAAGTCTCAGATTTTTTAGATGATACTTAAAATATAAACTAAAAATACAAAGTTAAAAATTAAGAATAATACTCACATGCTAACAAATTATTGAATAACGGTTCTCAGTCTCTCTCTAGTTATTGCCACGAGCTATACACATCATCATCATCATCTTTCTGCTCTTATCCCATTTTACTTGGGTTCGGTGCAACATTTTTTTTTTCCATTCTATTCACCTGCACAAAAAATATGAACTTAGTTTCCACAGCTTACACCAAAAAAAAAAACGAAACAAAAAAGTCCTGACATAACGGTGCACCATTAACCGGGAGGTAAGGTGCGTCCAGAATGCTAAGCGACGGACAGACGGACAAAGACATATTGTTCGGGCCAAACACCTCTGTACAGAACACTAGGTACTACTGGGCTCACAACTCGACGAACGAAACTTTGTAGCTCGTAGGAAATAATATGACACATTATTTAGAACAGACTATACAAACATTTTAGATGAGACCTTTTGATAAATTATTCTAGGTCTTATCGACTACATTAGTGTAGGTACACACTAATGTAGTCGATAGTCGTTATGTTAATAAAAAAAAGCTATAATGTTTGTAAATTACTTCTTAATTCCCGATAGTGAATTAATGAACATTAATGTTAGCCATTAAACAATAATGCAACTATAGGAATATTATCAACTCTTAAACCACTATTATTGAGGGTGTGAAAGAGAGACGCCGCTCTACACTTTGTAGTGCGCTGTCCCGCTTCCACACCCGCGACAACATTACTTCAATAGCCGGTGGTAGAGACGTTCGTTGGTTTGAACAATTTTTTTTTTCGGTACCACTTCTTTTCCTTAATTCTGGACGTCGTGTAATCTGGTCAAGTCATTGACCTATGCTTTAAACTTATACTTGTTGCATTCCCTAAAACCGGAGACCCTTTGGGCTTTTAATTCGGCGGGAGGGGAACACAGCTTGTATCAAAGGCAAAATTGATGGGCCTTTTATCTGACACTAGGCAAGTAAACATGTGTCGCATGTTTGTATGTCGCATCAATAATTGATAAATATTAATAAGTAACTGTTTTCTACTAATATAGTATAAGGAATTACTGACACATTCTTATGGATCTCTGGTCTGAAATAAAGAATTTATAATAATTTATTTATCTATGTTTGATCGACTTCAGACTGTGTCATCTTTGACACTTGTCGAAATGTCACTTGTGTGGTTATTGTTATAATAAAAAATCGAGAAATTAATTAAGAAATAGTATTCAGTAGTATTAGTGCATTTTCTTTTTCAATTTCCTTTTTCAACTTTCATAACATTTACGACTCAACTACGACGTTCATATTATATGTAAAAGTACCTAAATTAGTAATCCAAATTTAATTAATGATATATCAAATATTTATATTAATACCAGCATTTTTCTGTACTTATAATGTAATATTATGAATGAGTATTACATCGATCGCGTGGGACAAGTCGACTGGAACGTTATTATTGTGTAACTGTGCAGTTTCATATACCTACTTAACTAATTCCTACCACGTCTTAAATAAGTCTATTAAAGTTGTGTGAGAGAGACGCCGCTCTACGCTGTCTAGTGCTGTCTCGCTTCCACGACCGCAAGAATATTAATATAAGATGTCATAGTAGGGTTCTTGGGAACACAGGTTTGCCTTGGTTTCTTTAAGATTTTATGTACTCTACAAGGTAATTTTAACTGCGATTTTCGATCTTATTCCATTGACATAACGATGTCAGAGTTTGAGTGATTACTAAGTATTTTGCTTAGATAACTAATTGTTTAATACCTTTGTGATGAGTGTAAATATCAAGAGGTGAACACTTAAGTGTGGACCTTCGATTTTTTAGGACTTGACATTATTTGTATTTATTTTTGTAGACGTTATACCGTCGCAGAAATATATTAACAACTAGCTGTTTCCACGACTTCGTTATCAAAATCGGTTTTTCTAAGATTAGTGGAGACAAAAAATTCTAAAAACATATATTTTGGTTTATGTATGTACCAGTTATACAAAAAGATCTGTTTGATGAGATGTGTAGATTACCACGCTTGCCCGCTGAGATTCAGCCGGCGATTCCAGATTCCAATATTTATCACAAAAAAAAAATCCCACACAAATTTTACTACACCCTCTATCAGTAACGATACACCATTTAAGAAAAAAACAGTTTGGTAAAGATCACAAAGATTGACTGCATTGGAATCGAACCTGCAACCAACATGAAAATCATAGAACCGGAAGTCACCACAACACGGAAAAACGCGGAAATGGAATAGTTTGTATATCAGTTTGTTTTTATCGTATCCTCCATTCGTGTGCCTTACAGGAAGGTACGTGCCTGACGTAGGCTGTTGATCGCGAGTGCAATACTAATTCGGGCCCTTGTGATGCTTTCCTGGACAATACTATTGTGTACTAGCATTAGTATCGGGAGGGGCGTGCGCGGGCGCAGCTGCGCCGATACGCTGACATAGCCAAACAACGCGAAATACGTAAAGATAATACAAGTGATTCTTCAAAAAGGTTTTACTCAAGTCAAAATTAAAAAGTGTCTTTTAAGAAGCCGATTCTGTGTTCACTGTTCTTCCTTTTTATTTTTGGATTCTGGTAATTGGTTCATTCACCCTTTAAAAATTTATCTTGTAACGATAGTAGGGTCCCTCACCCTAATTAAAACTCTCCGTCGTATCTTTTATATTTCGAAATAAAAATTCCGATCGCCTTTTCTTTTTCACTTTCGAAAAGTATTTAAAAACAATTGAAGTTTCTCCGTGAAAGTGTTTGATGGCCCTTTTATGACAGAAATGAGTTCCTATTATAAAAGTGACAATGCGTGTTCCGAATTCGGCCGATGACACACGAATCTAGCCGATTGATTATCAAAATTACGGTTACGATATTACTTGACTGATTACTGTTATTATCGATTAGTGATACTAAACTCGAATGAAGTCTGTTTATTTAATCAAAATGTTCTATATAAAAGCGAAAATAAAATTGAGTGTATTAAAGAAAGTTAAATGGATCAAGTGTATCGGATTTTCTAGTTTCCAATCAGGTAAAACATTTTCGTATTGTTTCTTCTAAATTCGTTTTTCGAATAAAATCGTAGTCTCGGCGATAGCAATCTTCGTGGGGTCGTTTCGGATCGGGTGAGATCGCCCGAATACTACCGAATGGAACCGAAGCGGGATTCAAAATTGGAACATCGTTTATTGTTTAACGGTTATTTTGTACCGTTGTGTCCCTTCGCAAATCGAGAGCATGGATACTTGCAATCCTTTTGCCGATGTACAAGCCTAGATTATTCGATTTTGTGCCTTATTTTAAAGCAAGAAAGACCATATTGATTTTGTGTAGTGTCTGTTGACGTTTGTTTCTCAAGTGCATTTTACGATCTTTGATAAATATTGTACGTTGACCCCGAATTTTTGTTTACAATTCGCACGCTAATTATTTTTGGCGTGTTCAATGGTTTTTCGATATCTGTAGTCTTATATTACATTACATCATTAATTTAAAGCAAGTTTTGATAATCATTTAAGTACAAAACCTCCTTACATTGTTTTTTTCTTTATAAAAAAACAAGTAAAACTAAAAACAGCCAATTGTTTACTATATTAACAAAAGGTCCAAGATTCGATTTCCGTAGAAGATAAATATGAATGCAGATATTTGTATTAAGAGTTGGCGTGTCCATGCGTGCATGCTTGCATATGCATGACTGCCATGTTTACTGCCGCCAACACGCATTGAACAATTGCGATGATTAATGCTCGTTCCTTTTCTGAGTAGGCCTTTGACCTACAACAGGATAATAATAGAAGTATAAATAAACAAAGAAATGCCGATACAACTGGAAATTTACAAAAAAATGGAAAGGAGAAACAGACTTCTTTATTTTAAGAAAAAAAAATATTATACAAGGCGTGTCATACCTAATCACATTAAATCCTATCACATACACTTTAAGGTATTTTATAACGAATTCCAAAAAAAAAAATCAAATCCATTCGGTTTAGCCACTGGAATAACGATATACTGACTTCAAAAAAGCAAATGATGACGAAAAGTCGATGTTTTTACACAAATGTATAATTATGAGCAATAAAATTGTAAATCGATTTCAATTATCGATTCAATTCAGTTGTCGATAGGTAGGGACTCTCCTAACAGAAATAAGGCTTAAAAAATGCACTAATAATAAACGAATCGCAACAGTCTTTAAATCAAAGTATTTAACCAAGTTTTTAATATCATTTTCGTTTAGCAAGAATGTCATTTAAGGCTATTCGAATAGGTAATTTAGAACAACTAAAAGTCGTGCAAAAACAAAGTGCATATTTGTTGAACGTAAACAATTTGAGGAAAATGTTCTAAAAATCACGTTCTTTTTGCAAATTATTTAATGTAACATGGCATTACTTGTGTATACGTACGTACACATTATTAATTGAGTTAGGATATAAAATATGTGTATTTTTGCTCTATCGTTAATATTCTTAGGTTTTTTGACATTCCGTCCATTAAATCCTTCAATTTGCTGTCTGTCAGGCGCTCTCGTAAGCAGATCAAGATATCGATAAACGAATATCATGAATAAAAAACTCCATTGTTTCAAAAAAATAATAATAATACGGAACTAGATTACTGTAATGTCTCTCTTATAAACAAAGAACGAAAATGCTAGTCATTATAGTTTTATGGATGCAAGCGTTTAAAACATTTTTTTTTTTCGTGTGAGATCATCAAATGACCCCTGACTATGTTCCTTCTGGAGCCCTTTGAGTGCCGGGCGAGCGGTAACTCTCACGAACATCCCGCAGCATACGATCACGCCTTAAGTATCCTCTGAATATTTAGCGTTTTAGAATTAAATTGATATACGATTAATCATACCTTTTAAGGACATTACAGATAATAGGACGGTTTATACGTATTGCACACGCGTGAAGCTGGAGCGGATCGCCAGATAAACTCAATAATAAAATCGTAATAAAACACCGTCTCGAAACGATTTGACAAAGAAAGTTCACGTGACATTGATCGTGACATTTGCCTTGAACCCACTGCCTTGTGACAATGAATCCGGTTTGTACATATCTGGGTCACGTGACAATAGGCACGCCTATTTAAAATAGGTGGAATACAGTTATACTTATATCAGTGATTAAAACTATTTGAAGAAGCTTGATACTGTAGAAATGTTAGAACACAAAAGATTTCGGATATAAAATGTACTTTTTTTAAGTTATGGCTACGTTTCGTATTGGAGAAATATGGACAATCTACTGATATCCTTGTATGAAGTATTTTTGGTACTTAACAATGTAAGTCTGGTTCTTCAACGGGCAAATCTAAATATCTTCTATTTTGTTAATGAATTATTATGCATGTATTTAGACTGAGCGCAAGCTTTACCCATCGGTTTACGTTCCGAAATCCCCCCTTTATGCATTTAATATAGGCTTAAATTTATCCAAGAATACAACACTAAGTATCTAAAGCGAAATGGGAATATTACCAAACTAGCAAACCGCCTCAGCTTCCCAGCAACCAAAAAAAAAAAAAAAAAAACATGTTGCGCCGACCCCAAGTGAAATGGGATAAGGGCAGGAAGATGATGAGCAAACCGCCTCAGCTTCGTGTGGGTGAAATACCGGTGCATCATACATATAAACGTTCCACTTGAAACATTCTATCAATATAAAAAACCGAATCTTAATCCGTTGTGTAACCATCACTCACAATATTTTTCCTTCACCGTTTGTCAGAAGTGTCTAGATTAGAATAATTAAGAAAGTACATATAAAAAGTCACATTGGTACTTGCCTGCTGGGGATCGAACTTGCACATCGTGCATACAAATCCACACATAAAACCGCAAGGCCACCACGTCTATTTTTTAAACAACAAAACAATATAATGAGTCTACAACAAATTCATTATATTTATAAATACAATTTAAACTTGTCGTCCCCAGGGATTAATAGTTACATAGTTATCTGGCACCGGCAAGACGTTGTTCTACTTATTCTAAACGTTTAGTAACTGTAAAGTTGATTGATGATCGCGGCGACGTTTAGTTACGTCGCTATACAGTGTACTGTGTCACAGTATAAATAAATACAGTAGTAGGACTCGGGAGTTTCTAAAATAGGTACCTAACCTAGTAACCTATAAATGCTTAAAGTCGCACGGTACACAACAGAGATAGGACTGCTCAGCTACATCAGCGACTATAGGATGCTGAGCAGATGCCACGATCTGATAGCGTAGGCATAACTCGCGTTGCGCTCGTTTATGTGAAGACGTCATACTGTAAATATCATTATACTGTGAATGTACTGTACAATCATTGTGGGTGTGGCTAAGTTTACACGATAAAGGTTTTATGTTGTTTATATATTCTTTTTTATAATAAACTTTCAGCCTTATTGTTAAAGGTATTAGTATTAGCGAAATTGCGTTTTTAAGGTGCTGAACTTCCTACAAAAGGTTTTTTTAAATTATAATTTAAGATCATATCTTTGCCCGACTGTCTGTATGGCAAGTCGCTTTATTTAGAGAATACGTGGAGGTATCAAACTAGGTTAGGATAAAATATAACTTCTAAGTTTACGAAAAAAATATTTACTTGTTGATGCCCCAAACTCGGTTTAGCAATTAAGACAATACAGATTTAAAGAAAATAATGATATTGTTTTCGAAGATCATGTAGCTCTTATTAAAAGACATTTAACAGAGATTTCGATGAAATGCAAAATAATTGCTTAGACATCTTCATCTTCCTGCCCTTATCACATTTTACTTGATTTTTTCTTCCATTCTCCCCTATCAGACGTCACAGTAGCATTTACTCCTTTTACATTCATATCATTCCTTATACAATCCATCCATATTTTCTTTGGTTTTCCTTCCCTTTATTTTCATCATTCCCTTCCTTTCGATCCGAAATAATTTGCTAACACCTATTAAAAAAAAACATTTCTTCTTTTATCACGTAATTACCTAAGTTATTTTTTTAAACGTCAAAGCACTTTATTGTAAACTTAAAAGATTTGAATGTCTTAAAGAGAACTATTTACAATATAACGTTGCACTTATTCGCAAAGGTTATGCGCGCGTCATAAATATTTCTTAAAATATACGTTAATCGTAAATTCTTGAATACAAATTGTAATCTCTAACGCGGCTTCAAATATTAGGGATGGCAAGTTTGCTAATTTAGTTGGAATGTGTATTTGTACGTTTAGCTTTAGTTTTGTTATTGAAGTGGAGTTTTTTTTAACGGCAATTAAAGTTGGAGGCACGAAGTTTAGTTTTAATAGTTGCTATAAAACAGTAATTGAAGGAAAACATTGTTTTTTCTTTCGCTTTAAGTAAATGGTAATTAATAGTATTTTAAAGTTTTTTTTTTATTTATTTTTCTCTTGTTACTACACATTCCAAACATCGCGACGATGGGATCGATATTTTTTAGTTGAAGATAGATTGAGTTCTTGATTTCAGAAAACGTGATACCGTAACGTGCAATTTAAACATTCAAAGTCCTTCAAATGGCACATCAGCAAGGAGGCAAAATTCGTTGTCGTAGTTAGAATTTTATCCAAACCTTTTTATTATTAAGTTAAGAATATCTAGACCACCAGCCCTACAATAGTTCTAATGTGCAAAACAATGCATCGCTTACATTTCGCGCGGTTCAGAGGTTAGCAAACTTAATCCTGCGAGTACATTCCATTTGCAGAGAATTATTAATGTAAATAGCAACACTGTGTTCCTATCCGTGTACGGTAAGTCGTTAAAGGTGCTAAGCATTTAACGATGGTTATTCTAAAATTACAAGATTTTTTCAATAATTCTATTCTAATGTTTTTAAACTTTTGCGACTTGTACACATATTTTAGAGGACAAACGGGATTTTACTACGATGTAATTCGATATTTCTTTTCTCCGTGTCCCTTTTCTGGGAGAAAAAAAATCTCAAGAAAAATGGGCTCCATATAGGTAATAATATATTATGCAATTGTTATCAGCAGATTTACCTTTTTATCGGAACAATTTATTTTTAAGGACATGCAATGTTTTTTTTTGTAAGTGGTTTATCCATCCCCAAGACCCGTTGTCGTACGCGGATAGGATTGTTATTTTTAATTTACTATAAAAATAAAACAGTCATTTATTAAAAAGGTCTTTGTACTAATAAAGTCATAATAATACTAAATAATCGGATATTTATGCTAAACTTAAAAAAAGAAAGTTGTTTAACAAGATAATTGTTTTTAGATTTTAACAGATCAAATGTGGTCTGTTAATATTCTGATTGACCGTCAATATTCTAATTGGAGGCCATATTCATTTTAAATATCGAACAAAAAAAATAGCGATTCAATTTTGGATTTAATTATGCACGTGTTCCAAATTCAAACGTTTAAAAGAAAAAAACAAGACCGTTTTTTGTTTAATCTAAAAACGCGCAATCGTACATTGTTTTTAATATTCTGAAGCAAAAGTCGTAATTTATACAGCATAAACATTGTAGAATACGAAAATAATTCGCCAATGTGTGTGAAGATCAACATATCCTTGCTTAGGTCACAATAACCTCTTTATGTAGGGTCAATGACCATAAAAAGTAGCATAAAGCTTTCATTGTATGCAAATGTTGCCAGCAGAAAAAAACCTTTGATTTTTTTTTACTAATCCAATGATGTATTGTTTTGTATGGATTTAGATTAGTGCAGATTGGCCCAGTTTTTTTGGCTGTTTGATGACAGCCTTTGCCATAGATTTACGAGACTGTGTATGTAGGGTATTGTCACAGCTGTATATTTATAGCAAGTTTGTTTTTAATTGTGATTTATTTTTTATTTCGTTAGAATGATAGATATTTCATATTTAGTTAAAATTTACGTATCTTTTATATTGCGATACAATTTGGGTAAAACCTGAAAGTTGTTGTTTTGTTGAGAGCTAAATATTTTTTTACTTGTTAAACTACTCTAAATTCACATCAAATATTAAATAAAAAGAACCATATTTGGATAACGTAGTGCTACGAGAAAAAAAGCAACAATTAGTTTATTTACTAACCTTTTTTCCTAGCCTATAGTGTCCCACTGCTGGGCAACGGCCTCTCCCAAATCCTTCCACAATTCTCTATCTTGATTACTAACCATTAAAAACTATAACTTCCATGCAATTAAGTACCAAAAAATATTACTTATAAACAATAATAATCAAGCATTATTTACCACAAACCACTCACAAACGAAAAAAAGTATAATAATTATAAAAACAAAAGGCTATTGTTTTTTCCGTTACTCATTTACCAAATTGGGTCAATACCTAAGTTACAATCTATGAGTACAGACTTACTCATAACCTCACCCAATTTTAATGCGTCATAACAATGTAAAAATATCTTTAATATATAGAGTAAGTTAAGTGTTAGACAGGGTTATTATGTGACAATACGCATATTGTTATATCGAAAATTATTGCGCAGAAATATAAGACAGCCGAATATGAATAGAAATATGTCTGATACGTAAACTATGAGTTTTTAATAAAAAAATCATGGAAATAACATAATCAAAATAGTTTTTTGTCGAACAAAGTGTTTGTAATTGCTTATTGAATTCAAATGCATGTAAAATAATCATATTATTATGATAGATAGGTAAGCTGATAATAAATGTAAATTAGAGAATGTTTTTCGGTAATGCATTATATCTATCTATACAATATGTAGTCTGTGGATTCGAACGAAATACATATTATTATTGTTTTAATAATATTTTTACGTATTTATATATTAGTTCTAGAAGTTGACACACTAGTTGAATAAACATGAATAACGGGTAAAGTCTAGAAAAATATTCAGTGATTTTTCTTAATGTTTTTAAATGTCAATAACTTGACAGCGTAAATAGAACGATCCGTTTTAGTAGTAAATTAAATTCTATACTAGTAATAATAAATACAGGACTAACGAATATTAATTAATAATCAATTGTAATTCGTTCAATTAATTAATTAATGACTTTAATGGGTAAGTCGTTTTTTTTCTATACGTAGATATTTTTTTAATGTTTTCTAATTAATAACTTTTTTAATAACTATCATTATCGTCATGATGAAATTAGTTAAATATAAATTCGATACACCTTTGTAATTTAGCTTTTTAAACGAAAACTTTAACTATTAAACTCTAGTTAAACTAAGATTGCTATGGTAGTTAATGTAATGGTGTCATGTTGTACAAATAAATAAAAAAGTATATAAAAATACTAAATCAATTATTGGAACGAAAATCAGTAGGTAAGTAACATTAATTATACCTTAATAGCCATATTAATTAAAAAAACTGTGTCGCCTCTGTTAGCGCCTACCTCCTAGATAGGGAGTGCTTAAACATTAACATATTTAATACAAAAACTTTACTTAAACTATAATAAAGAAATTATTATGCTAAAATAAAAATATAACTACAAAAGTTTGTGTGGTGTATCGACTCCTTAGTACTTACGTACTGTACTTATTGTACTTAATCTGATATTTTATTGATACACTATTTTTATATAACTATTAAAATAAAAAAACATGTACATTGAAAAGTTATGAAAACTTATTTTCTTTCATAATCCTTACGACTTAAAGTTGGAATTTCTCCAAACATATTGACTATATTTTTTTGTTGTATGGCATTCATTAAATAATGTTAGTCTTATCAAGTAAATTCTTGGATCATAACGCTGTCAAACTGATGGGTTAAGTGTTGCAGCTTTAAATAGTTAAAATAACCGAATGGTTAACTATACGGGTGGTAATTAAGGGGCCACGATATTTTAAATAATTAAAGTAATATTTCAGTTGGTAACATTTTCTGGTATTTTCTTTTAACTAATTTGCATGTTAGGTCTATCGGTTTTATAGACCGATTCGTTTGCTGGGTTACCATCCTGGGTTCGAATCCAATAGTGGTATTGTGTCAAGTAATGTATCTTTCCGATTTTTTCTTAGATTTCAATGACAACTGACAAAAAAAAACAACAAAAAAACTATTTAATTTTTGAAATTTCAAGTTAGTATAAAATCAAGTACCTATGTTTCTATATTTTGTTTAATAGTTTTCATTTGCGCTAAGCCTTGTTTTGGTTTCGCGAGTAACATTGAAACTATTGGATATAGTTTAAACAAATCATGTATACTATAAACTAATAAAAACAACTAGAATTTCAAGCGAACTAAATACATAAACAAAACAATTTACATTTTGTTTGTAAACATCAAATTCAATTGGTTTACACACAACAGAATCTAAGGACATTTTATATTTAATAAAATTTCTGTTTTTTGTAAAGTAAATTTACGAATTATAGTTTATATGTATGTCTAAAAGTTAATTGTTTTAAAATTGAATTGTCAATTGGTTTTAAATTGTTACCCCGACAATAAACTGTACGAAACTTCTCAATACTTTTTATTGCTATATGTGCTAGCTATGCTCGATAGAATTTAAACCAAGTGAATAGGCAGACTAATCTTATACTAAATATCGGCCTAAACTAGCCGCGCCATGTTTTAAGAGTATTGTGGTACAGGACTAGAATATCCATATGGATTCTAAGAGGATTAAACCCACAACATGATTGCTACACCTTAGACTTCCTGGATGTACCATAAACGGCTATATAAAATATATTCTCTTTCTCGATTTCTAAGCGTTACATTTTCGTGTATTCGGATTAATCTCAAAGAGGGACTCTACATCATCATATACTATTATTAATTTCTTCGAACTATATAATAATTAATTATTAATGTCTTCGAACCCATTACAAATGTAATTCAAAACGTAATTAAAATTAATAGGTCCTATTACGTTCTAATAAATTCTATTGAATATATCCTCCTTTGTGGATACATTTTGTAAAGTATCTTGTATAGTGTCTTTACCGATATAAAAAAATCACAACGTCTTGTTGACAATATCACAATCTAATTATAACACGAATCAGTCGCCGATAATGATAAAGAATTACTATCGGATGACTACCTAATTTCATCGGAAATTAAGTAGTGTTAATCGCGTTTTCCAGTTAGGCCTAATCGTACCTAAATTACAGTGACGTATCACAAAAACGAAAGGTATTTTAATTTTTTTCTCAGACATAAAGGACAATCATTAACATCATTAAATAAACAATTAAAAACATTAGTTACCTTGACCGACCTACTAACGTGACCGGGATTTCGAACTGTGCTAACGATATTATTACGTATCACAAAATCATTCCAATATCGGTATTCTTTACAATGCGGGCTCCTACATGTTAGCGGTTGGCCTACTATACAGGCTGTATATAAAAGATACCACGGAGATGCAACTCCAGTTCAAACTCAACTCTTTAATGAGAGGTTCGTGTCCAATTTTTTCGTATTTATTTTTTTAGAACCGGTTATGGGACGTCAGATGTTGGCGTTAGTCGTCGGCGCGGGGCTGCTCGCAGTCGCGGCGTGCGCGCCTCCAGGGAAGCCGTCTCTGGGCTGGGGAGAGCGCACCTTCGCCATCGTCGAGGTCAACCAGGCCGCGACCGCCTACAACCAACTCGTCACCAAGAGAGACGCCGCCGATGTCTCTGTCACATGGAACGTCTGGTCCGGCGACCCAGCCAACAAGGCCAGAGTCCTGCTCAACGGCAAAGAGTTCTGGTCTGGCACCGGCACCGCTACCTCAGCTGCATTCAAAGTCAAGAAGGGAGGAAGATACCAGATGAAGGTGGAACTGTGCAACAAGGACGGATGCAGCTACAGCGATGCGACTGAAATAGTTGTCGCTGACACAGACGGCAGCCATCTTCCACCCCTGGAATATTCTCTTGGTGAGAGGAACAAGCCTTTCAAGCAAACCTCAGGCAAAGTTGTCGGCGCTTACTTCGTAGAGTGGGGAGTCTACCCGAGGAAGTTCCCCGTTGACCGCATACCTATTCCCAATCTTACTCATCTTCTCTACGGTTTCATCCCAATCTGCGGCGGTGATGGTATCAACGACAGTTTGAAGGAGATTGAAGGCAGTTTCCAAGCTCTGCAAAGGTCTTGCAGCGGCAGGGAAGACTTCAAAGTATCCATCCACGACCCCTGGGCTGCTCTTCAGAAACCACAAAAGGGTTTGGCTTCATGGAACGAACCTTACAAGGGTAACTTCGGTCAGTTGATGATGTTGAAACAAGCGAGACCAGACCTTAAGATCTTACCCTCTATTGGTGGATGGACTCTTGCTGATCCCTTCTTCTTCTTCACCGACCAGACTAAGAGGAGCCGCTTCGTTGCTTCAGTGAAGGACTTCCTCGAAACCTGGAAATTCTTCGATGGTGTCGACATTGATTGGGAGTTCCCTGGTGGTAAGGGCGCCAACCCCGACCTCGGTGGTCCCGACGACGGTCACATTTACGTTCAGCTGATGAAGGAACTGAGAGAAATGTTGTCCGAGCTGTCTGCTCAAACTGGCAAGAAATACGAATTGACTTCAGCTATCAGCTCTGGTTGGGACAAAATTCAAGTTGTAGATTACAAGGCAGCTCAGCAATACATGGACCACATCTTCTTGATGAGCTACGACTTCAAGGGAGCCTGGTCTAACGACACCCTCGGTCACCAAGCTGGTCTGTACGCCCCCGGATGGAACCCCAAGGAGACTTACACCACTGACTTCGGAGTTAAATACCTTTTGGCTCAAGGAGTGCAACCCAAGAAGATTGTTGTAGGCGTCGCTATGTACGGCCGTGGCTGGACCGGCGTCAACGGTTACAAAGACAACAACCCATTCACAGGCGTCGCTACTGGCCCAGTCAAAGGTACCTGGCAGGACGGTGTGGTGGACTACAGGGAAGTAGCGAACGAAATAGCTCAAGGAAAATGGGAGTACCATTATGACAAGGTAGCCCAAGCACCATACGTCTTTAGAAAGGAAACTGGTGACTTGATCACATACGATGATGCCAGATCGACGATTGAAAAAGCAAAGTACGTACGGAATAACAAGCTTGGTGGTCTGTTCGCTTGGGAAATCGATGCGGATAACGGTGACATATTAAATGCCATGAACATGGGTCTAGGAAACAGTGCGTGATTATAAATTGTGCTCGAATTGTGCGTCAAATGTGATTGTAATAGTAAGGTCTAGTTTTAGGCGAAATGTCTCAAATTTTACTGAAAATTGTTGAGCGACTGAATTCTGTATTTGTAAGTAACATTAAAGATTATAAATACTATTTTGTTTTGTTTATTTCTTCTTTCTGATGTTATATATAAAACTGTTCCAACATAAGACAATTATAGAGTTATTGTTATTGGGAACTTAGGATTAAAATGGGGTATTTTTACAGAAGGGATAAATATGAGATCCCTTCTACTTTATACGTCTTCGATCTTATAAAGAATAATGAAAGTACGAGACTACTAGAATGTTATGAATCAAGTGTTGGATAAACGTAAGTATTTTGCCCTTTACGGGAATCAAACCTGATGCACTTTGCAAAGCTCAACTACTAAGCTTTCGCATTCGTATTCCAGTCTTATTTTAAACATCGTATCTGTTCATAAAAACTTATAAATGTGGACCAACTTCGTTGAAAAAAACACATTGCTGACCAAAATTTGTTTTAGATTTTTTTTTAATTAACTATTGCTCTTTTAGAGAAAGTTGTTTATTTAAACGACGACTGGAGTCTCTTTAAACGTGTATAGGTTCAGTCAGCAACAGAGGTTGGTTAACACAAACCGATTTAAATAGTGTCATTATTTTTCAATGACATGTAAGAATTGGTGCTTAGTATGTTTTAACTATACCAGGTGTCAAGCCTATTTTGTTACCTAATAGCACAACAATAATGCATTGAATTCAATTGTGTACCATTCGTTTGAAAATCTAAATGAATTTATCGCCTTTAGTTGCTGACTGTACCAAATATAATAATAAGAACTGCCTCTGTTTACACCAGTTTATAAAACAAGTATGGATGTGTGTCAAAGCTACCGTTTTGCTTGAAGCAGGGTCATTGAACTGTATCGCCTTCGGACCTTGACCCAAACAACGTGATTCTATTGTTTTCGTAATGTGCACTTATGTTAACCGACAATACCGGAAATATAGTCGTGTATGACGTGTATACAGTATGTTTAAAAGCTGGAAAAATAGACTTAATTAAAATAATTGAAATTAATATATTAAAATAATTGAATGGAATCTTAAATAATAAAATAAATAATAGGGGGTCCATCTTTGAGCCGGCTAGTCACCGCCTGCCAATTTGATTGCATTTTCATGTATTGAAAGGCCATTTACCACAGTTAGGGAAGGAAACACATCTGACATATCCTATCCATAGCCCAAATTATTTTCATTTCTATATTTAACTTGTAGCTATCTTTTTTTTTCGTGGGAAATCATCAAATGACCCCGCCCGCTGTGGGTGCAGCGGGAGAGAATGTCAGACTTTTACTGACTAAAACCCACTATGTTCCTTCTGGAACCCTTTGGGTGCCGGGCGAGCGGGAACTCTCACGAACATCCCGCAGCCCCGGCAAGGTTTTGTAGCTACTTTGGGCCGTCTATATCTGTTCTTCATATAGAGCAGGGGTGGATGTACCTTGGTAGGTAAATGCTTGGTAGATGGTAGATGCATACCATTTTAGATTATAGTTTCAACAAGGCCTTTGTATGAAGCCCGGGTTTCTTCCCTTAAAGTTATTCCGTGAATTAAAAGACATACACATAAAAGTAAATAAAAAAGAAACATTAATTATTAAAAAAAAACAAAAAACCCGACTGCAATAAATAACCACTTACTAAAAAGAAAAAAAAAGCTCTATAATTTAGTATGAAGAGTATATAGTACACCGTACATTAAAAGTAAAGCAGGCGGTACTTAGGTACTAAGGTACAGGCGGTAATAAGCGGAACGGAGCGGATTTCGACAGGAAATGGAAGTAAAGGTTCAACCAGTTTCCCAGGCCCTTCCACAAAGGCGAAGCGGGCGTGAAACTGGAGGTTTTTAGTGGGTATACCGGGAGCCTCCTAGCTCTCAGGGAGCCCCACATACCCTTCCGATTTAGAGGGGATGCGTAACGCATTTTCCCCCAGCGTAATAAAAAAAATGGTAGGTTTGGTTTTTAGTTAGGTTAGGTTAGGTTTGGTTTTTAGTTTGGTTAGGTTAGGTTTGGTTTTTAGTTAGGTAAGGTTAGGTTTGGTTTTTAGTTAGGTTAGGTAAGGTTTGGATTATAGTTAGGTTAGGTTTGGTTTTTAGTTAGGTTAGGTAAGGTTTGGTTTTTAGTTAGGTTTGGTTTTTAGTTAGGTTAGGTTAGGTTTGGTTTTTAGTAAGGTTAGGTTAGGTTTGGTTTTTAGTTAGGTTAGGTTAGGTTTGGTTTTTAGTTAGGTTAGGTTAGGTTTGGTTTTTAGTTAGGTTAGGTTAGGTTTGGTTTTTAGTTAGGTTAGGTTAGGTTTGGTTTTTAGTTAGGTTAGGTTAGGTTTGGTTTTTAGTTAGGTAAGGTTAGGTTTGGTTTTTAGTTAGGTTAGGTTAGGTTTGGTTTTTAGTTAGGTTAGGTTTTTAGTTAGGTTAGGTAAGGTTCGGTTTTTAGTTAGGTAAGGTTAGGTTTGGTTTTTAGTTAGGTTAGGTAAGGTTCGGTTTTTAGTTAGGTAAGGTTAGGTTTGGTTTTTAGTTAGGTTAGGTTAGGTTTGGTTTTTAGTTAGGTTAGGTTAGGTTTGGTTTTTAGTTAGGTAAGGTTAGGTTTTTAGTTAGGTTAGGTTAGGTTCGGTTTTTAGTTAGGTTAGGTTAGGTTTGGTTTTTAGTTAGGTTAGGTTAGGTTTGGTTTTTAGTTAGGTTAGGTTAGGTTTGGTTTTTAGTTAGGTTAGGTAAGGTTTGGTTTTTAGTTAGGTTAGGTTAGGTTTGGTTTTTAGTTAGGTTAGGTTAGGTTTGGTTTTTAGTAAGGTTAGGTTAGGTTTGGTTTTTAGTTAGGTTAGGTTAGGTTTGGTTTTTAGTTAGGTTAGGTTAGGTTTGGTTTTTAGTTAGGTTAGGTTAGGTTTGGTTTTTAGTTAGGTTAGGTTAGGTTTGGTTTTTAGTTAGGTTAGGTTAGGTTTGGTTTTTAGTTAGGTAAGGTTAGGTTTGGTTTTTAGTTAGGTTAGGTTAGGTTCGGTTTTTAGTTAGGTTAGGTTAGGTTTGGTTTTTAGTTAGGTTAGGTTAGGTTTGGTTTTTAGTTAGGTTAGGTTAGGTTTGGTTTTTAGTTAAACCTAACCTAACCTAACCTAACTAAAAACCGAACCTAACCTAACCTAACTAAAATCCAAACCTAACCTAACCTAACCTAACCTAACCTAACTAAAAACCAAACCTAACCTAACCTAACTAAAAACCAAATCTAACCTAACCTAACTAAAAACCAAACCTAACCTAACCTAACCTAACTAAAAACCAAACCTAACCTAACCTCACTAAAAACCAAACCTAACCTAACCTAACTAAAAACCAAACCTAACCTAACCTAACTGAAAACCGAACCTAACCTAACCTAACTAAAAACCAAACCTAACCTAACCTAACCTAACCTAACTAAAAACCAAACCTAACCTAACTAAAAACGGAACCTAACCTAACCTAACTAAAAACCAAACTTAACCTAACCTAACTTAAAACCAAACCTAACCTAACCTAACTAAAAACCAAACCTAACCTAACCTAACTAAAAACCAAACCTAACCTAACCTAACTAAAAACCAAACCTAACCTAACCTAACTGAAAACCGAACCTAACCTAACCTAACTAAAAACCAAACCTAACCTAACCTAACTAAAATCCAAACCTAACCTAACCTAACCTAACTAAAAACCGAACCTAACCTAACCTAACTAAAAACCTAACCTAACCTAACTAAAAACCAAACCTAACCTAACCTAACTAAAACCGAACCTAACCTAACCTAACTAAAAACCTAACCTAACCTAACTAAAAACCAAACCTAACCTAACTAAAAACCGAACCTAACCTAACCTAACTAAAATCCAAACCTAACCTAACCTAACTAAAAACCTAACCTAACCTAACTAAAAACCAAACCTAACCTAACCTAACTAAAAACCAAATCTAACCTAACCTAACTAAAAACCAAACCTAATCTAACCTAACTAAAAACCAAACCTAACTGAAAACCGAACCTAACCTAACCTAACTAAAAACCAAACCTAACCTAACCTAACTAAAAACCAAACCTAACCTAACCTAACTGAAAACCGAACCTAACCTAACCTAACTAAAAACCAAACCTAACCTAACCTAACCTAACTAAAAACCAAACCTAACTAAAAACCAAACCTAACCTAACCTAACTAAAAACCGAACCTAACCTAACTAAAAACCTAACCTAACCTAACTAAAAACCAAACCTAATCTAACCTAACTAAAAACCAAACCTAACCTAACTAAAAACCAAACCTAACCTAACCTAACTAAAAACCAAACCTAACCTAACCTAACTAAAAACCAAACCTAACCTAACCTAACTAAAAACCAAACCTAACCTAACCTAACTAAAAACCAAACCTAACCTAACCTAATTAAAAACCAAACCTAACCATACCTATCTAAAAACCAAACCTTACCTAACCTTACTAAAAACCAAACGTTTTTTTTTTTTTTGGTAAAGCGGGGGAATCCTCATGGACACCCGCGACCCCGGGGGGAGCCGCGGGTAGTGTCAGACTCTTACTGACTAAACCTGAACCGCTGTGCTACGTCATCCGCGTTTTTGTGTCGGTGCATAGCATTACTTCATGCACCGACCGCGGGCTTCCGCTGGCCTCGTTTTTCGGCCAGCGGGTTGCTCTATCGCAAGATTTGTTGGAGGCCGACGTGTAAAGGGCGTCGGCCTCCTCGCCTGATACTGGGACCACACCCACAGCACCGAATGTGGCCCCCCGTCGTGGGTCCTTCCTTTTAGCTGTTTAGGCTGAGCAGGAAACAAAGAAATCTACAAACATACATACACACACTTGAAAAACAATATCCTCCTTTCTTTGGCAGTCGGGTAAAAATCATAACGGACCAGTGACACTATCAGAATTAATGAACTTCTAACGACGTCTTTGAAGCTGAAACTCATCGAGTCATTCAGGCTATAGAGTGATAAATTTTCGAATTTGGCGACAAAAAGCTGCCATTTTGTTTTTTTATTATTTAGATATATCCAGTGTCATTCTCACAGTAAATACGAATCTAACGACACCTCTCAAGCCAAAATCCATCTAGCCGTTTAGGCTGCAGAGCATGCCATACAATTATACAAACATACATACATACTCTCGAAAAACATAACCCTCCTTCTGGCGCAGTCGGGTAAAAACAAAGCATTTGACTGTCTAATAGTACGAACTTTTAAGAAAACCTTTACTTATAACTTTCATGATTATATTATATCAATGATATCTTTTATGATTCATTTCCTCACTTATTGTCTGATGTACCAAATATTCGCTAACGGGTTATACATTGACAATGCATATTGAATGCCACATCATTGTGCTCAATCACCCCGTGGTACACTTTTCAGATCAATCTTTCTAAGAAATGAATACAAACACAATGAATTGTCACTTGCTCATTTTGAATAATATATGTCGGAGAGGTGGTATATGTCGGAGAGGTCGTATACCTATTGCACCTGCGTGGTGTAACGCCGATGACAGCGACAATAATTATGATGATTGTTTGTGGAACAGTCAAGTATAACAGTCGTGGAACTGGATTACTTGGGTGCGGTCTGCACTGCGGAGCCGTGACCTGGAGTCTGGAGGAGGTGAACTAAGATGGCGATCAGACGAAAGAGCAGAACTCGTCGCGTTTCACAAAAGAATCTGTTATCATCTTCCACGTGTTATTACATTTTGTTAAACTAGTCTTGTCATTAACAATCAAGCGATATAACGAAGACTTTATTTCAACAAGATATTCAATATGGCTGAGGAAGACTATCTAAACGCTCCGCCAATACCTATCCTGTCCGTCTCATCCTACATATAAATACATGCAAGTTGTGAGTCTAAGAGGTTGTATACAACTTCTTTATGTTGTTTGTTTGCAACTGGCTGCTGTAAATTCGATCTCAAGATTTTTGCTTCATTAATACTTTTTTAATAACGACGGGCCTGTTGGTCTACTGGTTAGTAGCCCTGCCTGCTATATTGGAGGTCTTGGGTTCCATTCCCACCCAGGAGAAATGTTTATGTGATGAGCACGATTTTTTATTTTATTTTGTGTCTGGGTGTAATTTATCTTATATGTATGTATTTAAAAATGTATAAGAGTATTTATCAGTTGTCTAGTAGGTACTCATAACACAATTCACTCTTGTATACTTAATTTGAAACTAGGCGGCGTTGTGGGAATGTTAAGAAAAAAATATGTATTAAATATTTTTGTAATGGGCTGGTAGAGCTATTGAATGGTACCTAACTTACTACAGATAGACAAGGATGTAGCAGACTACGAGAGAGATGGTACCGATGATAACAGGAACTAAAAGCCGTTTGGAGAACCGGGAAGAAGACACAAGGAGAACAGGGATTGCTGGAAGGAATGAAAGAAGGTTTGTCTAGTTTAGGGAGTCTAGTTGTAATATCTAAGAAACCCTTTAGATATGTATTGTTATGTAAAAAAAGATTATAATTCTCTTAAACATAAAAGTAACAGTATATGACAATATTTATCGTTTACTCTTATGCAACATTATTCTTAAGATAAGAAACATTAATTTCTTTACTCAAAAACTCATTTCAATAAAATATGTTGGATATGAACATTAATTTAAAAATAAGGATTTTATTACAAAAATGATAACTCAGTCTTGTATCTTGCCTTATCCATAAAGTGCGCTTAGAAATTATTCTGTAATGAATTTTTATTATTCAAAATTATGCAAGTGCCTTTGCGAGAGGGCTCCTGCGGTTATTAACCTCACCTTACCTTGTTGGCAGTGAAAATAATGAGGGACATGAGAATATCTTGCATACAGTATACATACAGTAAACTACACAACAGTAGCTAATGATGAGCAGAAATCGATCTTGCTCCCTTGACTTAAGAACTATTAAAAATCATTATTACCGCCGTGTGGTGTATTCTATGGCTATCGAGATTTTCATTTGTTTTTATAATACCAGCTGTATTTTTGTACATTCCACTATTTCTATCAGGAACTTCTGGAGTTCTGGAGCAAGGCTTGCCGGTGCGGCTTAGTGCTGCCGAAAAGCATCAGTCACTAAGCCAATGGAAACGGGGCTCCGTGTAAAGAATTAGATCATCAGAACAGAGAATTTAATTCTCAAGGTTATGTATTCAATATCAATATGTGATGCTCGTTATAATCTGTGTCAGTAGGTTCGATCACAGACGACACTCCGACTGTGACCTTTTTGGTTTGGGGTCACGAAATAGGCGAGCATATATCACACTTATATTATATAAAGGAGGAAATATATGAGTGTATGTATATATGTTTGTGATCTGTTTAACTGTAAATGACATCCATGCAAAAAAATGTCCAGACCAATGTCGACCAATGGGACATCAAGCCGACACAACCGGAGAGAGATCAGGCGCAGGACCCACATGTTTACGTGCCTTCCGAGACACGAAAGCAATATTTAACGGATATTTAGTTCTAAAACGCACACAACACCTGAAAAGTTGGTGCGCGCCTTGGGGATTGAACTCGAGACGTTTGATTTGGCAGTCCTATTGACTTGCCACTAGGCTATCACAGCTTTAAAACAACGAAGGATATATGTGAAAATCTATAACACTACTGATGAGAACAATATTTTTCTTTCCGCTCATTTTACCCTATGCGCAAATCCTTTATGACATCCAAAATTGTATTAAAACGTTTTGTTTCCACAACTGAACCGTGTAAACCTGCCTGAACGAACATCCTTAACATTTATAACATAGTCTTTTAATAGCTCCAAATATCTAATTGGACCTTTTTGTAAAAGAATCGGTCAAATAAAATTCTTGTATTGACAAAACGCCCACGGTTTATTCTTAGAACCAATTTGAGTTCGTCGCTTTGGGCGATTCTCCTTTGTTTGATAATCCTGAGATTCTTCGTAATTAAGTATGTTGGGAAATTAATTTCGGTCTGCGTTGTGTGGGTCGACGTTGAAAATCAAAGGGTGAATCTTTTTTATACTACGATCGGAATAAACAGAGACATGTTTCTTTTCCCAATGGAAAGTTAGTTTGATTTCCAGTTTATAAGGGTCTAACTAAACACCCAACTTAACATGCCTATTTTACCTACAAAAACTTCTATTGAATAAACCAGCTTAATTTAACTCTTTTGCTTACATTTCCAAAGTATATTGAGAGCTGCTTACACTATTACCTACTGGATTCTGTTGATTACATTTTTTGGCTAGTTAAAATTTCCCTTTTTATCTTATTTTTTACCTCTGCGCAAATACCTCTTCCCATGCAGAAAACATGTAAGACTGACCACCGCCCTTGTTCACTTAGGAATCCAATTTTTGAAGACCAGATTTCCTAATGCTCGCTCATCATCATCTTCCTGCCCTTATCCCATTTTACTTAGGATCGACGCAACGTTTTTTCTTCCATTCTTCCCTAGGCTTCACCATATCATTCCCTCGCTATAAGACCCAAAAATGAATTCAATATTCAACACAAGTCCGTACTGATTTTTAAATCATTTAACAATTTTCGCTTCGACATCCACATGCAACCTCAAATGGGCTAAAATTATCGGGGCACGTATCAATGCAAATTACCATACTCGCATCGCCGCTGATTGCTTACTGTATCTGAAATTACGATAACCGCTGTTTTAATGTCACGAATTTATGATTTTCGTATGCAAGTTACATGTACATAAAAATTGTTTTGAGGCCCTAATCAAGTGCCGTTGGTGTGGCTTGTTAACAAATTTTGGGTAAGGCAGGGAAGGGTTTTGAGTCAGTAATTCTTTAAAAAATATGAGATGACTTTACGCAAGCATAATGTTGATAATACAAAATTAAATGCTGGTCTTATGTGATGATTGAGCCTGCACTTCCATACAGTGATCTATAGGTGCAATTAACGTTGAGCTGTATAACGTTGAGCTGTATATTTCTCATAGTATCTTATTAACGTTCTTAATAAGATACTATGAGAAATATGCTTCTGTTGTTCATAATGATCAGCTACAGTATAAGTAAATATGTATAAAATTTAATCGAACTATTTTACGTCAAAGAATAATCTTAAAAGTATGGACAAAACTACTTTTTAATTGGCTAAAAATAACCGTTTGCACTTTAAGATCGCGATAGATTTTTTATTGATCTCCAAATGCAGTAATTTTAAAATCCTGCCAGTTTTGTGGCCCCACAATAAACGAGTTCAATTATACCGGTATATCAACCGAGACGATCAGTTAACGGCACCTTATGTGTTATAAGTGTGTTTAAGTGGTTTCAAATATTTCACACTTGTTTACAGACATTTACACACATGTATACAGTGTAAAGCAAATATTAGGTTTGTAAATAAGCCGCGATTTCGGCCAAGGCGGAAGACATGGATCGGAACCCTACCACCAACTCTTAAAGTAATATTATTGCAGGTGTAAAAGACTCACTGCTTAGCGCGGTATAGTACGCTGTCACGCTTCCAAACTCGCTATAATATTACTTTAAGAGATAGAGTACCTTTAAACGACTCCCGCATTAAGGAATGTAATCCATGTATCGCGGGAGGTTTCACAGACATTCAATTCACATGCTCAGAGACACCCGGAATCAAAACAAATATTGGAACGTACAAATTCTTGTCCTATGCGGGGATCGAACCCGTGACACGTCGCACACAGTGGTAATTGGCGTGGTGACCTATACCACTCGGCTATCTGTGCAGTCTAAACTCAAGTTTTTAGTCGGTAACAATTTGATATATCCCCTGATGATCCCCTGATGAGGAATGATAGTAACGTCTAATAGGGGGGAATGAAAGAAAAAACGTTGCGCCGACCCCAAGTAAAATGGGATAAGGGCACAAAGATGATGATGAGCAAGTATGAGGAAATCTGGTCTTCAAAAATTGGATTCCTAAGTGAACAAGAGCGGTGGTCAGTCTTATATGTTTTCTGAATGGGAAGAGGTATTTGCGCAGAGGTAAAATATAAGGTAAAGGGAAATTTTAACTAGCCATAAAATGTAATCAACAGAATCCAGTAGTGGCGGAAGCAGCTCTTGATGTAGTTTGGAAAAGTAAGCAAAAGAGTGAAATTAAACTGGTTTATTCAATAGAAGTTTTTGTAGGTAAAATAGGCATGTAAAGTTAGGTGTTTAGTTAGACCCCGTAAAACTAGACATCAACCCAAGTTTCCACTGGGAAAAGTAGCATGTCTCTGCTTATTCTGATCGTAGTATAAAAAAGATCCACCCTTTGACTTTTCGACCCACACAACACAGACCGAAATTAATTTCCCAACATACTTAATTACGAAGAATCTCAGGATTATGTTACCGATTATTATGTTACCGGCCTTTAAAAGAATAAAACAACCAAGTTCAATGTTAACGAGATATTTATATGGTATGAAGATGACGAAAAAACCGGTCCAATTAATATTGAATCTTATTAATTGTTGGTGATGAATATGCAATCAACAAACATAAACTTTCCGCATTAGATTTTATTTATTATTAATAACAATTTAATAGTTTAGTTGTGTTAAAGAAAACAAACATATTAGCCGACGCACTGGCCTATTGGTTAGTGGCTCTGACTGCTACGTAGGGTCGTAAGTTCGATTCTCGCACAGGACAAATGTTTGTGTGATGGGTACAATCGTTCTGTGTCTGGGTGTAATTTCTTCATTAAACTTAAAAATATATAAGTATGTCTAGGTATCAGTTATCTAGGACTCCTAAAACAAGCTTTGCTTAATTTAAGACCAGGAGGCATTGCGTAAATATTAAAAATATTTATATTTTTTTTGCCATAATTACGTAACAGCGTTAGGACTGCCCGTTTATAGCACTTTGTTTTCCGATAGCTTAGGCACAACTCGATTTGCGCCCGTTTATATAAAGACTTCATACTGTATTTTGAACATAAAAAGATACTACTACAGTGTAAACAATTTTATAAATTATGAAATTATTGCTAATTAAAATTTACAACTAATTGTAACATTTAAAAGTGACAATAAATAATGAATATTTAAGTAATTATTAGTAATGAGTTCGTTAACGATGACATTTAATGTACATTTTTATCGTAACTATTGACTAACGACAATTAGTAATCATTAGGTATAATTAATGTATAATTATGCAATTCAGTAAATTATTGTGAAATTAATTATCTAAAGTAATATTTTGTATTATTTGTGCTAGAGTCAATATTTATCTGATGTTTTTAACTAGCTGTGCCCACGATTTCGTCCGCGTGGAATTTAACAAAAAAGTTAATTCGTTTATTTTCTGAAATAAAAGATTCAACTAAAATAAAAATTGCCTAAGTAACTTTCACTGACAGGTAGCTGATGTATTAAGAATATTACCTGCTAGTAAAGTCCTGTCAAAATCGGTGCACCCATTTCAGAGATTAGCGGCAACAAACAGACAAAAATTGGAAAAATATTACTTTGGCGCCTGTACCGTACATACTCATATGTACTAAAAACGGTTATTTAAATAGCAGGCATTCCTATTTTATTTATATGTGTGGATTAAGCAATGTTAAAATATATATAACAAATTAGCAATGATGATAAATTAAATAACTCTGGTTTGATTGTTACGGTTATTTTCAAAGCCGTCAAACCTTTAGGCAATATGGAATAAACAATAACGTGATCCTTACATTACATACCTTACATAAGGAGATCCATAGAATAGTTGATCTTTAAAATATAAAGTACCTAACCAGTTGACTGCACGGATAGCCGAGTGGTGTAGGTGGTGACCTATACCACTCGGCTAAGCTCGCACTGGCGTGGTGACGCCTGCTACTATGCGCGAGGTTCCGGGTTCGATCCCCGCGTAGGAAAAGATTTTGTGCATTCCACAAATGTTTGTTCTGGGTCTGGGTGTCTTTGTGCATGTGAATTAAATATCTGTGAAACTCCCCGCGATACAAAGATTAAATTTCTTAGTGCGGGAGTCGTTTTAAAAAATTAGAAACAAGAAAGTAAAAAAATAGAGTTGAAAGAAGAATACAGCTGAAAACTGTTTTTAGGAAAAAATCATGCCAATATAAAGCTACACAAACTACGTGAATAGACTAAGACTAGATAGGTACAAAAATAGCCAACACTATCTTAGCAAAATGTGGGTAGTTTACACATTAAGAAGTAAAGTTACTACGATATATCGCTAAACTTGTTCTTAATTTAAAATTCAAAATGCGTTCATGGAATGCAAACAAACCGCATCTTATTTGCACACCGTTCTTTTTTAAACACATACTTATGTCATTAGAAACTCGTCATTCGGTCATCGACAAGTAGATAAAAATAAACACGCATTTTATGTTTTTATTGGATGCGAATAAAAAACTTTTTGAGTATTGCAACCTTAAAATAATACTTAAATGCAGACGGTAGCGCTATGGGACTTTCAATGATGTCGTACTAAAAAAGTAATAATAATGTATTTTAATCGACCATTTTATTATTTGGGAACTAAATCCAGATGTACCAATAAAAAAAATATGTTTTAACTTACAAAATGAGAATTTTGTTTTTATTACTGTTTTAAGACCCAAAATAATGTCTAATTACCAGGCAGTAACTAAAAAACAGTAAACTTGGTAATATCGACGGGTCCTACGTAGACTAGTACAAGTGCAAAAACACAACTTTTCAAGAGAGCTGTTTAAAGGTTCTAAAGCTTGTAACTTTGTCGTAAATCAATAAAAACACTTGAAATTTTAGTATGTTATATTTTAATATTTAAGAAATAAGACTGCATTATTGGTTTTTATTATTTTTTTATACTTTTGAAAATAGGTTAACTTGCATTGATGTAGCCTGTTTTCTTTACTACGGTAGAACCTGTAAACTGATACAAGTGGCCACTTATACCAGTATATAGTGTACTTGCTCATACTTATAATAAAGGAAATATGAAGGATTTTAGTCTTTAAACATAGTATTTCCGTATTATTGACCAATATGAGGTTATAATATTAAAAATAATATCTACTTTTATCTACTTTTAACGACTTTTTAACACTTACAACAGTTTACTCAGTACTGGAAAGCTACTTGCAACAGTTTTCTGTATTATTATTAACTGTAAATATTTAAATTAGTGTGGCAAGGAGTTAAATAAAAACATTTAAAATACAAAATAACACTTTATTTTAGATAGTAGCATTCTTAATAATGAAAAATAAAATCATTGGCCTTGCCATCTTAAAAATAATAACGCAAAAAATGTAATCTTCTTAATTTAAGTTAAAAAAAAAGGTTTGATTTATAAAGAGGTTTTCTTACGATAATACCTAATTGTTTTTTTTTTTATTTTTAAGACTAGCTGTCTTGAATTTCCTGTAATTTTTCCTATAAATAGCATTTCCACTATTTTTTTTCAGTTACTTGTACGTTGATGTTTCTAATTTATTCCTCCCTTTGCAGATCCACTAGAAAAGGTATTTTAAAGAAATTTGTATAACCTTTGTGCAACTCTATTCGAACTATGTGCTTCTATTAGGTGTATAGTTGTGTACATAACTTGTTAAATGTATTTAATAAAAAAGTAACACAACCCCTAAAAACAGGGCAATGAGCACGCAATGAGACCTTAGAGTCTAAATCAGATGATGGAAAATTCATTACAGTTTTACAACTTGTATTAAATGGTGATTTGTGTAGGACACCCTTCATACGAATGCCTCATCACATCACCACACTCGTCATACTTGTTTAAATATGCATATTATACATTTGAAAATATCCTGCTAATATAGTTAACGCGAAAGTTGTATAAGTATAGATTGGATGTTTGTTACTCTTTGACGCTCAAACGACTTAACCAATTTTGAAGAAATTTCGTATGGAGTTAGCTGATAACCTGGATTAAAACATAAACTTTTTTCCCAATTGCGTCAGAGGAGGGCAATTTTTTGCAGCTATAACCGACACTCGTGCGGTCGAAGTTGCGGGCGACCACTAAATCCTTTATGAGTTTTATTTGGATGTCTTTGTATTACTACACGTAAGTTTTGATTGAACTTAATTGTTTTTTCAATACTATAACTTTACCAAAATAAACTGAGGTTGCGAATATTGTTTACCTCTGGAATATACTTACACCTTTAAAAATTATGTAGGTATTTGGGTACATAAAAAAAAAAATTGTCTCGTCAGTTACCAAGTAGCAAAATTTGGTAACTCCTTACGTTAATTGCTGCAAAAAATGTATTAAAAGTAGTATCGCTATTTATTTTATTAGTAAATAGATATTAATATTAAAATAATGTAAGTTACGTCAGATAACAATATCACGAAAATAAAACAAAGTCACATGTGACTTTGTATATTACTACTTTGTATACCTACTGATATAAATGTAAAATTTATTGAAAAAATAAAATAGTAATTAAAAAAACAAAAAACCCGACTGTAAAAAACAACCACTAACTAAAAAAGGAAAAACAAACTACAATTTAGTGTGAAGAGTAGGTATACAGTATACCGTGTGTCTACCTTATATAATTTATACGCTTAAAATTAATGCAGGCGGGACAAACAAATCTACAATCAGTACAATCTGTATCTAGCATTAGTCGAACATTAATTAAAGCCTTTTGTAGAAATCTTAGTACTGTCAATTTAGTAATTTGTTTGTCAATTTTTAACGCATAAATTCATTAATAATTGACCTCGTGAGCCCTTAATTGTTGTTACTTCTTACCACTACTTACTCAAAGCAAACAAAACTTGTTAAATGTGTAAAAAAGTAACACAACCCCTAAAAACAGGGCACGGAATAGTTTTAATACAAATGAATACGTTAGCAGTTAACGCAGTTATACCAGTGTTAACGTGCTCCCGACTCCGTCGCAGCGCGCATACTGGAGTAAATGGCACTTGCGCGTACGTGACGCGGCGCACGCGACTACCAACACTGGTGCAAGTGACTTACATCAGTGTAGATAGTCGTGAGGCCGAAAATCATGTCACTTATGTTAGTTTACAGGTTTGTATCTCTGAAATTACTGAATAGAATAATATAATTTTTACAGGATATAAAGTTAAGGTAATTTTAAGGCTATTGGTGCAAAAAAACGTATTTTGGTGTTTTGCGGGTTACACCAGTCTACGTAGGACCCGTCGATATAAAGTTCGTAAAAAGATAAATATTATAAGAATATCGTGAGAACATTGGAAATTAACTTTAAAAAATTTAACTCCTGTCCTTAATTCATGAACTAGTAAAACAATAAATATAAAAAAAAAAACAAATATACTACTAGTTGTCAATACTAATTGTGTTAAGTAATGACCTCTAGTATATAAGCCGACCTATTTGCTTATTTAAGTCAGTGGACTGAAGTAGTTCAAGCTTGTCACTTGTGTTATTTAAAATTAATAATTAATTATTATAAAATGAAGGTTGCTCTTTCGTTGTTTGTCTTGGCTCTCGTCGCGATGGCGTACAGCAAACCCCAGTCTGGACGGGGTTGCATTTATATTATGGGAAGATGTAAGTTATTCGTTTTTTATTTATTTATGGTGCGATTTCGAATAATAGCCGGTTTTCTCTCTTACTTGATAACTGTTTTCTTTTTTATTGCTTGTTAGTTTTAAAGTAACTACTTAAATAAATTTAAGCTTTATTTAATTTATAATTTTATTTTCTGATTACATTTAATTTTCGAAAATGTTGAAGTGCCTACAACTTTGATAAGAATGATAGATTTCTAATGTTATTATACTTCAAATTTTAAATGATAAAAAGCCGTTACATTTAAAACATACCTACCAGATTTAAAAAACTATGCACCATACCTATGAAAAAATAAGCTATTTGCATCTTGTTTTCATCCAAAAAGAACATTCCTATTTTTCGACAGCAAACTGTTTCGGAGAGCACTAAATAACATTTTATTCTGCGAATTTATAGCAGCGCTAGCGTAGACCTGTCAACATTGACAGGTGTCATTTTGACGTTTATTAATGTCTGGGACATTACTATTTACAGTAGCTTTGTTGAACTTAATGTTATGATATTTTGTAGTCGGTTATAAATGCAGTAATTTTATTTATTAGAATAAATTCAATTTGTTTTTTTTTTAATTTACGTCAAATAGTGATTTTTATATGAGATTTGTTTTTACTGGTTATGCTTACTAATGTAGGTTAATAATGTTCGGTTGTATTCTCCTTCACAAGAAAATATTCTATCAGAAAAGCTAGCTAAAACAGTTGTTTACAAATTAAAACAATCTTTAAACAAGTTTTGTCACAAAAATGTTTTCAAACAAAACATATATTTTTTATCTCTGTGAGGGCTTAAGGTCACGTGGGGTTGCATGGAGACTGATAACCAGACAATTCGTGGTCTAAACGACCTTGATAAAGAACAGGTTAACACTTGATACTAATTGCTATGTGATTAATGATATCATCCAAGCAATTCAACAGGTTTCCGATAAAAGGATGCTAGTATCCACAAATAAGGAAAAATATCGTTTGTATCTTAGTAAATAAGATTTTATAACAAGTTGTATAGGTAATATTTTTCTGTCAAGCAAGCATAATAAAGAAAAAGACCCGCTTGTCTTACATGATATGTATTAAAATCTAAATTCAGTACCCTTTTTATTTTGTTTAGGACGCATATTGCTTAAGCCGTTTTTTTATCAATGGACTCCCAAATTTTAAAATAAATCTGTGGCTATTGTAGATTCGAAATAGCGCGCTTCACGGTGACGGCGTAAGTAATAGCCCCGTCTCTTACACAAATACTAGCCTTTCTTTATGCTGTAATAGGTGGCGAAGGTGAAGGTGGGCTCCTGGCCCATTAAATCTTTAGTTAAACAATATTAAAAGTGATAATTGACTCTTTCAGTCACTGTCAGTCCACCCGCGATCACGATCGGTGCAACTCGGCCGAAACGTCGAGAAAAAAGAAATATCGAATTTTATCGCGAATAAGGCCCGTTTGTTGTCTAAAACATATTGGCTCTTGTCCTTGAGTAGGTATAGTAATGGATATGTACCATAAAGTATATTATTTATGTCACCATGTTAAATTACCATGAAGCATGGTCAACAGCCTTTTGTAAATATGGAGGCCATGTAACATAACACCATGCTTTGTCTTCAGTACTTAATAAACAATAATAACATGTTAATGTGGGCTACATAAATATGTTAAATCGTTGTTTATTTAAACTGCTCAAGGTTGTTTGTATATTTGTTCCGGAAAAAAATATGACACCTGTGTTTATTTTGATAAGTTAAAACTGCGATTAATTGAGAATAAATAGTTTAGGCATATTTACAAAATTGGTTACTAAAAATAAAACAAGGGTAAATTATGGATCACATAGTCACATGTAAAAACTGACCCAGCTAAGTTCAAACTCAAAAACGTTAGTAAAAATGTTAGTACTTGTTCGTGATGAACAAAAGAAAACTTCGGGAATCTTTTTAAAGATTATATTGTCCGAATTTTGGATATAACAATGATTTTTGGGTGTGCAGTGTGCTTCCGGTGGTGGAAGAATTAGGTGTGTATGCTTGCGTGTTGCGTGGTGTTGTATGATTGGTGCTGTGTAACTGACGTGATGAGTGACGTGGGTGCGAAAGTAAAGCGTGATTGGTGTAGTGTAAGGCTCAATATAATAAAAATAAATAGATGCCTTGTGTTCAAGGCAGTACGGTCGACGATAGGAAAATGCGGCGTCGACATCCTCCCGGCCGTTGAAAGCTCTGCTGCTTTCAACAATTATTCTCCTCGGCTGAATTTGGAAGTAGGCAAATTTTGTTGAGCGCTCTTCTTATTGTCCCTTGTGCGGTGGAAATATCCGCGACTCGCGGAACACCATCATTGCCCGGAAACAATTTAGCGACACGACCTAACCGCCAGCATAATGGGGGCAGGTGATCTTCTTTGATCAAGACAAGATCATTCAGCTTCAAGTCTTTCTCTTTAGTGCGCCACTTAGAGCGCTGCTGCAGTTCCGCTATATATTCTCTGGCCCACCGCTGCCAGAAGTGCTGTCGAGCCTGTTCCAGACGCTGGTATCGGTCGAGGCGATTGGAGCTGCAATCCACGAAGTCCGGTGATGGTAGAGAGGTTAGTGGCCTGCCAATTAAAAAGTGAGCCGGGGTGAGAGGTTGTAGGTCATTAGGGGACGGACTGAGAGGACAAAGGGGTCGGCTGTTGAGGATTGCCTCAATTTGTGCAAACAAGGACGATAGTTCCTCAAAGGTGAGATGCGTATTGCCTAGTACACGTTTAACGTGATATTTTGCCGACTTTACACCACTCTCGGCCAGCCCGTTATAGTGAGGAGCGTACACGGGAGAAAATTTGAAATCTATGCCGCGACGAGCAGCAAATTCACAAATAGAGTCGCGTTCTGCCTGTAGAAAGGAGGATATTTCCTTTGCAGAAGCAACAAAATTGCGCCCATTATCGCAATAAATTAATGTAGGTACTCCTCTGCGAGCGATAAATCTTTTAATAGTTAAAATAAATGCGTCCTTAGACAACTCGCTTACCGCCTCAAGGTGAACGCATTTATAACGAAAACAAACGAAAATGCATAAATAGCATTTTGTAATTTTGCATCCCCTACCTTTACGGTCTGCAATTAAAAATGGTCCAGCAAAGTCAGTAGCAACAGTAGAAAAAGGAAAATTAGCCTCCACCCGATCATTTGGTAGGTTTCCCATGATGTTGGATAGAGTTTGACCCCCAAATCTACGACACGTAAAGCAATTACGAAAGACTCTCCTAGCTAGTTGCCTACCCCCTATAGGCCAGTAGCGGTCTCTAATAGAGGCCAAGAGCAGCTGGGGCCCAGCATGCAGGAGACGATCATGTTCTGCTTGAAATATAAGCTTTGTTAGTAGGTGGTCAGACTTGAGTAGGATGGGATGTTTCTTATCGAAAGAGTAGCTTGAGTGAGGTATACGGCCCCCAACTCTAAGCAATCCTTCTGAGTCTATAAACGGGTTAAGGGAAACTAACGCTGCCTTTGCTGATAGACCTTTGTTATTTTGAAGACGATCTAGTTCATCAGGAAAAGATTCCTTTTGTGCAAATTTTGCTAATAATTTAGCAGAACTGTCGAGCTCTTCAACTCGTATAGTTCCAGTTATTTTATCACGATTACGGCAATTGTGAACAAATCTTAAAACTAGGGCATACAGCCTTTGAAATTTGTGAAATTTGGAAAATTTTGTAAAATCGATAAAGGGTGCTGAGGGCACAGTCTCCGCCGCCAAAACGGAGCACGTTTTTAGTTCGGGTAGGTCAGAAATATTAGGTGTGGTCATCGAAGGCCACGAATTTTCTGACTCTAATAAAAATGTAGGCCCGTGCCACCACAAAGATGGTTGCTTAAAGGACCCGTCCTTTACATCGACACCTCGCGAAGCGAGATCCGCTGGGTTTTGAGCAGTGGGCACGTACCGCCAGGATGTAGGTTCTGAAAGATCAGAAATTGCTGCGATACGATTAGCCACAAACGTTTTGGTTTTATTAGGCATGTAAATCCAACCAAGGACTACGCGCGAGTCAGTCCAGTATACATGACGATTGATAGGTCGGCGTAGAGCTTTGGTAACCGCAGAGCTTAATTGTGCGCCTAATACAGCGGCGCTTAATTCTAACCTAGGTATGGTGGTGACCTTTATAGGTGCCACACGTGCTTTAGCGCACAATAAATGTACTTGAATCGACCCTTTTGTATCTACAGACCTTAGGTAAATGCACGTTCCATATGCTTGTTGAGAAGCGTCACAAAAACAATGCATTTCAATTAGAATAGGATTATCAATTAGGGTTAGTCTAGGTATTTTAAATTGTGAGAAAATATTTATATTTTTAGAAAAAGATTGCCAAACATTTTGAATTTCATTAGGTACTGGTTCGTCCCAGCCTAACTTAAGGACCCATAATTGTTGTAAAATAATTTTGAATCTAATAACGTACATAGATAATAGTCCTAGAGGATCAAATATTTTACTAATATTGGAAAGAATAGATCTTTTAGTAACGATTGAGTCTGTTGGATAGTGAAAAGGAAAATGTAATTCATCAGAAGTAGGGCACCACCCTATTCCTAGAGTGCTAGTGGAATTACTGATAATTAGACTGCCCTCTTCAGAATGACTATCATCTGGGAAAAGATCAGGCAAATTAGACCTATATTTCCTAAGGTTAAAACAACCTTTAGCTAGTTCACGAGACAAAGAACTTTGAATATAGCGTAACTCTTGTGGTGAGTCACATCCCGTTAAAATATCGTCACAATACGTATCATTTTGAATAATTGTTTTTATTTTAGCGTCCGTACATTCTTCACCAATTTGCCAAAGGCACCTAGTGGTGAGAAAAGTGGCAGATGAAAAGCCATACGTAACGGTGTTGAGACGTAGAGTACGAAGAGGTTCGTGTTCATTGTCGCGCCACAAAATTAATTGTAAATCGCGATCAGCCTCTCTCATTAACACCTGGCGAAACATTTTTTCTACGTCCCCTGAAATTATGTATTTGAAGAGACGAAACCTTAACAAAATGTTGAATAGCAAATCTTGTATAGTGGGCCCTACCATTTGGAGGTCATTTACTGAAATACCTGAAGTAGTGCGGGCCGATGCGTCGAATACGACACGCAGTCGAGTCGACTCACTTTTATCCCTTATTACGGGATGATGAGGTAAAAAATAACCATTTTTGGGCCACTGAATAGGTGCTTCAGACAAATGTCCGAGATCAGCATATTCGTGAATAAAATCATTGTAGGCTACTTTTAAATCAGGCTGTTTTTTAAAACGTGATTCTAGGTTCAAAAACCTCTTCTTGGCCAGATGATAAGAGTCACCTAAACACTCTCTATCATCGCGAAGGGGAAGACCTACACAAAAACGACCATTACTTAGGCGAATAGTGTGATTAAGAAAATGCCTTTCACAAAGCTTTTCTTCCTCACTGTAGGGAATAGACTGTGGGAAATTTTCCAATTCCCAAAACTTAGCTACCTGCTGTTCTAGGTTAGGAATATCACATTCCTTTAGGTGAGCATGACAGGCATGTATAGGGGTTTTAGGCAAATTTCTTTGCTTTAGTTGGGGAAACACAGAACCTCCTACGAGCCATCCAAATTTAGAGCTGCGGAGTATAGGGCCTTTATCGCTTAGGGAATGTTGCTGGGAACCTATCACGTCCCAAAATAGATCACCTCCGAGCAGCATATCTATAGGGGCTGATTCATAGAATTTAGGATCTGCTAAATTGAATTTTGAAAAATCTAGGCCTTTTTTATCAAAGGTTAATTTAGGAATGTTATCAGAAATTTTAGGAAGAACTAGGCAAAACATTGTGACATTAAATAGGCAATCACTAGACTGTAGGCGTATCATACAACGTTTCGTATTTAGGTTGAGTTGAGTATTACCAATAGCGTAAATATCAACATTAGAAGGGTGAGTAGATAGATTGAGTCGCTGTTTCAGTGACTCTGTGATAAAGGAACACTGGCTCCCACTATCGAGCAAAGCGCGAACCTTTATGGTTTCATTGGTTGTTGGGTTAGATATAAGAACACTAGCGGTACACAGCAAGACTTGTGACGAATTAGCTAAAGCGGACATGACAACAGGTGACTGGCTAGACTCATCCGATTCGGGTTTGTTAGCAACATGAATTAAAGTGTTATGACGTTTCTTACAAGAACGGCAATGCCCTGGAAGGTTACATTTACCCACGTCGTGCCCGGGTCTCAAACAATTAAAACATAAACCTAGTGACTTAACGGTAAGCCACCTGTCTTCAGGTGACTTTGCCTTGAAAATAGCACACTCAAATAAGCGATGATTTTCTTTACAGACTAGGCATAGGTTACGTTTGTTATCGCTATCTGAGGTTGATAAAAATGTTTTTGTTTGTGATTTGTTTGAACCACTACTAGAGGCAACGTGTTTATTATGATTAGATAAATAATTTTTGTCTTGTTTGCTACGGTTAACTGTTTCTAAAACATCCGCGCAATTTTTTAAGAATGTAAAAAATTCGTCAAGTGAAGGAATGTCGGACAAAGAATTTTTATGCTCTTCCCATTTGTAAATAGTGCTGCTGTCTAACTTTGCTGTGACCATATAAATAATTAAGACGTCCCACTTGTCGGTGGGCAACCCAAGCGTGCCGAGAGCCCGTAAGTTTTTAGTGACATGATCAATAATATAACGCAATGACTTATCGGTCTCCCGTACGCTTTCAAAATTAAATAAAGATTTTAGATGGTTATTGATTAATTGACGCTTATTATCGTATCGTTCGCACAAGAGTTTCCAGGCCTGAATGTAGTTTTTATCTGTTACTTCTAAATTACTAATTACGCGTGCAGCTTCCCCTTCTAAATATGAATTAAGGTAATGAAATTTGTAAATATTTTTGATTTTATTATTGTTATTAATTAATGAATTAAAAGTTTCCTTAAACTCAAGCCATTTACTGTAGCTGCCATTAAAATTTGATATCTTGATGACAGGCAATTTAAAACCCATAAAACCCTGAGCTTCACCACAGCAAGAAACATTATGATCCGCTGCATTAGAATAATTCGATTCATTAAGATTATGTGATGAAGAACGGTTGACTAAAATAGTCTTGGCAAGAGCAATATCGTGAACAAAATCCTGTTCAATAACATCACATATAGCTAACTCGGATTCTAAGGAAGAAACCTGCAACGACTCAATTTGTGCCTGCAACTCGTCGAACTCTTTAAATAACTCCTTAGATCTAGATAATTTCATTTCAAGTTTTTGTACATCTAATTCAGACAAACTATCTAAACATTGAACTTCTTCTAAATATTTTTTAAACCCCGTTAAACGACCTTTAATATTGCTACGTTTCGCACTTAGGTCCCTTAAAAGTCTAACGTCCTCGTCTTTAGAAGCCATTGTATGAAAATATCTAGTCCAGAAGGTTTAAGTTAGTAAAAATATGTAAGTTAATTAGAAACAAGTAAATAAAAGATTAACAATACGGTACGCTCCTCGCTATTCGTTATCTTGATAAACAACTGTGATGAACCGGTGCAAACCAGCTGATCGGCGCACGAGCGGCGACGGTCCGGCCTCAGGTAATCGCGTAGACAAAGGATGACGTCAAAAAGGGTCCGGGCGCTCGCAATACACCAACACACTGGAATTGATTATTTAAGTATGCTAAATATCTTGTTTACAACAGTTATTAATTAGCAGCGAGAGGCGAATAGCATTTAGCTTTTAGAAAAAGTTAAGAAACTTGTAGTTATAATGAAAGTCTGGTGAAAATGGGGAAGAATATAAAGTGTTCAAAGCCTAAGTTAAATTTTAAACCTTAGTTTTATTTATTTAAATAGCACAAGCGCAGTGATTATAACGTATTGTGATTATAATGTATTGTACAGTAACGTATAATAGTGAACTTAGCGCAATTAAACTACGTAATGAAAGTGACGTGTATATGACTTGCACAAAATGGATGCCTTGTACAACTGTAAGTACAATTGTTTAAAGCTTATTTTTAGCGCTTGTAGGGAATAGATGTGAATATTTAAGAAGAAATAGACAGCAATAGGCTTTCCGTATAGAAATTTAGGCTATAGCTTGCACCTTAGAACAACCAAGCGACACTATTTGCACAAATTGAGTGGAAAGAACTAGGAAATAAATGGAACGGGCTCACAATTAGGTAGGCAGGCTGGCGATGCTGAGGCGAAGAAATAACGTAGCTCCGACTGCTGGCTGCTGACTGCTAGATTAGGCGTGAGGCTCCTCGTAGTCCAATTAGGCGTACGTAGGCTAGGTGAAAGACGATTTTGCTGCACGGCGAGTAATGTAGACTTGATGCTGGTGGTAGCCCAGACAATCCAAGGCGCTGCAATCCTCGACGTGGCGTTTGACCTCCTAGTGTCCTTCAATCCGCAGACCTACTCGTACTCGATGATACTTCTTAGTAGCAGAAGTCCTGTCACGGTCGCCACTTTTTGTTCGTGATGAACAAAAGAAAACTTCGGGAATCTTTTTAAAGATTATATTGTCCGAATTTTGGATATAACAATGATTTTTGGGTGTGCAGTGTGCTTCCGGTGGTGGAAGAATTAGGTGTGTATGCTTGCGTGTTGCGTGGTGTTGTATGATTGGTGCTGTGTAACTGACGTGATGAGTGACGTGGGTGCGAAAGTAAAGCGTGATTGGTGTAGTGTAAGGCTCAATATAATAAAAATAAATAGATGCCTTGTGTTCAAGGCAGTACGGTCGACGATAGGAAAATGCGGCGTCGACAGTACTTTTTTATTACAATGTACCTTTTCTAAAATAAATGGAAGACTCAAGACGCAAAACCTAAACTCCAAATATTGAAATCTGAAATCGCCAATCCGCAGTGAACTAGCGTGGTGATCAATGCTCAAATCTTTCCCTATATGGGAAAAGGCTTGTGCCCAGCCGTGGGACGTACGAGTATATAGTCTGGGTTATTTATTCATACCTAATCAAAAATATTCTTTCAAATCGAATGTTTCAGGTCATAAAATAACACAACTGTCGTATAACTAATTAGCAATTAACTAATTTATACCGTCCCGCCCCGTATTTGATCACAAACTTTAGATAAAATTTACTCGTGTGTAGGAAGCTGGGTGTAGCATTTGCAATTTGTAAATTATTCTAAACGTACAGATAAATACGGTCACAAAATGCCATGCTTGCATCGTGTTAATTATCGTTAGTTTTTGTCATTCTAATAAACATTTTAGCAGTGCAGTAGTTGTTTAACATATTCGCAAAAGCAGATTTGAATAGAATACATTGAGTTATAATTGTTGTTCCTTCTCAATAAAAAGGTTTTAGTTGATAGTAAGACATATAGAGACGGATAAATCATTAAACTGTATGTAGTGATCAATATTTGTTACTTCTCGATATTATTATGATGTATATTATTTAGATGTAAAATCAGATAATTTATTCAGTTCAATATAACTAAGACTTTTGCACCTCCAATCAGATAACAAAACTTGACTAAAAATACTTATGACGGGCCAAACAGACAGACAGCGGAGGCTTAGTAATAGGGGTCCGTTTTAGCCTATGGGTACGGAACCCTAATTAGCAAAAAAAAAAATATCTAAGAATTCACTACTCGCATTTGTAAAACATCAAAATTAAATTGTTTTTTTTTTACCCTTTAGGTACGGAACCTTAATAAATATTTAAATTATTTTCTAACAAAACCTTTTATCTCCAGGTTCCCGTGAATGCGAGGTAGGCACGCACGCGTACACTACGGGCTGCGGTTACAAGACCCCCGAGCCGACCTGTGAGAACCCCAACCCCCAGCCGGAGACTGCCATGATCTGCGACTACTCCGCCTGCTACTGCGACGACGGCACCGTCAGGGATACCAACACCAACCAGTGTGTTGCTCTCGAACAATGCTCTAAGAATTAAAAAGAAACATTTTAAAGAAATAATTGAATGCAATAATAAAAATAAAGATAAATTAATTATGAATGTGTTTTTTTTTGCTTCTTGTTGGCCTTATACTACAATATATTTAGCAAAAAACTTACCAGGTGCGTTATGTTTAAATGGTATAGATAAAAACAACAGTTTCTCTTTTTTCTTACAATAGTAAATACACAACATGCACAATATTCACACCACTATAATCTGTAACCTTTATAGATTAGATTCACACAATCTCTTAAAATAACATCGGTTTCCTATATTCAAAGTCCAACCGTCACACAAAAAATTACAAAAGCACCTTTACCAACATTTGAACCGCTTTTCGACCTACAAAGATCTGTATCTGTCACAAATTCACTGAACGAATAAAATTAATAATCCCCGCAATATTTACAAAGATTGAGTGACAAAATAACAAGGCATTTAATATACGGGTGACATCAGATGACAGTAGAAATTACTTTTTCCACCTTTAATATTCCTCTCACTGTCAAGAATCAAGTCCAAATCGTATTATGAAATTTACCCCCTGCGTAACGGAGATAGAGCTATACGTTTGTATATGTCTGTCCTTTTCCATTACACGAAGTTGTGGTGTTAGGTTGTGACGGCCTCAGGTGTAATATAAAAGTGTTTGCTGCCGCAAATATCAAAATATTTTGGGAGGACAATTCATCAGGTTTTGTGGTCTACGGCGAATTTCTTTCACGTTGACCTCGTTGTAAATTGAAAATGTTATTGTGATGTCGCTTGTGAAGGATTTTAATTCTGTTTTTTTGATGTAACAAGGTCTATGTTTTCTATATGACAAGCTATTTTACTAGTGTAAGTAAAGTTATTATATATTTAGTTTTCTGAAGTATAAAAACAAGAGTAGTAAAAAAAATGAAAAAAATATTTGAATCGACCTTTCCTTATAGCACAACTTCTTTACGACAGAGTTTTGCAGCAGTTACAATCGTTTTTAAATCTTTTACATTGCTAAGTTCATCTAGGTCGACGTTTTTATTCAAAAATCGTTGAAAACGTACCACACAATATAGAACTCCATGCGAGGTAAAGTAAAACGCAGCAATCCACAATTTCCAAAACGCTGACGTATCACCTTCCCAAAGACTTTCATTACATTAAATCGGTTCAAAGCAAAGCAAATTCGACACAAGAGATGTCTAGGAATCGCAAAATAATCGAACTCTCTCACGGAACAGATCACGCTTGGGAACGCATTTGTGATACTATTGGTGCTACCGGTACCAGTATGGTACTCTCTATAGAGTATAGTATTGAATATTAACTTTTACAAATCTAACTAGTCCGAAAAACAAATGAATACGTATTTTTTCTTTTATCACATCAATTAAAATTACGAAGACATAACGAATCAAAAGATGGTGATTTGTATGGAAATGGGGGGCAGTAACGTCACTTGTCATTAAAAGATGCATTGAGATGTGACGTCACACGAGATTTAAACTCACTGTATCGTCTCTATTTTTTATTTACGCGATAAAATAATAAATCGTGTACAATATTCTCTCTATTAAATCTATCTGAAGAATTAAGCTTTTTAAATACCGAAGTCAGGCAAGTACTCAATTCAACTCAACTCAAAAGGGGACTGATGGGACATTTATGTCGAAATTTTTTAGTACGGACATATAGTTTGCATCCAAAATTAAGAATCTACGAATCTGCCAACGGCCCACATTTTAGGCTTTAAACAATATTAAAAAAAAAGATTTTTATTTAATTTTCTATAACATTATTGAGGGATGGATGGAGTGAAAATGGATTATGAATTCGCTAGTGTTTCTTGGAAGCTCTAATGAAGGATGGTTATCAAATTATGATAAAGGGCACCATTAAACAGTCTGTACATCTGGTCCTAACACAAATTACATCATGTTAACCTACCACCCACCGGACAGATTCTAAGAAATAATTATTATTTCATTTTGAAGTCCCAGTGGATTATCGCAGTTAATACAAAGGGACAGAAAAAACTTTAATAGCAAACTTTTTATAAAAAAAAAATGATTTCCGCACTTTGAAATTTAATTCTTGTATCGCGGGGGGTTTCACAGACATTCAGTTCACATGCACAAAGATTCAGAACAAGCATTTGTAGATCGCACAAATTCTTGTCGTACGCGGGGATCGAACCTGCGACACGTCGCGTACAGTGGTAATTGGCGTGGTGACCATGGTGTATACCACTCAGCTATCTGTGCAGTCGAAGCACCAAAGTTGAGTAGCAAAAAGTTTAGCTAACTTTATTTACGTACTTTTTTCATCTCATTTTCTATCTTACTCAGTATATGTAGCTAGCACAGTTCAAAATTATTGTGTAATTAAATAAATAAAGGTTTTACATCCCCAAAAGAGTATAGACGCATTCTTGGATCTCCTTGAAGATTTTAAAGAAATTGTCAAGAAACCAGTAGTAGTTCCTAGTTCACTTCACTCAGACACCGATTATCACGCGCTGTCAAACCCTCGCGACGATTAAATAGCACAAACAATTTGTTACGAAGTCGCTACAGTTCTGTTTATATTCAGGATAACATGGAGCAATAATCTGATGGCTCAAGCCTTTGATGGTATTCATTTCACTTTGATTTTAGATTGAACAGAACAACAAACAATTTTATTAAAAGGTTCCTGTAAATGATTACTTTGTTTGAATGAGTCTGATTAGTCGAGTGTAACCGCGTTTTAGATGGATTAGTATTTTGTTGTATTACTATAGAAATGTCTTTTTTTATGTGCTCGTATGGAGATGGTATCATCATCTTCCTGCCCTTATCCCATTTCACATGGGGTCGGCGCAAGACGTCTTCTAGACATGTTGCTTAAAGTTTTGGCTATGGTTTTATAGTCAGTCGCCTGCCTGACACCAACCCTTTTTGGGAATGCGTATAGAGATGGTATGTACTTACCAAATTGGTGACTGACGGTTCTGGAGCGAGAAAAGTGTAAGAAGAGCGGTGGGGTTTTTGCTCAGCCATGGGACGCTTCATAATCTATCAAACTAATTAGATTCCACTTTTCATACCTTATCACATCAATATTCCCGAAAATATTGAAGCAGTCACATTCGTCCTGTTGTACTAAAGATACAATCAATATAACGAGAGTTTTCCAAAGTTCTAGACAGTTCTTACTACAAAAATAAATACTTAGTACACATTAGCCCAAACCCTTTGGAATGATATCCAGCAATAACAAGCACAGTCTTCAGGGACTATTCAGGTTTACGATAACATTTACATTTAACGGCAAAGTACTTTAATCTTCAGACATAACAATTTGTGATACTTAGACTAGCATAATGCTGGGTATTTTCTTCTTATAGCCCATTTATGGTTGCTGTTTGTTTGTTATACACTTTTTTGACGAAAAAGAGGTAAGCATTGGCTGGTTAAAGGTACACATACCCACAAAATCTTTTTAAACCAGAGGTTGTATGCCTTGCTAGATTTCTAAATGACTTCGGAATTTAGAGCTCCAGTTTAAAGAAATAAATATCCCTTTTCTTAAGTATAAAATAATGTAATGTAGAGAAATCTATACTAATTATTATAAAGCTGAAGAGTTTGTTTGTTTGTTTGTTTGTTTGTTTGTTTGTTTGTTTGTTTGAACGCGCTAATCTCAGGAACTACTGGTTCGAATCGAAAAAATTCTTTTTTGTGTTTAATAGACCATTTATCGAGGAAGGCTTTAGGCTATATAATATCACGTTTGCAACTATTAGGAGCGAAGAAATCATGGTAAATGTGTAAAGAAACGGGGAAAATTTTTCATCCTTGAGGGCTTCTGTTGGCGTGCGCTGCGAAAACGGTTCAAGATACACACAATATATGTATGTAAGAATTATTCCTATTGAAATGATCTAAAAAAATGTCCGCGACAGTATATGTCTATCTTTTAAGATTAACTCACTAGAATCGTTTTTATGGTAATCAAATTCGATCGAAAATTAATGCATCAACGCACAGCCCAAACTACTGGACGGATCGGGCTGAAATTTGGCATGCAGGTAGATGTTATGACGTAGGTATCCGCTAAGAAAGGATTTTGATTAATTCTACCTCCAAGGGGATAAAAATTTTTATGAAACTTTGTCAAAATTAAACCGATCGGGCTGAGACTTTACATGCACGTAGGTACTATAACGTAGGCATCCGCTAAGAAAGATTTTGATAAATTCCACACATAAGGGGATGAAATAGGGGATGTTTGTAGAAATCTTCTTAGATTTTTGACTAGCCATGATTATAAACAAGTCTCAGGGGCAAACTCTCAAATTTGCGGGTATTGACTTGAGAGAACATTGCTTCTCTCATGGGCAGTTCTATGTTGCGTGCTCACGAGTAAGTTCTCCCAGTAGCTTGATAGATTTAGCGCCAAATGACAAATTAGTTAAGAATATTGTGTACAAGGAAGTTTTTGAGGCCCTAATTTTTACACTAACTTGCTAAACAATAATACTTCTTAACGCGTGCGAAGCCGCGGGCAAAAGCTAGTAATTTAATATATAGCATAATTTTAACACAAGAATACCAAGCATTGGAAACTTTCTGTAGCCAATTTGTATCCTCATTGATTCAGACATTTTTTTTATTTGTTTTGATTTTATTTCGAAAGTCAATGTTGGAATTTCTATTTATTTATTTGGATCTCCAACAAAGGACTCTTGACTTACACATGTTACATCGAATTGGTATGATTTTAGTGTACTCCTTCAATCATAAGAGACCACAGCATGCACAATTATAACTAAGCTAACAAGGTTACAATTTCAAGTAATAAAGAGAAAACAAAGTAAATAATTAAGCAAAAAAAAGGCGAACCAAAATATCTACTCGTAACTAAAAAAAAATGAAAGGATTTTACACAACCTACAAAAAAAAATATACTCTAATCTACCGCAGTCGGCTAAAAATGTCTTGGTAGATACCATCTCACAAAACCTCAATATGATCGACAGAACCAGTTAACCTGAGGACTTTACGAGGTAACCTAGAGGCCACAATTTGGGACCTCAAGCCTCTGAGGGTCCGAATTCAATAAACTTGTCAATAACTTATATAGAATAACGCGCTTGTGCTGACCCTACCCGGTGTACTTCGGGACACATAAATGTGTCCAGTCTGTTTTATTTACTGGCTTGTGACGTCACTGTGTGACAGTTGTGTTCAACTGTCTTTATGTTGGTTTGATTTTATATTTGTTGTAACTTATCCTCAATACATTCCTAGGTATCTTTTTGCATTACGTTTAGGTTTGGTGGTCGTCGTCTTTTTTTTGAGTTGTGCAAAATACCTTGGGATCCTTTAATAGAATTATATGGAAGAAAATAACCATAACTTTTTTATGTTTTAAAAACGAGATTAGTAAATTATTAAAGTTCTAGTTTAAATTTCCATTGTTTTTTTTTTTAAGTACCTAGTTGAGATTTTTTAGAGTCGCACTTGGTGTAATACAATCATTTTGTCTAAAATGAATTGAGATCATTAAAATCCCACCCTACAGTTATTTTTAGTGCAAAGTATAGTTATCTCATTATACCTGAAAATATTTCTCAAATATTCTATTTGCAGAACAAAGTAATAACGAGCAGTCAAGTCCTGTAATATAAAATACACCCGAAATAATACAGTAACATTCATACAAAGTTTACGAAAATAAAAACCCATATTTTGTACTAAGAATTTTCCAGAATACATTAATATTCTAAAAAGCTTGAACTGTAAGTAATCATCCACGTGTAATATATGAGTTATTTATTTTAAAATATGCCAGCGTTTTTAAAGAAATCCTTTTTAGGGTCCGGTACTCAAAGGGTAAAACGAAACCCTATTACTAAGCCTCCACTATCAGTCTGTCTGTCTCCAAGCTGTATCTCATAAACCGTAATAGCTAGAAAGATGAAATTTTCACAAATGATGTATTTCTGTTGTCGCTGTAACAACAAATACTAAAAATTAAAAAAGGAATGTCAAGGGGGGTCTAAAAACAATAAACATGTTTTTTCGTATACATATTTTTGCTTAAAATTAAAAACAGTAACAGGCAGATGTTTAAAATTTTCGCTGTGTATAGATGATAGTTAGTACGGAACCCTTCGTGCGCACGCCGCACTTGACCAGTTTTTTTTAATATTCAGAAATAATAGACAAGTCTCCTACGAGAGTATGGTATCCTTATGAATTTTAAAATATTATGTCATGCAAATTTGTCTAGTGTTCAGTTCGTGTATTAAAGCTTCTAAAAACAGACATACTTGTGTACCAAAGATGCTATGCCCGTATGCTTTATTTTGCATATTTTTTATATTTTCTGAATGTTTAGTTTTGTTGCTTTAACTTGTTTTTTTTTTTCTTGTATTCTTATCGGTAACTGCTTGGCTTACTATTCACTGCAAGGCAAGACCTTTTTTGTCATTGTCATTTTTAATCTCATTGTTTGCATAAATATAATAGTCCGTTGTAATCATATCTCCTTTGTGCCATATCCATTTCACATAAAACTTAATAATTATAACTAGAAACATCTTTGAAAACACAATTACACCTATCAGATTGCCTTTAAGAACATCAAACCCGCAAACAGCAGTAATGGGCCATCAAACTCGAATCATTCCAGTGGTGATCTTCCTAATTAGTTTACACCATACAAGTAGCTTGATGACGTCATAATAGTGTCGTCAACTCGATTCAAACAATCCTATTTGAACTGTTAAATTATTCATTACTCGATCACTTCGGTAGAGCAAGTTCAGTCAATCGATTCAGCTTATTGGGAACTGTTCGAAGCTAACTCTTTGGCCTGAAGTGTAAATTTGACTGTAATAACTATGAGTTTAGGGTTGTCAGTTTTAGTGTATTTATTTTTTTGTGCTGATATATTAAAGTACAGTGTTACGTAGCTAACGTTTTCTTATCAGCAGAACATGTAATATGGTTTTAAAAAAAGATGATAAATATGGGAAAATCAATAAAGTGAATTTCAACGCATTTAATTGCGCAGACGTTATAGATACGCCAATTACTACTGTTCGCGATGTGACGTGGGTTCGATCCCCGCGTAGGGCGAGAATTGGTGCGATCCACAAATCCATGTTCACAGTCTGAGTGTCTGGGTGTTCATGAGAATTGAATATCTGTGAAAACCCCCTGCGACACAAAGATTCAGTTCCTTAGTGCGGAAGTCGTTTTTTTCTTTTTAATGAAAAAATATACCTAAAGCGCCATTTACATGATGCAAGTTTCTTGCCTGTTGCATACAATAAAATTGAAGCAATAAATTACTTGCATGGTCTAAACAGTACGTAACATTTTGATCTTTTGCGCAAGTATTGCTTGCCAAAATTTTCTTAGTGTAAACAGCACATACAAAAATTTCTAAAGCAATTCTTGCATTCAATAATAATGTTAGTTTTTTCTTCATTTCATTTCATTTATGGTGTCTCTCAAACGAGGTTGACACTGTTTGTTTATGGTCACAACAGTTTTTTAATAAACAGACACTTTACAAAACCTTCCAACACTTGAATAAAAATTTGACAACGCAAATACATGCAATACTTGAAGCAACCCGCCAATGAATGGTACAAGCACATACAACTCTCTGTTTAGACAAGTCAAAACTTGAAAGCAATAATCTCCTAAACATTGTTGTATAGGTCTAAACAAAAGACATTTGCAACTATTTCTTGTCAAGACTTGCATTCAATAATTGCGTTCAATTTTTTTACTTGTATCCTCGTGTAAACAGTTGCGTACAATAATTGAAGGGCAATTATCGCACGTCATTTATGACATTCAATAATTGTACTTGAACGTACAAGAAAATTGTATCGTCTAATTCGTTCGAAGTATAAAGAGGTACATTAAAAAGCTTAGACTAATCTATTAAATTCACAAAGTATTTGGAATAAACTAAATAGATTTCATTTTAGTACAGTAACCTTACCTACAATAACACAAATTAATAAAAAATGCAGTGTAAACTACGTAAAATTAACGGAATAAATACCCATTGCAAGAATTTGTTATAACATCGTTCTGTTGTAGTAAAACTGTTACAAATAAAGGAATTTGATACGATATATGAAGGTGTATCTTGATATCTTTTGTTTTGACTAACATTGTAAGAATAGTAATCACGAAAAATAAAGTAAAAAAATATTTTTGATATTTTGTAAGATTAATGGCAAAATTAAAAGTAGGTAATGTAGTACCTGAAAGTATAACATTGTAGTAAAAAACTACAGATGCGATGAAAACCCATCATAATTGTTTGTTTTTATTGTTTCTTTTTTTTTGTAATAATCTATTCGACGACGATCTAGTAAGATTTGCGGGGCGCTTGTGGCCGAAAATAGCAAGATATAGAACGGTTTGAAAGAAAATGGGAAAGGCCTTTGTCCAGCAGTGGGAGTTCAAACAGGCTACATAAAAATAATCTATTGCTGTTGCATAAAATTGTTGATTTTCAAACAAAAAATCGGTATGTAAAACATACATTCCCAGGATCCTTTAAAAGAAGTTACAAAGTGATCATGACATCCAAAAACACTTTCCCAAGTCCCTCATCTTTAATCCTTAAAGCACCTAAAAATTAATAAGCTACGAGTAGCTTATAAGATAACAAAATCTTTGTCAAGAAGGTAAATATTAAAATTTAAAGCTCATCCAATTTCCTCGGGAGTACAGAAGAATGGAATTTCATTTTTTCATGAAACAGTTATGTTCGATAGAAAGAAAATTTACTGGATCTTAGGAGAAATACCAGCTATCGTAAGATAAAAACTGGCCAAGTGCGAGTTGGACTCGCGCCCAAAGGGTTCCGTACTATCATCTACACACAGCGAAAATTTGAAACGTCTACATTTTACCGTTTGAAATATAAAGCAAAAAAAAATACGGAAAATCACGTTTATTGTTTTAGACCCCTTAACATTTTTTTTTTAAATTTTTAGTATTTGTTGTTATAGCGGCAACGGAAATACATCATTTGTGAAAATTTCAGCTTTCTAGCTATCACGGTCTATGAGATACAGCCTGGAGACAGACAGATAGACAGCGGAGGCTTAGTAATAGGGTTCTGTTTTACCCTTTGGGTACGGAACCTTAAAAAAGACTAGTGAATCAGGAACCGTCTATGTTTACGCTTCAGTTTCTAAAGTAGGGTATTTGTAACATCTTAAGCCAGTTTTATGATGATAATTTTCTTTTATATTTCATGTTTTTTTTTGCTATATAAAGGTAAGTTTTGATGCTAAGTACTTATGTCGAAGATAAGTTGGGATTTGTGTAAATATTAAATTATTTTTCGTGTATAGGTTTTAGTGTTGGAGTAGGTCATTGTGTTAAATATTTTTAGGTTAGGCGACTATGTTAATAGGTTCAGTGAGATGTTTTAAGGATACTACTATAATTTGTTTGATGATAGGGTAACAATTTTGAAAACGTAAGATCTATGCAATAATTTGTGCCGAACTAAGCATCGCTACAACAAAGTCGCTTCCCACTGACTGTCTGTCCCTAGATATGCTTAGGTCTTTAAAACTACGCAATGGATTTCGATGCGCTTTTAATAGATGAAATATGGTTTGTATTTATAATTAATGCATCATTATTGAACCCGTGCGAAGCTGGGGTGGGTCACTAGTTAAACATAAATGATTTAGACATTAATTTTACACACTGCTTCAACTTTTAGTCCTGTATGCTTAACAAACACTTTCAAAAACAACTACAAATTTTAACTACACAAAATTCATCACATCAAAGTTACCAGCTACGTAATAACCTTGAATCCAAATTGCTACAAGACACCCGTACCCCTCACAAAACAATTGCCAACCGAGAATCAAAATCCATATTTCCTTCCAGTCGATCGCACCATGGTACGTACCATAAAACCGTTTTACGGCCTTATCCTCGGCATAGGACAATTTGCTAGTTCATCCCTTCAAACGAGACCATTATTAAACTTCTATAAATCGATAGGCTTTTCCAGATTGCAATTTACGACGTTGAGATAGTGTGGCGACTGGAGAAAACTTTTATGTTGTGGAACCCTAGAGTGCCGTTTTGCCTTTTAAGTACAACCCCGAACACATTCACCAACATTTGATCTTAAACTCAACCGTATTCTCATAAAGCTAAGGTTGTTTTTAGATGTCGATGTGGTGGTCAGTGTGTGGTGGACTGTACAAGGTTTGGTCTGCTTTTATGTGGCTTAAGAGTTTTGAGTTGGAAATATTAGGTGTGAGATATGACGACAGTATGGTGGCCCTTTCTGTCCAGAAACTTGGTATGAATTATAAATATCTGTGCTTTTTCGTCCGTGTTTTCCTTCGTTTTTTTTCTTGTCTTTATTCATTTATTTTTTTGGGGTGTTCGGTTTTGAGGTTTGTATATATGCTTTTGAAAATTTAGACATTATATATTATGTAGATGATGTCTAGATAGTTTGAAGTACTTGTGGGTGTGGTACGGTGTGGAGAAAATGTTAAGACAATTATAAGGAATGGACAACAATGTCTATTTCTAGAAACTGAAAAGTAACATGTCAATTAACTCCATATTATAATGTATTAGTAGGAAATGTTTTAAATTGTTACAAATTCTAAAGAGTTTGAAATAAAATGAATTCAACAATAATATCTAATAACCTAAAACATTGTCTCCGTTTTCATGGTAAAACATAACCCTTCAAAAACTCTGTCCCATTACCCCAAGGGAGAAAACAAAATAACATCGAAACAATTGAAATGTTAATATCAATAACGTTATAATTATACGGCATACCCATGCATCGGCCATAAATATTATGTATCGAATCGCTGTAAGCAACTCGATACCAGCATTCGAGTAAAGCTCTCGATTTATTGCGAGAATCGAATAATTGATTCGCATCGATACAGTGGGGATGAATAAATCACCGATTCTGATGCCCCGGGATTTGAATGACGTAGTTTGATCAGAATATAATAGAATTAAATATGTCGCAGGTATATTTTTCCTTTTTACATTAGTAGATCATTTTTGTTGGTACAAGTCTATACTATAATAAAAATGGTCGGGGTCAAATTCTGTACATTGAAGATATTTAAAAAAAAATGAGTGGGGGGCGTTTTATTATCGATACTGAAGTATAAAATGCAATTAAAAAAAAATTTTGTCTGTCTGTCTGTCTGTCTGTCTGTATCTTGAACGCGAATCACGCAAAAACTACTAAACGGATTTTGATGAAACTTGGTATGGTTATAGTACCTACTCCGAGGAAGGATCATATCTACTTTTCATCCCGGAAACCGATACAGGGGGGGAGGGAGGAGAGGTGAAAGTCCCTCCCGCATCACGTAAAATCTACGAACTCAATGAAAACAATGTTTATACACAAAAATTATACGCAACTTGAGGTATAACTTAGTCTTTGTTTGATCAAAATCGGTTCACTCTACCAAAAGATATGATTAATTAAGTGAATTCAAGAAGTAAAATAATTACGTTACGCAATTCAGTGTAGTACTTGCAACGACATCTTATGACAAAAAATAGAACTAATGTTGATAGATAAATTCTAAATCCGATAGATGGCGTTGTGCAAATTTCGTCGTTTTCTGAATCGCGGTGTTAAGATTTGACACCATTATATTATTGCCGAAGGTCGGGCTAACATAAATACTATAATAGTTACCACTAACATAAATACTATAATAGTCAATAATAACTAGGGCTAACATAAATACTATAATAGTTACCACCGCCATCTATTATCTACGCCCAAAGTAACACCACAAACTGCCGTTTTTATATACTAGATGGCGCAGTCACGATGACGTCATATTTCTGAATCGCGGTGTTAAGATTTTCCTGCATTTAATGACCTCTGTCAAAATATTTATTCGTTACGTGCAGCTCCTGATTATAACAAGGTGGGTCGCATATTATACTCTAAACTGTGATCCTGTTAGTAAGTACTCCACTGCATGCCCAGTGTCACATTCCTGTGCACGCCCCTGTGTTTTACTTAATAATATTCTTAGTTCGTCATCTATTTTCACGCCAAGGTATACGTATATAGCCTACTCTTATTTAAACGACGTTGTTTTGTTTCGATAACCACGCGAACGAAGTCGCGGGCACAGCTAGTGTAAAATAAATTTGTATAACGTATAGTTCGTCGGTAGCCCATGGTCATGTTGATAATAATAATATATTACCACTACGTATATTATCACTACATAGTATAAAACAAGGTTTGGAGGTTGCTTCCTGAGTAGTTATCTACTAAGTAGTTAGTCCCTATGTATGCTTAGATCCATAAAACTACGCAATGGATTATAAAGCTGTTTTGATAGATAGAATGTTTTAAAATAACCACGGCGCGACGGGTCGCGGGTTCGATCCCCGCGTAGGACAAGAATTTGTGCGATCATAGGCTTGTTCAGAGTCTGGGTGTCTTCGTGCGTGTGAATTAAATGTCTGTGAAGCCCCCCGCAATACAGGCATTAAAAACCTTAGTGCGTGAGCGGGGATAATGCAGCTTTATCCGACATTCATCCGGGTAAAGTCATGGGCAACGCCTAGTTTCATGTTATGTTGTGTCACTAAGGCACAAGCTAAGTCAACCTTGACGTACCCCACTTCTCAATTTTCCTTCGATGGCCGGTGTTATGAAGTATCAAATAACTAGTAAGTCAAAATATCAATTACGGGATCTCATCTGGATACCATTCGTAAAGGGGTCTGCTAATACCCCTGTGTCTAGTGTAATAAGTTATGAACCTTAATCCCTTATAATAGGGTATCTTATCATTTGATAACTGATACTTTTGATAATTGTCTCAATCTATTAGAGATAGAAGTATCTGAAGGCGTATTACTACATCTTATAGTAATATAATTGCAGTTGTGGAACCGTGACAGCGAACTATACGGCGTAGAGCGGCGTCTCTGTTCCACAATATTGCAATCATATTTCTTTAAGACATGGTTCTAGAAGCTTTTGTATTTAAATGCGGTAGAGTTGATTGTTCGGAATTATTTTAGAAAATGCTGATCCGATAAAAAAAGTTTTTGTTTAATGATACTTACATAATTATTAATTTCAACGATCAGCAAATGTAATCACTGCAATTTTTGACTGATATATTCTTCAGAAACATCGCTCTATCGGTTCACAAGAAGAATGCTTCATTGTATTTACCGATTCGCAGACTCCACTCAAGGACTCGTAACGTCCAACGCATATTTACAGCAACATTTTACGTTCTCCATATAAAATGCTCAATACTTTCGGCATAAACCTGGTTCACTACACAACCTACCTTCCATTCTCGGTACGTTTATTACTCAAGTTATTTACACCCGAAGTTGGTCTATTGCCTCCTTAGCAGTATTACGGTCACGAAACAAACCGCGATATTAACTTAGTTTATGTACGGTTTAACCTATCCAATCATACATAGGCGTCCCGTGGGCCTACGATTCAATTTTATTTGTGCCATTCACGTGAGGCCGTAGGTGGGATTCACACTGGATTTCATTCTCCATTTTTGGTTGAAATGTTTGGCTTTGTTAACTCGCGTTTGTGTATGAGGTTTCTTAAGTAGTGCTTGGAGAAGATGTAGATGTTTAAGGGTTAATGGTTATAGAAAATTGGTTTGAATATTTTGGATTTTGTGGTAGACTCGTTTTTTTATTGTTAACTAGCGACCCGCCCTAGCTTCACACGGGTGTAATACTCATGTACATACATAAAAATCTTGCTCTTGACAAAAGCCACATCAAAATCCATTGTATAGTTTTAAAGATCTAAGCATGCACAGGAACATAGGCAGATGAAATATATTATTTTTTAAATAATTCCATGTGAACAATTAATAAAAACGAATTAATTGAAGAGAGTAGGTAAGTAAGTAGGCACCTACCCAGTATAGAAAAAAAAACAGGTAGAAAATTAGATCTAAATCAAAGCTCTCTGCTATTTTATTGAAAAATGCGAGGAATCGTGAATCAAGTCACCGTTTTGCTTTGAATGCATCCTTAAATTATCGGAAACTGGACATCAAGAGCCAGCAATACTATCCTGGTTGCTAAAATACGGAGCATTCAGAAAATGTACTGAATAAAGGTGCTTAAAAAAAATCTTTTCATTGCAGTAGAGGTACATCAAATTTTATCATTTCTGGATATTGTGTTAGGTTTTAAACCAATTATTTACAGATATAACATTAATTTGCTAGTTAAATTAATGGTGTTGTCAAAGAGTATGGCATTACGCGTAGTATAATCAGAGACAATTAATATCTTGTTTAGTATGTTTTGTAATTCTGTAAATTTATGTTATACATTAATTATTTGGGCAAAATAAAACGTTTTCAAGATAAATACCTACCTGCTTTACCTAGAAGTTAACATTAATTCTTAATATTTTTTAACATAACCTAGGTTTAACCCCAATCTTACCTTTACGATTTTACAGGATTCTGATGTATAAAACTGCCTTTTTACACGTATAACAAAGATCATAACTTAAACAAAAAGTTTTAAATAGGTGCTTCGTATTGACGACTGTAAACACGCCTCTACTCCAGCCAAAGGTCAAGGGTCAAACGGTAATCAAACCAATGTATAAAAACCGTAACTTTATTTAATAATCCAACTTTATTATAATCACATAATTCATAGGTTTTCTCTTATTACATAATTCAGAGATTATAGTCTTGAAAGCGTTTTTTAAAACGATTTTTTCTATTTATAGTATTATGTACAAGTTTAGTGCTTACTTAAATATAGTTTGATATTTATTTTATTAACTTATTTAGTATGTAGTAACTTAATTAGTATTAGTAGAAACTTAATTAAAACAAAGAGTGTTAAAGCCTTTATTATTTGTGAAAATGTTGACTTATACTTAGTTTACGATGTGTACTTGTTTATAATTGTATTTAAAAATGTCTTAAACATAACATTCCAATGACATACACAAACAACGCTACTGTAGATAAAAAAAAAAACATTTTTACATGTGATTTTTTTTGTCAGTTCCATACATTTGATACATATAGGCGATCTCATCAATGTTACATACTCGTAGAAATGTAACTGGTCTAGTTTTGACTAAGTACAAATATTCGCGTCCCCAACAAAAACCATTTCACCAAAAACAAATGTAAAATACAACACCCTCAATAAAATATAACTTGTTGAAACAATCATAACTCTCGTTTGTAAACAACTTAAAATCGTCGTAATACCGAAATTGAAATATTTTACATAGCCACCATGGTTGCCGAAATCAATTTCGTTACCGATTTATTTTCATGTTGTACACCAAACAATTTTAATATTTACGAGATTTCCCGCGAAATATTTAAACAAATTGAATGTTGCATTCAATGAATTGCAGGTACATATTTGGCTATTAAAATATGTATTTGGAAATGTATAATACCATTTAATTAATTGAAATGTATGAGTGATATGTCAAAAATGAAGATAGCATTAATAATTACGTTAATTTATAATGTAACTTAGTGCCTCGTCGCATCTTTGCAACACGTCGACTCCAGTCAACGACTCGTCCCGTTGAAGTCGCTTAAATCTCGTGCTCAAAGGGTTTTCTCCTGGCTACGCTACGATTGATATGCAATACATATATAATGTACGATTGATAGACAAACACATATTTTTCTCATACAGCTTAAAATAAACGCACAAATAAAAAACGCCTTCACGATTAAATCTCGAGAAATTTACAAATATTAAATTGATATGGAAGAGTTTTTCTATAAATTCTATATTATCTTAAATATATTTTTTAATTGTTGGCATTCTTTGGAATTTACAATTAGATATAGTCTTTGGAACAATATTTACAGATCGCACTGCGCCTCCTCCGTATGCTATCTCACTGGCATCTGAAACAACAAGTCGACGTTGAAAAATATAAACTTAAGATGTCTCCTACCTCCTCTTAGACCTGCTTCATACAGTATGAAATTCAGAATCTGACAGTCGGTCCTTTATTACAAATATCAATAAAGTAGGTTAGTATTACTTACGTGTAACATAAAAGTAGTTTAGGTTGAAATAAAGAACAGACTTTCAGATTCTGAATTCCAGAGTGTATGTGGCCGGCCTTAAATTACTTTTGAAGTTATAGACGCGAGACAGCGAACTGCACGAAGTAGAGCGGCGTCTCATTTCCATATTTGCTACTAGCCCAGTCAAATTAGGCAAAATAAGGGGTCAACCTCGGAATGAAAGATAATAAGCTGAAAATTGGTGAGAACCTTTGTTTGGTCGCCCTAAATATTGTCTCAAAAGTCACAAGTTCTATCGTGTCCGCGTCTTAAGATATTCAAGGTCAAAGGTCACGAAAAACAATTTTTCGCGAATATCTCGGTTCCTATTGCTCAAATGATATTTTCTGCAATATCAAAGTTGTAGAGTATAAAATTCTCTACAACTTTTGTCTAAACTTTTTTTTTATACGATCAACCATTTTTGAGGTAGAGCGCGACGAGTGCGCAGCGTACAGTGATATAATATATGTGGTAATGCAGGGTCAAGCGTGAGTTTCGGTTATCAGAACGTTGTATAAAGTTAAGTATTGACAAAAAAAATATAATTATTAAGCAATGCCCATTATTTTTGTACATAATAGGTCGGATAGAAAGTCTTTTCGCATTATAGTATGTATGAACTTGTAATTATTTTTTTTTGGCTATAGTATTTGTGTCTGGTTGGTTTTGGTACAATCGAAAGTTAAAATTTTAAAGAACATAATTCCAAATTCTAATTTTATTAGAGAGAGAAAGATTTTATTACAAGTTCATACATACTATAATGCGAAAAGACTTTTTCCCCGACCTATTATGTACAGAAATAATGAGCATTGCTTAATAATTATATTTTTTTTTTGTCAATACTTAACTTTATACAACGTACTGATAACCGAAACTCACGCTTGACCCTGCATTACCACATATATTATATGACTGTACGCTGCGCACTCGTCGCGCTCTACCTCAAAAATGGTTGATCGTATAAAAAAAAAGTTTAAACAAAAGTTGTAGAGAATTTTATACTCTACAACTTTGATATTGCAGAAAATATCATTTGAGCAATAGGAACCGAGATATTCGCGAAAAATTGTTTTTCGTGACCTTTGACCTTGAATATCTTAAGACGCGGACACGATAGAACTTGTGACTTTTGAGACAATATTTAGAGCGACCAAGCAAAGGTTCTCACCAATTTTCAGCTTATTATCTTTCATTCCGAGGTGAAACCCCTTATTTGACTGGGCTATACTGGCAAGAATTTTCCCAAATTGCCACAAAACGAAACCAAGATAAGTTTTCATTTTGGAGGTTTCATTGAAATTTATCGCTATAGGTTTTGTCATTGAAGGATAAACATATGTACTAAAATTAGCTTAGTCTATCGTTGTCCAGAACTGATGATATACGCACACTCTTGTGCATCTATCAAAACATGCAAACAAAACTTATGAAGATGCTTTAAGTTCGACTTTATCCAAATTAGCACAATATTAAATAATCTACGAAGTCACAAAGTGTTTTACAATCATTTAAGTGTCAATAAAATTTAATAAGGTTTACATTTTCCGTACAACAGATTTGGGTCGAATTAAAAGAGAAATTTATCGTAACGAAACTGTCTGAAACTTTGGTGGTGCGTAAATATTTTAATTAATTGTAATGAGAGGCAATTGATTAATATAATTTTGTATCGAAGTTGTTTAAGAAGATTTACGTAGGGAACTTAATTCTAGACCTATACTATGAACTCTGAAGATAGGACTGCTAGCATTGTGGAAGCGAGAGAAAGAATCACTGCATATAGCAGCGTCGCACTTTATCCCCAAAACAAGATTAAGATTGGCGACCGCTTTGGAATAGTTTGAGCATAAGCTGACGCTCAAACCTTTTGCTTTCGGTATTATAGCGTCCATGTTAAATGATTATTTTTTTGTTTGCTGTAATACTAAAAACAATAAATTTCTATTGTATTCTTAGTTTAGCGGTCATATTCAAGAACAATACCGTGCTAAATGATGATGACCATGACAAAGAAAAGATCCCAACTTAGAGCAGTATTTTACTCAGGTCTTAAATTTTAATATGGCCATACAAGTCCATAGTAAGTGCACTGGTCATTAAAATAACGTTCTTTACATTGACTTTCAAATCATTGTAGCAAGCATCGAGTTCATTTCCCTGTAGATTTGATTCCCTATCCTGTCCAGTCTTTCTAAGTTTAAATCTTTTGAAAGAACTATCCAATACAAACGTATTCACGGATGACGAAGCCATTTGATAACTTAGGTGATGTGAATTATACAATGTAAATCCTTATTTCAATAAAGTTCCTTGGCGATAGTACCGGCTATTGGCCTGGTTGAGTAAAGAAACGATACGAATTATTGAAATAGGAGTATACTGCAATATGAAAAGTTGAATAGATGTATCGCATTATCCATATAGTCTTATTGACTTTAAGTTCTCATTGGAGGGTTAGTTGAAATTCTGACCGATAACGAAAGCGTACCATGTTATAGTATGCTTGCCCGGTATATGAATTTGAAGGCATTGGTGTTCCAAATCGTTTTTTGAAACAATGGTAGCTATCTTCAGGATAAGATAAGAGACAGCAATTCTCTATCATAAGCGACGAAATGAAAAAAAAACTTGAAGATGTGATTTTCTTAGTTCCTAAAAAATTTGTAACCGAAATATTTTTTTCCCCAATTATTACATTTTGATATTGTGATAGCAATACCACATTTTATCAAACATCAGGTAGGTGACCATGGGGTTGAATGTTTTGGATTCAAAACCAAAAGGTTTTTATTTCGAGTAGCCCTTCACTTTATTGACTTTTGTTGCGTTTGAACTCATACATGTTCCTCTCTCGAAGATATTTAACTATACCCTCTCATTTTACCAACGGTAAGCTTTTGGTTAGCTGTTCAAAATTGTAAGTAGTTTGCAATGTTAGAGCGACGCGTCGACGGTTGCCTCCGACGCGACGGCTACTGTTACCTCTGCAGTTGGGAACATGCCGCTCGTGTATAAGAGATCTTAGAACACAATTATGTCATTTTCGCCTCTACTTTTAGGATATATCTTACCATTTCGTCAGCCGCCGGCGGGGGGCTGTAGGCAGACTTGTGCGGCTCACTGCTCGCCTCCCTGATGCTGTACGTCTTGCTGTCACTCGACTCCAGCACCACGCGGGGAGGCTCGTTATCTGCACACCAAGATTGTAACTTGTATCTTCCATACATTTTCGAAATCCGTGAGCATCATACGATTTCGATCGTTCGAGCTTATATTAAAAAAAAATGTTAAGTAAAACATTAATGCTATTTTTAGAATAAACTATTTCATTCAATTTCAGAATCATAAAACGCAAAACAAAACATTCCAAATTGTGATGCAAGGGGTGACAAATTCTTCATAGATATTATTATTTTACAATATTTTATGCTGGAGCTCAATCTGAGAAAAAACTATTGTTTGTAAAAAAAAATCATAGTAATGATAAATTATTTTAATAACTTGACTTTCTTTACCTTTTATTCTGGTCTGTAACTTTTTCCTAATGAGTTTCAAATACAATATCATGTCAAAAACCTTATAATGTTACTCTTATGATTATTCAAATAATCCTTACAATAATAAACGAAGACTTGCATACAAGCTACAATTCCTCCTCTATTTTCCTCCAACTATTATAAAATGAACTGCATATTACTACTTCATCCACTCATTTCCTATTACTCCATTATTTGTCTTACAAACAACCTTCTACATTTAATTAAACTACAAATTGATCCTTTATTAAAATTAAAAAATGTTACAACAACTTTTGCTAAAGGAAAGTGGACTTTACTCACCGGCCTTAGGGTTGAGAATGTCTGGTTTGGTTTCGAGTTTGTCCGAGGGGTAAGCGATTAGGAACCTCCTTCCTTGGGCATCGACTTGCACTACGCTCTGCGAAGGTCTTTTACTGGTAGAAGTTGTTTCAGATCGCCTGTGGGAACAAAATTAAGATTAAATCTTGGTTATTGTAATTTGAAACTTAAATGTTAAAGAGTAAAGTTCAATTTCGAATGATATTCAATGTTTTTCTTATACAACTTGATACAGCGTGTTTTTATTAACTACATTTTTTTTCTTAGAAACAGTAATTTCCTTGCAAAACTATTAATTGTTGACTGATAATAATGCGTATCGTAGCCATAATTTTTTTTTCAGAAACAACAATTTTGTTCTTGACATAACTAGGTGCTGCTCAATCTTTGTATTTCTGAACTAAATAGCTATTCTTCTTCACCACCGCAAATGACGACTTATTGAAGTACAATCACGAGCAAAACTATCTAAACTCGATTAAACAATTGAAGTCTAAATCGCAGTTACATAATTTACGAAATCATGTACTTATTTTGCAAAACAAGTATTTTATGTTTAGCTTACAATATCAGGAATATTCCATAACAACTTCAGAATTTTCGCACAAGAAATCTACTGCAACTGTTCGGTCGAGTATACATGTTTTTGCTCGCGGCTGTACATATCAGTGTCTTAATTTAATCAACTAGCATTTATAATTCAGTGCGATTAACAATTCGAGTTCAGAAAACACTACACCATTTCTAATAAACAGCTATCAAGACGAACAGAATGTAATTGAATTAATAAACAACGCAATTGTAAATCTTTGATGTTTGGTTTAACAGAATGTATAATTAGTATTCATGTAAGCCATACAATGTATGAGAACCATACAAATGATCTATAAACAAGAATAGTAGTGCATATTATTATGTTATGGGTTTCTTCATGGTTTTATAATTGATAGGAGTATAATTTATGTTAAAATAGCAGCATACAAACAGTAGAATTGAATTGATGCGATAAGGAAAAGATAGCGAAGAGTTGCATAAATATGCGTACAAGCTGAGGGCTATAAAACGATAATGATTAAAGGTATAGACTTTAAGAAGTAGTGACACACCTACGGTAGCCCTAGCCATATGATATTCCTAGACACATATTTTAGACGACAAACGGTGGACATCAGTCCACCCGTGACCACAGTCGGTGCAACTCGATCGAAACGTTGGGAGAAAAGAAATATCGTTCTATATCGCGAATAAGTCCCGTTTGTCGTCTAAAATATGTGTACAAGTCGCGAAAGTTTAAAATCGTTAATTGCTAGACACTTTTACATTAAAGTTTAAGATCTCACAATATTGTTTCTAAAGCCCTTGAATTATAAATCTTCTAAATAAATTACACGAAGAAACCACATTGCCTTGATTTTACTAAATACTGATTAAGAGAATAGGTTCAGACTACAATGAGTCTAGACTCAGACCACCAAGTTGCTGGGACTTGGAGCTGGCTGGCTGCCAACACGGGCATTAATCGGCGCTTTATCTTAAATAACAATTGAGTACGTAATAATAAGGCTTCAACATATCTTGGGTAGGTCAGGTAATTGCTAAGCGGAATTTATTAGGCGTCTCGTCTATTATGGGGCCTTCTATTAACCTATATTTGTTGTATAATAATATATTTGACTAGTTGGTTTAGTGGTTAGTGGCCCTGACTGCTATACCAGAGGTCGTGAGTTCGATCCTCACACAGGACAAATGTTTGTGTGATGAACACGATCATTTGTTTTGTGTCTTGGCGTAATTAAGTATGTATGTATTTAGAAGCCTATAAATGTATTTATTAGTTGTCTCATAATGCAAGCTCTGCTTAGTTTGAGATTAGATGGCGACAAAAAAATGTAATTATGTTTATGCACACCTCTGTTAAAGCTCATTTTTATCCACCGATACTGTGTACATTTTTATTTAAAAATACTAACAAACTATGCAAAGAGTTGTGTAGCTTTGCATTACGAAGAAAGATTACTATTAATAAATAATAACACATTAGCATGATTTTCAATATGAAGATCTCTAAATACATGAATTTCGATTTCTAAATACCAAGCTGAACAAAATGTTTATGGAAGAACACATTTTTGGTCAGAATATATAATCATTTATTAGAGAAAGTTATTTATTTCCAATATGTTATTCTGTGCCAAAATCAACTTTACTATTTTAGAACTAAATCGAACAGTAATTAAACCTTTGTGAGAATCTTGCTAAGCGCCTGATATTTTGAGCATAGCAATTACTTTTAAATGAAATAATATAATATAGATAGTCGTATTAATAACAGGAGCTTTAAAAATATTGGGATAGTATCGTAATGAATTTGTGTTGTTAGGAGTGAAGATGGATGGTGCTCGGAGCTGTGCTACTCCGAGTTTTTTCTTATATAGTTCAAATTTATAATTAAGTAACTAGTTGTTGTTTTCAATTGCTCTCCACTGCACCTCAAGCGGTGTGCGCTGGACTTATTTTAAGAGGAGGTTGCTAGGTTCCAATATTACCAATCCAGATTTCCTTACAATGTTTTCCATCACCATTTCTCAGTAGTATCTTTGAATATGTAAACAGTTTCTAGAAAACAGTGTATTATTTTCGTATCGCTATTGATTTCTTTTAAATTAGATGGCCTAACAGTCTACCTCGTAAATATTTGTGTTAAAAACATCGTTTAAAGACCTAATAACCCAGTATTTATACACAAACTGAGTGGTTTGCACCTCTTATTTACTTTCATGTCTTTTTCCCTTTAAGCCGAGACCTAATTAGCGAGCTGCATCAATAGACTAAGCTCTAATCACTCGCTCCATTGTTCTTACTAACACACGTGTACCTTTCTATAAATCTTTTGTGCTAAGATTAATTTCAATGTATTGTTAGCGGAGGTGAAAGCATTCTTTTATAATTTCATGTTCTAGTTCATTCCGGCGTTTTATTGAGAAAATGTTATGTGGATAGGTTGTGTAGGAAATTTGGGTAGCTATAAGGTCTTGGTAAAGGATTTGTGTGGTTTAGCTACCTATGAATGAATTTTGGAGAATGGCAGTGTCGGTAACTGTAGTTCTTAAGATAGCTTCAAAAAATACCTAGTTAGTGTAGTTCGTGTGGTTAAAATTGAAGACACCTATTCTTTCTTAGAAACAAAATATTTAACAATCATGTCAGAAATAATATGTACAAAGTTAAAAAAACCTATTTAAAATTGTTTCAATTACGTTCTTTTGTAGAAAATTCTCTAATTTCTCCCATTCCTAAACATAAGACTGCAACACTTCCCACTTACATTTTAATTTCTAAACTAGACTTTTGCAGTTGCATTTTCTACGGACCTTTGAGCTTACAGATTACACAACGATGGCGCCTGTGAGTTGAAGTAACAGAATCTCTAAACAGAGAAATTGCAGTTGCTTTTTTATCAGGCGTTATGTAACTTACTTGCGCACGGCTAGCACGACGATGGCGCCTGCCGCTGTGAGAATAGCAGCGAGTGCTGCAAGCGCGGCAGCTGCCGGGAACTTTGTCTCCGCTCGAGTTGTACTCTCTGTACCAAAGTAAAAACAAATATAAGAACTTAATTAAGATTATTATAATGCATGAAAAATAATTTTCTTAAACTTCATGATGTCTGCTTGGATGTGAGAAATGGGAAAGAAAAAAGTGAGGGTTGGGATGCTGTCCGTCGTATTTTGTCCTTTGAAAAGTGTTACAAAATAGTCCAATTACAAAAGCAAACTTGATTTTTGAATTTGATTCATACGAATTCAGTATTAGAAGCTTTTTCAGACGGCCTTAGTTTAGTTCAAAGACGTGATCTTCTTAAAACTAAAACTGAAGCAGTTGTGGAAGAGAAAGAGCTCTTTACGCCTTCTCACGCGCAATCTGGACCTTCTGCACGATATGTATCTCGATGCCACAACGGTAAAAGGCTCACAGCTTATAGTACAAACATTGAACCAATACAATACGTCTTAAAGATTCTATCATATATAATTAGTATCAAGTGCTAGTAACCCCACAGATCATTAGGTGTTATATTACATCCAGGGTTACGCCTTCATAGGTTACCGACGTCCGAATTCGTCCCGGGTAATAAGGGACGACCTTTTCCTTTTACCGGTTAGGATTTCACTTGCCCGGATGTAATTCGATTATAATTATTTAGGGAAAATAGTTTGTAGTGATGATTGAGGAAGATCTAAAAATATACTGAGGGCCTCTCTTAAACTAATGTCTTTGCAGTTGTCGAAGAGAAATGTCGCTCTATGCCTTACCTATTAGTTTAAGATTGTCAAAGGGCTTCCAGTTGTCAATAAAACTCAATAAATTAAGTTCCACAAGGTATTTTTTTAAAACATATGCTTCAAGTAGCTACTGATTTATTGTAAGTTGAAAGAGAATTAAAATTCCCGTGGCCACCGTTTGGCTCCATCACCGAACCAACTTGAATGTTTCGTAATATAGTAAAGTCACTGAACTTAAAAAGCCATGCATCATTTTAAACTACTGAAGATAAGTGGTTCTAATTCAGTCTGCCACATTTTTATTTTACACCAGTGTAAAGTGCTACAAGGATCTTTTGGCACGTGGTCGAAGTCGGAACTAATGCCGTCATTATATGAAAATCCATCACTTTTGACAGATAGTTGAGTTGATTCTTGTTGTGATTATGCACCAACGACTCATGTGAATGTCATCCACGTGCCAAAAGATTCGTGTAGCGACTATAGGCACAATAAAAACGCTGAAATATATTTTGCAAGTACCCAATGCAATCAAATGCAAATCTATTGACGTTTCAGAATGTCAAAATCTTTAACAACCTGACGTCGACTGTCAAGTGTCCATTTTAGGAACAACGTTCTTTGTAAATGAAGATACGGAATTGCCCTAATTGGTTGTCAACTGTACTAGTATTTGTATTTCACTTGTATTTCTCCTAGTTTTCAACAGACTTCTAAATAGGAGGCTCAATTTGGATGTTTGAACCGATTTTATTTTCTTTTGTGGGAAATATGTATACTTCCCAAATGGTCCCATCGTCACCAAGTCGAGATCTGACGATAGAATATTGGATAAATCAACTAATTTTAAATTAAATTTCCTTTCATAGGGTGTTCAAGACACATATTTTAGACAACAGACGGTTTATACTCGCGATGTAATTATAAAGGGCGTGTGCATGTCGCGAAAGTTTAAAAACATTTATTGACAAGATATGTAAGTTGTATACACTCGTAACACATGTATTCTGCATGTTATCACCTAACTTTATAAATTTAACTATAAAAAATCTCCATGAATATAATAATTTGTTCATTTAGGTGCATAATTTCTGAGATGAAGTGAGGAAATAATAAAAACTTTACATCGTTCATAAAACCTGAAGGACCAGGAACAGGCAGTAATTTAAAAAATAAAAAACACCTTGTAAAAAACAGGTACCAAATTAGAAAACTGAAAATCTCTACCCTTGATAACTTTTTACACCGAACAACAAAAACCGTTTTAGGCATTCATAAGTTATGGAGGAATAAACAAAAATCGCACACACTAAGACGCATTCTGGAAACATTCATTTGTGGACAAATGTAACTGGAGCAAGGAACTACTAAAGTTGCAATCTTTTTTTTTTTCGTGGAAAATATTCGAATGACCCCGCCCGCTGTGGGTGCAGCGTGAGGGAGTGTCAGACTTTTACTGACTAAAACTCACTATGTTCCTTCTGGAGCCCTTTGGGTGCCGGGGTCGCGGTAGCTCTCACGAACATCCCGCATCTAAAGTTGCTATCTCACCTGCTCTTTTCTCAGCATCTCTGAAGACCAGATCCCTCAGCAGTACGGGATCAGACGCTCCCTTGCTATTGCGAGCTGTCACTGCCAAGTCTTCATCATCTTCCAGAGACTCTACCGCTGACCAGCTTATGTTGAACCATACCACTAGGTCTGGGGAAGGAAGAATTGGTTTAGCTTGAGGATCTTACTCATTGGTGATGTTTTTTGTTACGATTGGATAGTGTGATAACTTTGATAAAAATAAAGATAATTTGTTTTTATATAAAAAATGTGTAACATAGATCTTAAATATAACAATTGATCCACGATAAAGTCATGATCACAATGTGGTGATATAAAGTTACCAAAAATAAATCATTTTTTTTTAATCCGCAATTAGAAAATCTCAACCAATTTTCTTAAAATAATTACTTATTATATTTCTGTTATAAGGTTTTACTTTAGCAACTTTTCAAAATCAAGACAATTCTCCAAAGAAATTTAGGTCTTCCTTTCCAAAAATAACTTCAGCTGACCAAAATTTATTTGAGCAAACGAAACTATTTTGTTGGAATTATCTGTTTCCATGGAGATTATTATTTGCCATGTATAGAAACGATGTTTATAACATGCCCGAGGCCTATTGGAACACATTGTCTAGAATCTGTTACATATTATAAAACCATATTAAACCTCATTATAAAGAGCGTTTCTATATTAATAAATAGCCATCTCTCACGAACCTATCGAAAATGTCCGTTGAATGCACCACGGGCATCAAATAACGCAGAACAAAATTAATGAATTTCCTGATCAGTGTCTACAACCTAGAGCATGTTTCATATGGACATGTTTCATTAAGTCTTATTATGTAAACCTACGGACTGACAGTTATGATAGCCATATTGAATGAAACCAATTACTGTGCCCTTACCACGAAACCGAAAACGAACACCACTGAAACCGTGGAAGCGAGATGCCGCTACATGGAGTTTATTGTTGTCTCGTTTTAGCAGTGGTAGCAGTTCTGGTTTAAGGGTTCGTGGTACCGGCATTGGACATTCGGTCGTTTTAAATATTAACGCTACGTCGGTTTTGTGTGGATATGATATTAATGATATTTGTTATTGGATTTGGAGCTCACAAAAGTGGTACTTCGATGGTTGTGTTATTGAGCTGCTTTATACCATAAATGAAGTTTTATTGATTGCACTATTTGTTATTTTATACTCTAGTCAAAACCACACTTTGTCATAAATATACAAAAATACATTCAACCGTTTTTAAAAATGCTAGAAGTTCAGACATTTTAATAAGTCGCCACCACACATGGTAATTGCAGGCCAGGCCACTGTAAGCCAGGTTTCAGAATGATACCAAACCCGAGCAGTTAAACTCAATGTGTCCCAAGGAAACAATTGACCCGCAACGAAATTAATCAAAACTTGTCGGAGAAAAAATTGCAAGGGTTACTTACCAGCAAAATTCGCAGTGGTATTAGCCAGGACTCGTCCATTCTCCCCGAGGATGTCTAAGGTGAAGTGCTGGTTGAGGCCACCGTCATACCCAGCGATGCATCTCACGGACAAGTGAGGTTCGTTGCTCCGGAGCAGGCGCTTTGCAGTGCAGTTCCGAGGTGATGAGGGGCGAGCTGATGAATTGACCAGTAAGTATGGAAGCTGGAATTTATGTCTATGCGAAATGTGTCGAAAGAAATTTCTTAGTTGCCCGCGACTTCGTTCGGGAAAAGAAATAGAGATGAAAAATAGATAGTAGCCGATTCTCAAACCTATTGAATGCAAATATGCAAAATATCCAGAGAATCGGTCCAGCCGTTTCGGAGGAGCACTGTAACTAACATTGTGACACGAAAATTTTATATATTAGAAGAGTAGAAGACACTTCTGTCCATCGAATGTATTTACATTTTTTTTTTTGATGAAAAATTGTGTGTTCTATCCAATATCTATTGTAATACTACCTATAGTCTTCTACAATCGTTCATCGAATATATTTGCTGTTTCATTCGACGCTAATACGAAACGGGAAAAGAATAAACCTCTCAATTATTTTCTATAAACACTTCACGGTCCAAAGTTGCTCCTTTACCAGTTAAACTTTCAAACTCTATACACACTTAGGCAGTTCGTGAACTAGCTTACTAATGTACTCGAACTAAAACGAACGGGAAAAACGTATCGTACGTTCAAACCATTCGTTCAAATGAGAATTTGCAGTGCAAGTTTGGTCGTAAGCCTGTAAATAGGTCCCAAGTCGCGATTGCAAAAGTTCGCTCGTATTTTAAAACCGACTTCGAACCGAGGTCACCGATCACTTCGGGAATACCCGGGGAATGTTTTAATTAACTTGGTAAATTATTAATTTACACACCAGTTTCTAGGAGTCGAATTATCTGTACCGAAGTCTGTGTGATCAACTTTGATTAATTGGTTCCCGAAGAGATTTCTATTAATTTTCAAAATGAAAATGATTGAGCGGTTGAGTTCGGCTTAGTTTTATTATAACGTCCTGATATCGGTTTGATGGAAGATAAATATCTGTTGCGAAGTACGATGATTAGTTGTTGTGACTACATTTTGTTTTTGTATTTATCTACTGTTTTGATAAATTTTCAAAGGTAAACAGAAGTTGTAATTATGCAAAATTTGTTTATATTAGACCTACTTCTAAGAAACCGCTTCTCGTTAAGAGCAAGGCTGTTGACATGATTTCTATAATGTAACAAAAAATCTGATCAATATAACCTTTATTTAACTACTATCTCGCTCTTTCAGTCGCTTCACTTTTATAGTACCAAAATAACTCTTAACCGAAGCTAAAAAAATATTCTAACCTTTAAACCTAGAATACTTTGTGTGACACGAGTGTTATCAATATAAACGTTTACGTGAATGTCAATAAACTTACATCAATTGACTGAATAAGAAAACAGGATTCTGTTTTTCTAACATTACCGTACTGAAGTTCAAACGTTTCGTTATGGTTGTTTATTTTCACTATCATATTTGTAGTACTAGTAGGTATACGACTCTGAAAAGGTCTCGGCCATAATATAAATACCGTGTTTTTCATCAAGATAGACATACTTTTTGATAAAATCAATAGAGTTTTCAAAAACAAACAAATTATAAAAAAAAATATCATCTGATTATTATTTTGTACGGTGAACTACTGTTATGTATTTCTTTTTTGCACTATCATGCGCAAATGCAGTATAAAATAAACACTTAACTCGTTGAATGCATTGCTGTTAAGATTTCTGTTTCCTATTTTTAAAAGATATTACAAGAATGTCTAACAACCTCTCAGTACATAAATGGTCAATGAGCAATAAAATCAATATCGCGCCCCTCCGTCGGATTAAATTCTTCAAGTTTATGACTTACTACGTGAGAATGTTCTGACAATAAAAATACCTTCCCGTGCAGACCTCCAACAAATTACTGCATTTTTTAACGGAATAATTTGCTAGAAGAATGGCTAGAATTGTAGCAATTTGCCGCCAAGGACAGGACATTAAACTAAGTGCATTCGTGCCTTTTTTGTTTCTTTTGCTTTTTATATAATCGCTGTGGTTTATTTGTGCTACAGTTTTTGAAAAGTTTTAGTGATAAAATTTTAATTGATTGTGTAATTTACACACTATTTTTACTAAACTACTTCTCACAGTTAAAAGTTAGAAAGTGATATGATGATTTGAATGACGTAATTGCGACGCTCCATATTTCGAATAAGATTTAAGACTGATATAAAAGTTCGAAAACACATTAAGTAATAACAAGTATATATCGAATGACGGTGTCACTGATTCGAAAAACTGTTTGCAAGGTACACTAGTGCAAAAGTGTCGTTATCGAAATCAACAGTTGCTAATAGTATATTACAATCTGAAATTCGGCGGATAGTTATAACTAATATGACGTATACCACAAATAAATGCCAAAAACAAGCTCAGAGAAAGTTTGTTTCACCATATTTTTCAGCGCTGGCCAGCTTTGAAACTTCAAGTCAACTCCAGTGTATACCAGTTAAAAAGCAAAACAGATGCAATCTCCCAAAAAATAAAGCATTTCTCCACTTAATTTAAAAGTCCTAGGATGTCGTGTTACAGAGATCAGCATATAAACTAAGAGCAACCGGTTTCCGCCAATTAAAAAGCTGTTTTCATACACCATTTAGAAGGTTGTTTTTTAATTAACCCAGACGCGGCTCCGGAACCTTCTGCCCGATATATTGTTTTAGGATAATTCCTTTTTCCGACAAAAAACAAGGCTCTATTAAGCTTCTTCTTGGAAACTGGGAAAGGTTTAAATGTTGCAAGTGTAAGCAGAGTCATAGGATTTTAGTAGCTATTAAATCTAAAATCAAAATAATTTTAGATTTATAGAGGTAAAGTTTAGTTTGTTAGAGACGGGGAGACTATTCAGTTACTTACTTGATTTTAGTTCCGAAAATTTGAAATGAAGTAGTTTGTGATTGAACCAAGAAATCATTTACTTGACTAGTTATTAGTTTTTAAGTCTAACAAAAACTAAATCGTACCATGAAAACTTTTTTGCCATACTTTATGTAGTGTTCAATTTTGAATATTCTATTTCTTAAAAAAACCGTAGAAAATACCGTTAGTAAAATCATCACCATCATCTTCCTGCCCTTTTCCCATTTTATTTGGGGTCGGTGCAACACGTTTTCTTCTTCCATTCTCCTCTATCAGACGTTACAGTATCATTTACATCTTTTTTATTCATATCAATCCTTATACAATTCATGCATCTTTTCTTTGACCCTTCCTTTCCATCCATCTCTTCTCATAATTTTCTAATACCGTTAATAAAATAAAAAAGCTCCCGAAAAGCGCGTAAAAATCCTGCGCCTAATTTCTCTCCGGTCGTGTCGGATTGCCGTCCCATCGGGCTATGAGAGTAAGGAGCAGAGAGTGCACCTGTGTTTGCGCACACGCTTGTGCACTATAATATGTCTCGCGTAGCTGGCTGGTGTCATAGCTATACTACGATGTGGCCAAAATCGGTCCGGAGCCATCATAAAATAAAAAAATAAATAAAGGAATACGTCATACCCGCTGGAACGATCTGGAAGACACACGGCCTCTTCTGTTTTCCGACGGCGTTTGTTGCGCGGCACAACAACGCGCCGTAATCGCGTTCACTCGCCGCGCGGTACCGGAGCTCGCTAGATGTCCCGCCCGTTGACACTAGGCAGAAATAAATCAGTTTTATATGTGAAAGCGATTTTGGTAAACGTTCCAATGGAGCTAAATCCTACGAGATTTGAGTTTTAATAAATTTGAGTCTTGTTTGTGGAGTACAGTTAAGTATGTATTTTGACTTTACAAACCATATACTGGATATTTAAGTTATAAAAATAAGACTATTTACGATTTCAGACTTAAAAATTTACTATAGAGGCATTGGTTCCATTCAAGGCTTATTTGTCATGAGGATTGGTTTGAAATATTATTTTATCAATTACAAAAAATAAAAACGTTTTGCTTTTTTTTAAAAGGACTACACATTTCACAAATATCTTACAGCATAACAGACGTACGAACAGAGTCAGACGACATTCTAGTGTTATTTTGCACCACAAACAATATGAGTTCCAATACTACTTACCAAACCGAGCTGGCGACACCTGAAAGCTTTCCCCGCTGTTATTGAACTGCCAATAGAAGGTGACCTCCGCGGGGTCCGCGTTCACAGTGCAGCGCACGCGCAGCGGCTCGTCCAACCGCGCACCGATCAGGAGTGGGGATGGTTGCGCGCAGACCGGGGCAACTGTGGGGAAATGTGGTTATGTTTAGGTTTTACTTACTAAGGATAACAACGTATCAGAATTATTAAAAGGTGAAGGGAAATGATAAGGAAAATATTTAAGTGGTTAATAAAAGTTAGGATGTTTAACGAAGCTAGTATATTTTAACGTATTTTTCCGGTATGTCGAATGACGCAGTTTTCTAGCTATAATCTGATTTTCAAGAATAATATTTCGATATAACAAAAAAACACAATGACTTATTTTAAATACTTGTTCGACACTCAGTAGTATCGAAAATAGTAATCACTACCCAAATCATACAATTCAAAATCAAACCATTATTAAGAGCACGAGGAGAAAGATACCAAATATCCCTTTCCTCCTCCTACTCACATTGCACCCTCAGATACACAGCTTGACTGCTGGACTCCCCCATCTGGTTGGCAGCCCGGCAGGTGTACAGGCCGCCGTCCCTCTTCGTCACCCGCTGCAGAACTAGCGACTTGGTGCTGATGAACACCCCTGATGACATGTTCTGACTCACTTGCTGGTCCTGGAAAGGGGAATAGATTTATTTGTTGTTCAGACGGTTTAGCATCACTTCGTAAAGTGATATTGTTGCAGTTGGGCAGTACGCGTGTTCTACGCTGTCATCTTTTCTAAGACGTAGCGGCAGACCTTCCGAAAACCTCGATTAACACTTAGAATTGAAATATTCCGAATTTTATCAATCATAAGTTTTATCGTCTTGAAAATAGGTTCTAAGTTACAAAATTAGTTCTTGGTTTTTCTGTTAACATTCATATTGTATTCATATTTTAAGGTAGCATTCTCCTAATCTACAATTTTGTGATGATAAGGAAGTTAAAGATTACTAATTTACTGGAACATGGAGTAGATAGAGATCCCAAACTTTTGGACATTTTATTTAAAAAAAATGATATTTTCTTTTGAAGGTTTAACCAATATACAAAGATTTGAAACTATTTACCGAGATGCCCTAACAAGAAATGGCAAAAACTACTCCCAAAATATAACCAGTGAAGCATACACCCATCAGACATCTACCTACCTATATCCAACAGGTATAAATGAAACGCTACCTAAGCATTAGGCTCCGAAGCCCCTTAACTTTGACCGCCGCACTCGACGAGGCTTGAGAGGCCTCCACCTTGAGAATTACCTTAATCGAGCTACTCGACAATCCAAAGAACCTTCACTTTTCAAAATGGGTTTATTTTGTATTTTTGAAATTGAAATTTTAAATGTGTGCTTGATGAAGTGTTTTAGATTAGATCTTGAAATCATATTTCAGTGTCGCGACTAAAACAATAGAATGGTGTTCTGGATCGGATACCTGACTACAATTTTATAGTCATTTTTTATTGGTCTTTTACTTCCTATCGACACAAGAGAAAAGAAACATTGCTTGGTCAGATTTTGTTCTGAGGCCTACTGTCGGTTCTTTAAGTAAGATTGTTACCGTTCTGGAGGTGACACTGTTCGACATTTATGACAAGGCACTAGGCTCCTAGGCTTAAAACCTACCACTTTTATTGAAAATAAAATGACTGCAATTGTGAAAGAGTGAAACCACTCTATATAACGTAATGCGCTGTCACGCTTCCACAACTAAAATGTATTTTTTTTTCTTAAACCGACTCCGTACTAAGGAATTTAATCCTTGTATCGCCTGGGGCTTCACAGATAATCAATTCACATGCACAAAGACGCTCAGACTCAGAACAAGTCTTTGTAGATCGCATAAATTCTTGTCCCACGCGGAGATCGAACGCGCGACACGTTGCATATTATGGTAAATAGCGTGGTGACCTATACCACTTGGCTATCCGTTCAGTAAAATTTTAACAGACGTGGTGCTGGTTCCTTTGGTCTGATAGTTTCGTATGCTTGTCTTAAAACATAGTTAGTGTTCACGACTCACTCACGTTATGGTACCAGGAGATGCGGTGCTCCTTGGGGTTGGCTTTGATGTTGCACTCGAAGTAAACGTCGTCACCCTCCTTAATGTCGTTGGGGTTAAGCGTGCTGCCAAGCGCCATCGTCAGGACAGGCTTGTCTGTTAGGGAAACAAATAGTAGCATTATTTTTTAATTATAATTAATAACCAGCTTATATACGGCCCATTGCTGAGTACAGGCCTCTTCCCGTATAGGGAAGGTTTGAGCATTGTTCACCACGCTAGGTCACTCATAGTAGCATTAATGAATCTTACGAGTATATGTGTATTAAAAATTGATGATGTTGATGGAAGGAGAGGAAGGGGAAGGCCAAAAAAAAGATGCATGGATTGTATAAGGGATGATGTGAAAGAAAAAGGTGTAAATGATACTGTTATATCTGATTTAAAAGGACATTGGAAGAGAAAAATTTATTGCGGCAACTCAAAGTAAAATGGGATAAGAACAGGAAGAAGATGATGATGAGTATTAAAAATTAAAGTTAAAATTTTATCTAAAATAGGTTTCCGAAAACTTCCATTGGTTAATTGTTAAGGGAATAAAACATTTTTTTTAGGAATGATTGCTCGGTTTCTTTTATATTGACACATTTGCTCTATGAATAAGGCTAAAAATATCGTAACCTTATTTTCCTAATTTAATGATAACATAATTATAATATTCCTAATCATAGCTTTTAGTTGAAATGAAACTAGGACATCAAAAGACGAACATCTGTCGAGAAAAAGCTATTTTGGAAAACATTTTCCTTTACAGGCGATATAGTCATTTCATAGAACCGAAATAGCCTTAAAAGTATTACCTAGTCTAGGTAATGGAGACGCCTAGTCATTTGGAAGTCTAACCACAGAGTTAGGTCAATCGATGAACTTGTTTTGTAACTTTTAACTGGAGCTTGGAGATAGATTTAAGTTAGGGTTTATTGAGAACGGAAAGATATTTCTTATATTAGTTTTTAGTGATCTATTGAAAATACAAAAGTTTTGCTTTTGTTTAGAATTTAAATATAACGAATTAGTAATTTCCTATGGCTTTCAATGGAGTACAAATATATAATTTTAATGTTCATGGATAGGACAGAAAGGAGGACCAAAAAATAAATACATTAAGCAGAACTTGTTATAACAAATCAAAGAGAATGGAAGAATAATATTTGAGGCCAATCTAAATCAAATGGGATAAGAGAAAGAAGATAACATATAACGTATGCGTTATCTTTATTATATTATATCATTATACGTACTTTGGTTCTGTTAAACTATTTTCAGAAATCAAAACAGACATTTACGAGCACAATCTGAGACATTCTAATCGAATGGAATAAAAATAAATTTAAACTGAAAAAGTATTTGATAAATAGTTTACCATATTATATAGGTATAATAAGCATGTTGGTATTTTTACATTTAACTGTCTATTTTTACCTGATCTCGCAGTCAAATTTAGTTATAGAGACACTGTCTTACCGTATAAGACTATATTGTACCTTTTTATACCTTAATAAATAATAATAGATAATGGTAGATGCCCCATCACTTTTTAGATAAAAGTTCTCAACAAGGCCTCTGGATGTTGGACCTGTGTCCCCGTGTAAGCTTTTAAAAAGGACCGAGTTACTTCCCTTGAAGTTAGACCGTGAATTAAAAAAAATACAAATAATAATAGCCTCCAAAAAATGTCAAACCGCTTGAAACTCAACAAAAACTCAAATAGCGAAAATCCATTCCTATTTTTATGTTACCTATTTACGCAGTACTGACCGACACAGCCTTTTATTTCAGAGGCTGTTTGACATCTGCTGATAGCACGCGACGGCCTAATTACAGCTTGTGGCTTTTGTCACCTAATACGTAACGTGTGTTCCATTTACAATACGGATACGTTGTGCCTGCGTCTAGGTTTACCGGGATTGGCTGGTACTTGATACCGGTAGAGCCGTTGTAATGTTTTGAAGAGTCATTTCTGAAGTTAGTGTGAGTAATTAACTAAAGTTGTGATGCGTGAAAATAATACACTAGTGAAATTAGGCGCAATGTGGGTAAATAGCCCAAAATCAAATATAGAGCAAGTTTGATCCTCATTTTTTTTTTGGATATTTGCCGGTATTTCTTTTCATCAGCATAAATATAGCCCTGTAATTTTCTTCTAATACCCTTTGCTCTAATATTTTTCATAGATGGGATGGACTTCCTATATGATGACAAAGAAGGAGCTACGACCATGGTTGCTAATTTGCGGTTTTGCAATTTGGGATCCCATTCCGGGATCCAGGTTTCCTCAATTTGTTTTCTTTTACCGTTTGTCAACCAAGTTCGTATACTTCTATAGGCTTTGTATTCAGTACCTATATGTTATAAATTCAATTCCTATGTCACAATGTTAGTTACCGTATTCCGCCGAGACGGCTAGACCGATTCTTTTGAAATTTTGTATATGCATTCAGTAGGTCTGAGAATCGGCCAACATCTATTTTTCATCCCTATTTCTTTTTCGCGAGCAAAGTCACGGGCATCAGCTAGTTTAAATCAAAAACTAGATCACCATTACGCAGAAAAAAAATATAACTTATTATTTACGTTAATGCTGAACAAAATATTATTCAAATGACATGAATAGTTTTTTGTGGATAACTTCTCATTTGGGCGATGGAATTATGCCGTCACAAATTAGAAGGGTCGCCGTCCTTTCGTAATTAGGGCTAATTAGTTTGGGGAAACTTTGTACGTTATATTATAGTAATACTGATTGCTTTGTTAGCTTATGGTTGACTTATGTGTTACATAGCCTCTGGGCCAAACGTTCGAAATGTGATATATTTTTTTACAATACAAATAAAATCGTTATAAAATAATTATCTCCATCTATATTAAATTGTATTATATTGTATTTGTTTTAAACGAATCTTATAATAAACTGTTATTAAGCCACTCTCGTGTTTTTTTTTCTGTTAGTAAAATATTTTTACATAATTCTGTACTCTCGTTAAGGTTTCATAACTTTTCGTTAATGAAAGCATACTGTGACCTGACAAATATCTTGTAAGTACAAAATACAGAATTTCCAGTTGCAAAAATGACACATTTTTGGTTAAATTAACAAAAGGAACGTGACATTTTACAAAAATTGCACGCAATTCTTCTATTTTCGACAAGGGTTGTGTCATATTTAAGAAATGACATCCTCTTCTTTCTTTTAATTGTCTTTCCTGGGTCACCGTTCCTAGTTAAGAGGCCATTTTTGCTTTCTCATAGTCTCCTTTCGCCAATACTATGTGAAACTGTTGTATATTTACCGATTTACGTTTATTTCTAATGTAGAACATAAATCAGGATTAGCTGGCTAAGGATTTTGATCCGTGTATCCTGGCTAATTTTATTCAATTGTATCTACATGAACTTAGAATAAGCGTTTTCGTCACACACAAAGACTCCGGACACACAGGGATCGATCCTGTAACACATCGTGCATACTGGTAAAGGGCGTTTCAAACTGCACCACTTATCAAAACATCCAGTCTAAATTAACTCCAAGAAAAACGACGCAAATGCTAACACAAAGGAACATAATCAACGAATAAAAAACTGAAAGAAAAATAACGTTTTAAGAGCAAAGAAATTGAATTCTACAATCTAATTAACAAAATGCAATCAAGCTAACTACAAGGTTCTTAGGGCGAGCACCGTTCAATATTAACTAAAAGGTGAGTGCACTTTTTTTCTTCGATGGCTGCTAAATGGCGCTAGTGGCAATAGCTTGCTATTGATTTTTACATAAGTAAATTACGTCATTCATTTCACATTTCAGGTTGATATCCGGTTGTCATATCACATCAAGATTTCCAAACGCTGATTTAAAGCTGTCACTCTAGAAAAGTAACCCTGATGATGGTGTCGGCAACATTATTCATCCTTTTACCCTTTTAATTCACTCCGTCATCAGCTCTGTATTACACACTACTGGGCATGGGCTCGTCTTTTTACCCCATCTCCTCTGATCTTACTTGTCGTACTCAAACTTATTTTAGACAGCAAACGGTTCTTATTCGCGATGTAATTTTTTTTTCTCCCGATGTTTCAGCTAAATTGCACCTACCGTGGTCACAATTGGACCGAATAAGACCCGTTTGTTGTCTAAAATATGTATACAAGATGCGGAAGTTTAATAGCACTCAAACTTACTTCCTTAAATATCACCTATAAATCAGCTGAATCATTGACTAGTATCAGACTTCAGAAAACAATCAGACCAAAAACAACTGCTCAAGAACCAAAAGATCAGCATGCACAGAACAAGTTCTACTTACAAACGACACTCATCCTGAAGGCATCCTCTAGTGCGACCCTCAGCACCGGGTTGTCAGCTCGGCATCTGATCATGGCTCCGTCATCCTCTGGCTGTGGCAGCATCGTCAGCTTATTCACTGTCGTGGTCTCGTTTGTGAATTCAGTGTGCTGTGGGAAAAATAACTTTATTTATAATAAGCTAAAGTTGCTTTTTGAGGTTGAGGGATATCAGGTCATCTGATCAGGACTTGATTCTTTTCAGGCCGCGGCAGAATCACCAGCTTATTGTGAATTGATAATGCTGTTGGAAAAATAACTTTATATAGACCAGGCTAAAGTAGCATTTTGAGATGTACGGGTTGTCAGCTCGGCTGAATATGGCAGCACCTGAACATGGTTCCATTGTACGGCTGCGGTAGCATCGTCAGCTTATTGACTATCTCGCCCTTTTGATGAATTTTTCGAGCTATTTGAAAGAAAATTTAATTTACAATATGCTAAGGTTGGATTTATAAGTTTGAGTTTGGCTTCTGATCATGGCTTCATCATCTTAGGTCTAAAACAGTATCGACTGTTGTCTCAGTCGTGATTTTTAATGCTGTTCGAAGATGAACCCTATTTAGAAGACTCCAAAAACGAATTTTGAGTGGGGTCGTTTCGAGCAGAAAATTAATTAATATTTTAATGTTTGGTTCAGGTTTTTGTAATTAGTTTGCCTAAACTCTTTAGGTCCGATCCCTCATTGTAACCCTTATCCTGTATCATTTGATATACTCGGCAAAGTTTATGGCAGACATTTGTTACGGGTTGTGTGGTCTCGTTTAATACGAACTGCTTAATAATATTGTTTTGTTACTAGGCGTACTAGAAAATCAAATTATAGTTAAGTTGTGTGAAGAGGTTGGAATAGTTTTGTATATTAGTTTATATCAGTTCTAGTTAATACACACAACAGTCGATACTTTAGTAGCTGAAGAACTTATTCTGGTGATTTTACGAATTTTTATTTTCGACTGGATATACTAGTTCACCAACTAGTCAATTTATTGTGGAAAATGATATCTTAGATTGTGATCTAAGAAACTATTTTTAATAATATCGTTCTAATCTCTGAATTGTTTTGTATTTTTTGCTTTTAAAAAGATAGCCCTCTAAATCCTCTAATTTTGTTCATAATTATCTATTTATCTATGAGTTTTTTTTGCAAAGTATGTAAAATGCAAAGCGTGGGAATATTACGGTAAATTGATGATAATATTTCTATTAGAAAATACGTAAATAAATATTATTTTATTGGTTTGCAAAGACTGAGTTTGCGCTAATAACTAAAATGACCTGCTTTTAAACTCACTCAAAAAAGGTATATTTAGTGCAATATAAAAGCAACAAGGCTTTTATATGGCACTAAGTATACCTTTAAATACTAAAAAACTAAATCAAACGCAAACCATTCAAAGACAGTTAAAATCACAGACAATAAACAGTCTTTAACTGTCCGTCTGTGAACAAAACTACAAAATTCAAACTGATCAATTTTACTAACGGTTAAAAGTGGAATAGTTGAAAAGAGAATGATAGAAAATCGTAGACAATTACTATTCAAATGTCAGTGGAACGCCATCGCTGTAACTGGCTAGAGCAATTTCATGTTTGTTTATTTTTTATTCGTTCTAAATTTGAATGTTGAAATTTTGCTACATAGATTTTACGTTTTATTTTAAAAGGGAATGCATGTTTGTCTATAGTCTTAAGGGGACATAATATTATACCAATTTTGTTGGAATAAAAAAAAGGTTGGCTTTTTGATATCGACAACAGATGAAGCAGTGACTCATTTGTTTTTGATCCTCCAATGAAGTTAAAAAATAACCTACTTTTATAAATATTTTCTAGCAATAAAGTTAGTAGCAAACCTAATTTATTCTGTAAAATTCTTATCTTGCACTAATCTTTACAATTCTCCCGACACAATTACTGGTATCGCTACTTAAACTTTAACTGAGCCAAGGAATTAAAAAATCAAGTGCGCGCTGAAAATATTATTTTCAAACAAAACAGACACATTTTATAATGAACGTTGAAGAAACACCGCATCAAATACACGACAGGACTGACAGACATGAACGACTTTGTTCTATATTACGTATTGATGAACGAAACGCTTACATAGGAATAATGACAAGGTTCGAAAGGTAAAAATCTAATTAGTCCGTTAGGTAGATAGGTGATTAAAAAATATTAGACACATATTATTGCGACTATCTGAATAATAAGAAATGTCAATAAGCTGCTTTAAATTTTAGGGTTTGTGACGTAACGCATTCGTATTTTTTTTTACGAAAAAGTGACGTCACGTGTAAATATTTTTGCTGATCTTTGTTTAAGTTGTGTAAGAGTTGCAAAAGAAAAAAGGTGTATCCAATAATATTCATTAAACTACAAGATAGATGGATATTTTCTTTTGTCATTTTAAAGTACCCTAACCATCTTAAATATAGGTACGAAACTCGTGTACCTAGTTTCTAAGTCTGTAGGACCAACTTGGGACCTACTTCGTGCTAAATCTAGCGAATCTAGTTTCGTAATGAAACCTGTTTGATAACGAGAATCATTAATTTTCATTCGCTTGTCTTTAGATCTCGCTAATTTGATCTAGACTTAGTGGTTTAATTTTGAAAGACATGACTAAAGTTAGAAAACTATGAAAGTATTGTGAGGCAGTGAAATATGATTTTCAATTACGAATTTAAAAATATTTATCACGAACCCTCAACTAATGTTTTCTTAAAAAGGGTTAAGGCGTAAAGGGTTACATTTAGGTAGTGGCATCTAGCTTCCGCAACATCAGCTGTCCTGATTTAAAAAAAAAACATAGTGTGAGCAAAAAATCTTAACAAATAGGTAATTTCCCTCTCGATCACATGAGCTTAGCAAACGATCCGTTTAAAATCATATAATTCGTTTAGGAACTGCTTCTACAGCGTGACTTTGTGTTAGTACACCAACTCACAACGACTTAACTTTCCAATGACGTGTACTACTTACTATACCAGCATCTATGAGGTGGTTCAGCAGTATAGTGTTACAAGAATCTTTTGTCATAATTATGGCTGAAATCGGAACTAATGGAAAAACATCACTCTTGACAGACAGTGGCACAACCTCCAACGTCACCGGGAACACAATTCACGCGTAGAATTTGCGCCCGGCATTGTCGCTCCCGTGTAGGCGTTGTTAGCCACCAGCGCATGTGCCAAAAACAAATAAAAATAACACGGCTGCTGTCTCAATCATCTGTCATAGATGCTAGAGGCCAATGATGATGATGACGACAGACAGTTGAGTTGATTCTAGTTGCGGATAGGCACACCAGCACGAGTGCATATCGTATCGCATCTTATCTTCCTTTAATGTTATGCACATGTCCAAATATCCTTGGTGTCCTAGATACAAGGATCGATCATGCGACTTTTGACTCCTCATGTGCGAAATGGCTTAAATACGTTGAAGCACATACCATATAGATGAGTTTTAACATTATTTTAAGTTCTTCTAAAATTTTAAATTTACTTTGCATAGTCGTAACTCAATTTGATATGACCTTAGTACAAAAAGTGTTTATGGTAATTCTTTTTATTGGAAGGCCTACATTTTGCGAGATGTTTTAAGGTTCCTTTGGGTGCCCTTAAAGTTAGTAAAGAGGTATGATCTAGTTGAGCGGAGGTATTAAGAGGAGGTATAAAAGAAACTTCAAGTGGTTTTCTTTACCAAGTTGCGGCTGATAATGACTGAAGGAATGATATTTATTTAAAATGTCAGTTTAAGGCCATAGAACGCTATGCTTTGCCACGCATTGCGTCATAATATATGTGGGAGACGTTACACGGTGGTTTAGGTTTAGTCTGTAAGAGTCTGACACTATCCACTACGAGGATACGCCAAGGAAGTGTCGTGGAACCATTTTATATGCTCGATTAGAAAACGAAGTTGTTAAAAGTATTACCTATCTATGAACATCGAATTTTACTTGAATTATCTAGGAGTCTCACACCGAACCGAAATCGCAAAACTGAGTGTGGGAACGAGACAGAATACACTGCGCATAGCGGCGTCTCTTTTACACAACGAAATATTAAGAGGTGCCGCGGCCCCTGACCTCTTACCCAAATCGTTTCTAATTAAATCGTCCGATTTCAAAAAGATTTAAACACATTAATTGTTTTTTCATGAACTTAAATAATTGTAAGTACTTAAGAAGGGATCATTAATTTTAATGGCATTCTCTCATTTAAAGGAGCTTACAATTATTAGGCATTAGCTGCGTTTGCAATGGCCTCTCCAACTGAAAAGCTTTTATCGATGTTTTTCATCCTTTAAAAGTGCTTTACCATATTCGAACCAATGAAATGAGAAATAAAACAAATATTTACAAGATAAAACCTAAATAAAAACAAAATAATAATTATAAAACCTTGAGCAAATGGCTCACTATTGGCAAATGGTTCTCGCATCGAGAAAAGTAATGCGGCGACTGCGACGATGCGAGCGACGCTGGCATAGGTAGTTGAAGGGACCCGGGGTGTTTTTAATCGGTGTAAGTCCGACATATCCCCACGCTGTGCCCTCGGTGTGGGTTGAAGTCATTAGCGTTTCACCACGGAAAACAAAAAAAGGTTTCGACCTTCTTTTAAGCCTTACCTTGCCGCTAGTATATCGCCTGTTCTCCCGGAACCAGGTGACTTGTGCCGCCGGCCTGCTGCCGTGGGACACGCATACGAGGGTTATCTCGGAGTCCGCAGACATCTGGCCAGGCTTGTTCGTGATCATCACTGATGTGGGACGTACTGGGGACAAAATACGTCAAATTAAAAAAAAAAACATTTCTAAACTTATGAATCTAAAGCAAGATAATAAAAATGAAATGACTAGAGTCTCCCGAAGATAAATGAACGAAAAAGGAGTAAATGATATTGTGACGTCTGATAGGGGAGAATGGAAGAAAAAAACGTGTTGCGCCGACCCCAAGCAAAATGGGGTAAGGGCAGGAAGATCATGATGACTAGAGACTAGAGTACGCTATAACGACATTTTTAAATGCTATTACATTCAACATTTGATAAAAATGTATAATTAAACGTTTGCTAACATACCTATGCGGTAACGTGAGTCACCAAAATAAAAGCAAAAACAAAACACTCGAGAGGAAAATATACAAAACAAAATGACGTAATTGTAAGTGTACATTTACATTTCCTTACTTCTTTCATTTGCTTAAAAAACATAATATCAAGGATTTTATTTCCTTAAACGCACAAAAACTCTTCTTATATTTACTTGACTGTTTTTTCCTTTCACAGTAATTCATCACGGGGAAACCTGTACGTTGAATTTAATAAAATTATTCTAAAGATCTTATCTTTATGGAACTCGAGCACAAAAGATTCTGGTTACATGTAAAGGAAGCCAGTCATTTGTTTAAGGAAACACAATTATTAACGGCCTTGGTTTGTCTATTTTGACAATACTTAAATATTGAGGACAATTGAGTTTCGTTCCGGTTTAAAATTCAGTTTTCCGGGAAAACGTTTTGCGAAGAAAGAAAATTAATACTGTGTCGAGGTACGTGAATTTGTTTTCTATTTGACTGATTTACGAGAGGAAGGAGATTTGGTACATTGTGTTTTAAATTCCTTCGTAATTTGCGACAATTTGTGTTTTATTGTGAACCGTACAAAAGCTGTTTGAAGCACATTGTGTATCATAAGCATATTGTTGGCAATATTCGAGGATGAAAAAATTATGGACGTTTCTGGAAAATTCTAACCAGAAAAAAATGGGCAAAAAAATTACAAATGCGAATTTCCATAGACTATTACCAGCTAAATAAATTTAACTTGAAGCAATAAGAAATGAACATCAACCTAGCAAAATCGAGCAACGACAAAAGAATGCATAAATCTCAAACTGCGATAAAATATAGTAGAGCTACTTACAATGCATTTCAACTCTCGCCGTTCTCTCGTGGGGACTAAGTAGAGCAGTATTCGTAGCCTGGCATCTGATGCTGGTGTTGAGCCAGCTCCGCTCCGCTCCTCCAATGCTGATCCTGCTGACGATGACCTTGCCATCGTTCTTGAGGATCGTGTGGTCATCTATCTCCTTGTTGTTGATCAGCCAAGTTAAGGTCGGTTGAGGTCGCCCTGGAAGAAAGGGGCTATTAGAAAAATATTGGCTTAAATGGGGACTCGTAATGTTTTCAATAAAAGGTAGTTTGTTTTAGTGAACGGATGTTATCATTTTAAGGAGTCAAGTTAAATTCCCAAAATTATTCAACTAAATTTTTTTTAAGTAAAAGACAAATTTGAGACAGGTAAAAATAAATGTGATATGCACAATGTAAAAGTTTGAAATTTATAATCCAAACACCTATTCAAACTTTCTTTCACGCTAAAGAATTATGAGAAACCTCACAACAGAAACCCGAAAAATAACTAAAACATGCACAACCAAGTTATCTACATCCGAAAAGTCTTGCAAAACTATTATACAATTAGACTATGGCGCAAAACTTCGGAGCTTGTAAATTTAGTGAATTTCGCTGAGCTGCATAACTTTTAGCTGAGTTCGTAGCGTAAACAACCGGGTCGAAACCAACGACGTTAGCTACACTCAAATCCACGACAGTTGCCCAAAATTCAGCATCCCTAACACCTTTATTACAATCCCCTTTAAGTTCATTTTCGTTATTTGATTCTACTGCAGCTTTTGGTTGACTGTACACTGAGTCTTTAGTGTTAGAATTGTCGAGGAACTATCTCTTATGACACAGTATTTTGACAGCGTCTGCTGGAATAAAGACGTTTGAAACTTTGGGTCAATTATAACTTGTACTAAAGCATTGTATTGCAGCTAAATAGAACATGGTATAGGACTGGTTGAGTTCAAACCAGGTACGATATTATAGAAATAGAAATCGGGGAAACTGCTGCAAACGATAAAAAGAACTATGAAAATAAAAATTGATAAGTTGATGCTTAGTAAAAAATACGATCTCAGAATTTGCAAAATTATTTTCATTAAGTACCTACCTAATTTAGCAGTAAGTATCAAAATATCAATTTAGCTTTTCCTCAAACTTAATTTGTAAAACGAGTAAAAAATTGTCACAGTATTAACTCTTTACCTGCATGACATTTAAAACACCCATGAGATAAAATAACACTCACAAAAACCTCACCAAATAATTCATGTTTACATTTTTAGATCACAAAATCTCGCAGTGAAATATTCCATAATCACTGCGGCATTTTATTTTTCTTCCCATTGTCAAGGGAACAGGAAAATACAGAGCCCCGGGACAAATGATAGCAGACTAGGAAAATTGAGTTTAAAATATTCAAACAAAATATTTGCGACTAAAAATGTTGCCTGTCCAAAATAACTAAGCCCGATAGTGTTGAACTTTAAAAAAAAAACATAAAATGGCGGAATATTAATTGGATTTCCATTTATTCTGGTGCTAGCAGTGTGAAAGCGTAAATACCGGAAATGGGAGATACCATAAAGTGACCAAAGTTTTTTTATTTATGGGATATGATCTCGATGTTGTTAGCGGAATATTATCGGTGGATATTTTTTGTTTGGTACTGAATCCGGATTTCCGATAGTAGGGTGACAATGATAATTATAATCTTTAGAAGAGTGGTATTAAAACAGAATAGTTTTGTTTTTTCTTTGTTTAAATTGATTAACTAAAAAATGTGCTTAAATTAAATCAAAGGTTTTGTTGCAACTTATACAAAAAACATTAAAGTTACATTTTATGCTTATTTTCCCAAATAAAGTAGTTTTTTCCCTGTAAAGTTCTTATTTGTGTTTGGTCAAAATATTTCCGGTATTTTACGAGAATACCCCTATCATATAACATTACATTCTAATAACAGTGTCGGACTACCGCTGTCAAATTCCATTCAGATCTCAGTAATTTTCCTTACATTATTTTAAGTACACAACCTTTTACAGTATGTACAAAAAAAGCAACGGAAAATCGAGTTACAACGCAATCAAAACTTTTTACTTCAATAAAAAAATATGTAGTTTCTTTTTGCAAAGAATGCGTAACTTTATCTGAGCAAAGTTTGGTAGCTAACAAGTGTATGCGACTGCATAATACATGCGATCTTGTAGGTATTTATTATAGTAAGTTGCAGCTTGCTGGCAAGTTATAAAACAGTTTTACAGTAAACGGTAGTGGGTTTGTTGCTTTTTAAAATAACAATTTATGTATTATTAACTACTACTAGATTATTTGCGAATTATGTGAGAGTGATGAGTATAAATGTTAGTGGATGGAGAGGCAGAAGATGGCTAAAGAAAACGTGGATGGATTGCTTAAGGAATTATATGAATGAAAAAGGAGTAAATGACACTTTGACGTCTGATAGGGGAGAAGGGTTGAATGTTGCGCCTATTTCAAGTAAAATCGGATAGGGGCAGGATAATGATACCTAATGATGACTAGATTATTTACAAACCTAACGTATGTTGTACATTCCATTTGTGCAGCGCTTGTTACGGCCCGTACTATCCCAAAAACCATTTAATTGACTTGCATGCAACAGTGTTATATAAAAAAGTTTAGGTACTCATTTTTATTTCCCATACAAAAAAGAAACAAGACTATCCCGTTTAACGCAGAAACGATTGTCATAACACTCGGCAGTCCACGCCTCGGTATACAAAAAAAGGCAAGAGAGAAATTGTATAAATTTTAACGAGCAATAAATATCGACACATTGCCGTAATGCTAAACTAAATGGAACTAGGCCAAGAAAACTGGATCCTGGTGTGTATTTGAAACGAATCTTTTGCGTTTGTGTAGATAAAAGTATTTGGAATTTGGTCATATTGCGGTTTAGTGACATTAAGCTACAAAAACGCAATAAATACGAATACATCATCATCATTCCCCTGCCCTTATCCCAATTTTTACTTGGGGTCGGCGCAACACGTCTTTTAGACATGTTGCTTAAAGTTTTGGCTATGGTTTTATAGTCGGCCTGACACTAACCCTCTTTGGGAATGCGATTGTTGGTTGTTTACCCGCCACCATTCGGGTGACCCAAGGTGCTTGGTACAGTGCACTGGGTCTTAAGGTCCATTAGTCGCCTTTTACGACACCCAGTGGAGGATATGGGGTGGTGCTATTCTTTGTATCCGGACACCACACGGACATACGAATACGTGTTTAATAATAACACACACAATAAAAGAGATAATAATTTATAAGAATATTGGTTTAAATAAATAAATCTTTAACTATCCAATATCAAAAAAATCATCATCCTTATTACACAGAAACGTAGATAATTTACTCGTTTTGGAAGATTATCCACGATACTACGATACTATAACTGAGGGGCATCACTAGTCAAAACTCCATAGCTAACACCAGAACCACATTTACGTAACCCACCACCTGGCTAAAACGCAGCAAGCAATTAAAAACCACTCTTTCTTTTCAAAAAGCTTTCCATCAAAACGGCCGAGTTTTTATCAAGTTCCAAAGTCGTTTGTTCAGATTAGTGGCACAAAAGCTGTGACGCCGACTTTAATGGTCCAAAGTGTTATACATTGTTCACCCCGTTGGGCTCGCCCGCATATATATTCATTTGCACGGGCTGCTCTCGTCTCATCCGGCAATTTTTCAAGAAGATATTGTTTGGGTGCGCTTGCAATGACAGCGAGGGTAAATGTTAAATTGTTGCAGAGTTTGTGGCAAGTAAGTTGAAGGCTTTTGTTAGAAATTCAGTTTCTTTACTAGTTAAAATTATTAGACTGACCTTTATACATTAAAAATAAATGAATAATCAGTTTGTGAGTAACTAAAAAACATATAGAGTGGTCATCTCTGTGTAATAGATTTTTTCTGATACATTCATAAATGTCTAGTTTTAGAGTTCATGAAAAAACCTTAGGAACTTGCTTTACTGCTTTATTTGTAACTAAAGCGTTCTTCATTTATCACAAGCTACGCTATCACTAGCGCCCCACCCATAAGGAAAACTTGCTTGTTTTTGATCAGAATTACTTATTTAATTTGCTTGCTCCATCCACGTAGTTTGTATAAAAGTTATTGGAACGCCATTTTATAAATATTCGCTGCAAATCTAATCAGGTTATTGAATTACCTACATAGCAAAATTGATCGTGTTTTATTTCATAATCAATATTAACATATATCGTGTTTATGTTATTTAAATCATCACTTATCGAGTTTAGTATTTCAGCTTTATTTTTGTTTTAGATATTACTAACTATACTGTATTGATAGACCTATGCTTAGTTATCACGTTTATATAATAATTAATCATACTGAAATGCTCATTTAAGTAGGTCTCTGACCAGATGTTGACATAACTTGCATGAGAAGGTCGGTAGTGACTTGATGCGTAAACAGATTGGGCTCTAGAATCCTAGGAACAGTGGACTGCCAGGCTGATGAAACTAAGGTGGGGACTGGATTCCTAAACAAACCAGGCTTTGAGGAATACCTTGGATAAGGCCTGTATAAAGATTGTCTAACAGAGCACCTGATGACAGTGATGATAATGATAATGAGACTTCAATAATATATGTATATGCGCTGAGATACATTGTGCTCAATAACCGCTTTAAAAGGTATCACTATGATTGCAGATTTCTCAAAATTTTCTCAAGATGGCTGGCTGGCTATTTTCAAGGTCCTTTTAATGTAAGCCCGAGTCCTGATAACCTTTCCTTAAAGGAAGTTCAAAGTTCAGACATTTCTATTTTTATTCAAAGCCTTCATTGCATGGCGAACGAATTTCTCTTTCTATTACTTATTTATAATACGCTTGTAATTTACTTAGGCGGTTTTTAGGTTCCGTATATGAATGGTGAAAATGGAACACTATCATAATCGGGTGCACTGTAGTTCTGGGCCATGTACTCATTAACCTTAGCAGCAGCACAGATTTGTTTACAAATTATGTATCTCTGTTGCCACTGTAGTAAAACGTAAAAAAAAAAACAAGGAAAAAGTAAGCAACGCTTGGTACGGTCATATACTTGATGGGTAACCAATTTTTGTTGCAAATTTGTTCCCCTTCAGCCTACTTACACGAAATCTTCAGTGCTGCGAGTTTAATTCGTACTGAACCAGTTTTTAAATCCGGATATTATTTTATTCATTTTACATTCACCGTCTCAAAGTTATTATATTTAGAAACTAGGAAAAGCTTACAAAGTCATAAAAGGCACTATAATTAATTAAATTAATTACTAAAGTGACGGTGTTGCATCGTTAGTAGAATAAACATAAGACGGTGTCTAAGGCCCTTGATACACGAGGCGACAACTCGCCGATAGCCGGCGACTGGAAATTACTCAGTTTTTTTTGGACTAGACTAGTTACTCTGCACGCTTTGAGTGCTTTACTCGACTACGGTAAAATATAGGAACCATTTTCGCAATTCTCTTTCATCTACCTATATTAACGTTGCTTCGGATGAAAAAAAAGTATGACGTGAAAAGTGTTAAAAGAAACTATCCAGCAAGAAGTGAACGCATAGAATCCAAAGCGTGACTTTTTATTAGATGCATTAATAAATGTTCAACCTTCGTCTTCAAGTATAAAAAAATCACTTTTAACTAAGTCTAGGTAGAAAAACTAGGTACTTAATAATTAGAGCAGTTCTACCATCATCTCCTAAAATAATATTATTGCATTTGTGAAAGAGAGACGCCACTCTACGCAATGCAGTGCGCTATCTCGCTTACACAACTGCAATACTACTTTAAGAAGTAGTAAGTAGGCTTTCAGGTATCAGCAATTTCCCTGATTTTCTGTAGCAATAAAGTGCTGAGGTAATATCGCCGTTAGGCTACCCCGATAGGTTAGACCTTCTTGTTAATTCAAGAGCGAACCTGACTTAGGCGGAGTTCCGATGAGATTTCTTCTAAGTACTCGAGTAGTTTTATTAGGTGTACTAATAGTACGATTGTGATTCTAGCTTATTAGTTAATTAGGAGGGAAGTTTAATTAGTTAGATAGCTTTGCTTGTGATTTTGCTTGTGTGGATGTTGGTTATGACTGCTAAATGTAGCCTATGTGAAAATAGCGACCAAAGCTATCAGTTTGATAGTATAACAAACATACAAGTTTTCGATTGTGTTAATAGTGTAAAATGTGGTGTATTTTATAAGGGCATTTTGTCTTATAAAAGGTATTAAATGTGAAATCACTTGTGAATATCCTACGTACGTGATGTAATACATATTACAAACACCTTTAAACAGTACATGATGATAATATCTGATAAAAAAACTCATTCTCTGAACATTGTTAGTACTAAATACTACAACGACCTAATCTTAATCCAAAAAGTAAACCATTACATAAAACCAATCTTTTGTAACTTTGCCAAATTCGTAAACAAATTTTAAGCAAAGATTTATTTCCGAGCACAGGAACCGCCTGAAATCTTAACCAAATAAAGTTTGAGATAAACGCGACACTGATACAAAATCTGGATGATACATTTTTCAGCAAGTCTTTCGAGGACCGGGGAACCTACACCAAGAAAGATAAAAAAGAAGTTCCATTAAAAAGGGCAAAATGTATGTCAAAATATCGCATTTTAAATTGCACTTTATGGAGTGCTATCATTGATTGAGTCACGTAAATGTATTGAACTGACAAAGTCACAGTCATGTCACTTGCAAAAAAGAATGGCATTCCCATAAACTGTGTTTACATAAACCCATAAAATGTTTTCGAATCGTGACTAGCTAATGTGATAGTAACACTGTCTGGGTTCGCTGTTTGGGTTGATTGCAGTGCATTTTTTTCTATTATGTCTTCCAATTCACTATCTCAATATTTACCCCTCTTTTTCTTTAAGCAAAACCTTACCTAATGCGGTAAGTAAAACATTATGTTTTTTGGAGAATGACATTTGAGACACGAGCTTATCTTCTTTAGTTTACATTGATTTAAAGTATTCTACGTATAGCAATTTTTATTTACTAGTACTAGCAACTAGAGTCATTAACGTTTTGAAAGTGCCTGAGAAAGCCTACTCCAAATAAAAACCTCTTGATTTTGATTTTGATATCCATAAATACCACATTTTTCCAAAGGTTTCCGCGCAGCACTGAAGAAATCAGGTCAAATACTTCTGATAAATACCAATTAACATTTCTATGTATCTCAATGTGTCCCAAGGTTTCTTTCATTGACTTTGCAATAAGCGTTCAAAGGGAAAAATCATATTTCTTTTGCGGTAAGCTGATTAGAGTGATTGACATGCCGGTGACAGCCAATTCGGTTTATTTTAACCTACGACGGAATATTTTTATTTATTTTGCCAAATACAGAGATCTATCTAAGAGTTTGTGTGATAAAGAAAAATCTGAATTAGAGTAGATGGTAACAAGTGTCTTCTGTAGGTATAATGATGTGAAGATGAACCTAATACAGAAAAGTTTATAGGTTTCTAACTGGGTATCTTTGAAAATACAACGATTTTTTTTAAAAGAAACGTGTGCGGGAAACGAGCCTATGATAGTCATTTAATTTATCAAAAAATCATCGTAGGCACACAAAAATTTATCCTGGGTGGGAATCGAACCCTCTGGTATATCAGTTAGGGCCACTATCCACTAGACCAAAGGCCAATCTAAGGTAATAGATACAATATTTTTTATTTTTATTTTAATTTACAATAAGCACACCAACAGCACAATCACCCACATATTCAATTAACAGTCCAACAAAATAATGGCATTTCAGTAACAGGTATGCATAACATTTAACACATGGAAGTCAGAGACTAAAAACGTAAAAAACTAAACAATGTGCCTTATAGACCTAAATCCGGAACACCAAAACAACAAAATCATATAACCTTACATATACAATAACCTATTTATAGAACTGGCAACATTAATATTTTTTTTTACAAGTGGTATTACTGTATTAATTTTCGTTGTCCTGAAGTGTCTTCCGTTATCTTGTTTGGTCTTAAATTTGTAAAGAAACTTGTAAGATATGAACAATGAATACCAAAAGGGCTTGAGTCCTTGACAAATAATGCTTGTGTATTTGTTTGCACATTTTGAATGAGATATTATGAAAGAGTTTTTTTTTGGAACGGCAGTATATATCTTGTTTAAAAATGAAACTAAGAATTAGAATTTTCCGCAGAAACTAACGTTTTTTTAGAATTAATTTGGTCTAGTCCAAAAAACCTTTAATTTAAAATTTATACATTATATGGAATTATAATCTTCGGTTTATCTTAACAATTTTTGTTTTATTTAAATGCAATAATAGGGATACTATATTTGTATCAAACCGGCGTCAGTAAAATAGCTTGCAAGTTAACATCCACTTAAAAAAAAACATACAGTTAGCTAAGCATAGAATGTTAATGCTTTATCTGACTACAACTTATTTTAACTTTTGTATAAAATATTCAATATTTTTTTCTGCATTTTCTGAAGCCGAGTAAATATTTATGAAGGAAATGTTTATTTTTATGATAAAAATATTGTACGTCCCCAATAATCTTTCTAGATATATTTCTAATCATAAAAAGAAATATTTCGTTAAAATATACAATACCTCTAAGTCTATAAGGAAAGCGGCGAAAGACAATAAATAAAGTCCTTAATACTTTTAAAGGGATTTAAGGGACTTAGGCTAAATATACTTGTCAACATTTTACTGTTGAGTTAGATACAGGATATCAGGGGGTCTAGGCTGCTCTTATCGTAATGTTTTAAGTATTTTTAAGATTTGGAAGAAATTAACAGTACATTTTCTTTTAGTAAAGAATAGAAACTGTTTTCTTGCAATATTTTTATAATAATAATAATAATAAACCCCTCGGGGCAAGTCGTTACCTCAACATGGGGATAACGCAAGACCTGAGGGCATATTAGCATGCTTTTTCAAACCTTGAGGTATAAATAAAAAATGTATCTGAAGGTCTATGTAGGAGCATACATCCGCAGGGCAGCTTGTGGCGAGCTGTTTGTGTGTGGCGACACAACGGAACCTGAATACCCCAGGGGGTCACTCTTCATGAGGACTCCTAGCTCTTTCTTGCCTTAACTGGCTGGCTAGAGAGGGGTCGCAAGAGCTATATGCTCGGGGGTGGAAGTGTCTAATGGCGTAATAACGAGGAAACCCGCTCCGGGTCTGTGACCCGCGATGGCGAAATCGGTGTCGCACCTCTCTACACCCCTTAGCCTTTACTCTCTGGTGTTGCCCACCTGCTGCCTATCGTGGCGGTATAATAGGGGGCCCATCTTGGAGCCGGCGAGTCACCGCCTGCCAATTTTAATTGCATTTTCATGTGTTGAAAGGCAGGTGCCATAGTTATCCATAGTTTGAGAAATAAACACATCCAACATATCCTACCCATAGCCCAAATTCGTTTTATCCATAATTTACAATAGTTTTGTAGCTACCTTGGGCCGTCCATGTCTGTTCTTTCATAGAGCAGGGGTGGATGGCCCTTGGTAGTTGCCCCATCACATATTAGATTAAAGTTCTCGACAAGGCCTCTGCATGTTGGACCTGTGTCCCCGTGTAAGCCTTTAAAAAGGACCGGGTTTCTTCCCTTGAAGTTATCCCGTGAATTAAAAGAGATACATAATAATAATAATAAAGCTTTATTTCAGACATCACATCCATAGTAAATTACAAGAAATTAAGACAAGTAAAATATTAAAACAAAATAAAATAAAATTAAAACATAAAACAAAACACTTAAATCTATTTAACATATCTGAATGACGCTCTATGAGTCGTCATCCAGTGCCACATGATAGGGCTATCAACCCTATTGGCCACAGTTGCTACGAGACTGTTGGAGCTGTCACGCACGCGCCGCATCAGGGATGCTATTCGTGAACGCATTAGCGAATAAAAATCAGGTATACCTGCCTCGGCAAACATCCCTGAAGCACTGCAATAGCGCGGCAGCCCCATCATTACCCGATACGCGTCATTATATTGAACTCGCAGGGCACTATACGAGCTCTGTGTATATCTGACCCATAAGGCACACGTGTACAGCGACTGGCAATAAGCACGAAATAGTGTTTTCTTGACATCCGCCGTACACCGCGCAAACCTACGGGCCAGCATATTACACCTAACTGTTAACGCCCTGCGTTCCCTCTCCATGTCCGCGTCATCGGTTAGATCGTCGGTGACCCAGTGTCCCAGGTACTTGAAACGTTTGACTCTAGACAGCTCGACGCCCGCCAGTGTAACAGGTGGTACTTCGTCGTATGTCTTATTACCAGCCTTGAAGAGCATCAGCTCACTTTTGACAGCGTTGTACCTGAGACCATGGGCAACCGCATAATCTTCACATATAGTGATGAGCTTTCGCATAGCACTGATTGATGGGCTCAGCAGCACCATATCGTCGGCATAGCTTATATTATTAACAAACTTCCCATCAATCGAACACCCTATATTGGCACTGCTGAGCTCACAAATCAGTCGGTTAACATACAGGTTGAAAAGCTTAGGTGAGCTTAAACCCCCCTGCCTCACCCCGCATTCCAACCTATATGCCTCCGATAAGACTCCCCCCCACCTAACATAATTGTACTGATTTTTGTACCAATACTTCAGAACACTTATTATTTCATTCGGAAGACTAGTGTCCTCAGACAGTTTCCTCCACAAACAATCATAGGCGACCAGGTCAAAAGCCTTGGAGAGGTCAAGGAAACAGGCATACACAGGTGTTTTTCTACTGGCGTAGTATTGGACAGTGTGTTTGAGACAGAGAATGGCTGCTTCAGTTGATAAGTTAGGCCTAAACCCGAACTGCGCATCATGCAGTGTTAGATGTTTATCCAACTGTTTATCAATCAAACTGTCCAACACTTTAGCCATAATTGTAGCTAAAGAAATAGGCCTGTAATTGTCTTTGGCACTCGCATCTCCAGTCTTGTTCTTGATAATTGGAACTACAATAGTTTTCATAAGGTCCACTGGAAGATACGAGTGACTCGTACAAAAACTAAACAGCATAGCTAACACTCTTGCTATGTGTTTACCCGCGTGTCTTAGGTGTTCTACACTTAAATTATCATGTCCGGGAGACTTACCTCTCTTCAAACACCTAATTACTTCACCCACCTCTTTAGCCGTAAACCTAACAAGCTGGTTCCCCGACCCCTCCGAGACCTCAAACGCATCTGAAGACGGGCTCAAAGGAGACTCGACCTTAAAAGATGACATAAACAGGCTGGCGATTTCACTGGGGTCACTGACCCCCTCAACACTAGCGGGCATACTAGTCTTCGGGTTTAGAGTATTTGTGGTTTTCCAGAAACTACTAAAATTTTTAACATCATGTAAACTGGCAAGAATATTCATTTTAATTTGATCTCTATTATTTTGTGTCCACTTTAATTTATTTTTAAATAACTTTTTACTTTGTGACATTTTTTCATATGAAAAACCAGCTGTGGGCCGTCCGCATAAGGTCCAATTTTGAAAATCAAGCCGTGCCTGTTTGTGCAATTGAATGACATATTTATTCCAGCCTGGTTTATGACATCTTCTACGCCGACTCCCCGCAGTGTGACTGACTCTAGCTGCTTCACAGAGTATTCCTACTATGTCCTTATACAACTTGTCAATAATGCTACGATGATCGATATTATTACATTTGTTGTCACTACAACTTGTAAATTCAACTGGAAAGTCTACATTTTTTAGATGAAAGTTACAGTATTTTGTGTATTGGTATATTTGTTGCGAGTCTCTCGTCCCCCATACAACTTTGTTTACTTTTGGTAACTGAGTATCTATTTTTAAAGTTAGTACATTTAAATCACATTTAATTATTAAAGGTAAATGGTCAGACCACGAAACATCATACAGTACATTTACATCTAAAATAGAGTTCCACGCCGCGTCTGTCACTACACAGTGGTCTAACCAACTAGTTGTGCCATGCGCATCACTAATGTATGTATAAGTGTCAGAATCTGAGCCTAATAATGCTATATCGGCGCACCGCCATTGCATTTCACTCGAGAAACTTAAAAGTTCTTTACCGAACAGTTCATTTGGTTGAGCATTAAAATCCCCAAGGATAAAAGCTGCATTCACATCACTACTGTCTATAATTGCATTAATTTCACTTAAACAGTTCACAAATTCCACTAGATTATCCGTCGAATCCGTAGGCATGTAAACCGAGAACACTATGAATGTTTTAGTTCCTACGCTTATTTTAATAGCAATAAGACGCACACTTTCACATTTTATCAGGGACACATTATCGTAGGCGCTTTTACGCCAGAGTACTGCTACGCCACCGTAGGGTCTCCCGCGTAGGATACCTGCTGATGTGTCCACTGCTGACTTCCCCACATATCCAAAATCAGAGTCGATGGTGCCCAGGATCGGAATGTCATGAGGTAGCAGCCATGTTTCTTGCAACGCAATTATGTCAGACTTTTGGCACAATAGTCGAACATAGTCCATTGACCTCGTAATTGACTTACAATTGTAAGTTGCAAATGTACTTATTTTTGTCTTCATATTTTTATTTTGATCCATAATTGGTGTTAGTATGTTTACCTATATTCAAATTCCTTCTTAAATGTACATACTTTCGAAATGTTACACCTTCAGGCCATAAATTATCATCTAAAAACGTTGTCATTTTACTTTTGGGCACTAATATTTTAAAAGCATTGTAGCTCCTCTCTATTTTCATGTTAATTAATTCAACATCGACTTCAGTCCTTGTCTTTGCCATAACGTAAGAACGAATATCGTCTTCGGACACATTTTTAGCAACATGATTTACAAATAAATAAATTTTCGAGTCGGCGGCCTTGAACTTTTCTTCACAATTATTATTTGCACGGCCTCTTATTCCAATAAACTTCTCCTTAAAACTTTTCTTCTTTTGAACTACAGTCCATTCCTCTTTGTTTTCTATTACATTTTCTTGCACGATGTCAGCGAAAGATTTCAATTTTTGAGTTCCCGCGTCAGATGAAATAACTTGTATTTCCTCTCTCTTTTTCTCATTGCACGCATCGTATATGTTGACTAGCTCGCGCAAATCAGTTGTTTTTAAATTCGCGCCCGTCCGCGCGGCCCGATCCACATGCATTGTTGACGCGCATGCGTCGACGAAATGTTCGAGCGAGATGTCAGTACCCATATTCGGCTCGCGCGAAAGGGATGGAGCTATGACGCCACTGGCCGCGGCGTCGGCGTCACATTGAGGCAGGTCGGGCGTTTTACCGCCATCAAAACAAATATTATTGAAAGTCTTGGAACATAAATTTTTGTTGCAGATATTGTTTTTACAGTAGTCTATATCCTTTTGTATTAATGTTATGTCTTCCTTAGTAGTGTAAGTTTCTTTTACCAATTGAAGATCTTTTTGCAATAGTAGAATATCCTTTAATAAGCGGGTAGCGTCTAAATGGTCGAAAGTGACGGGCGGGAGTTTATGCAATTCTTTTGCCACAAAAATCGGTACCATTTCGGGGTCTGTTTCCTTTAATAGTGTAATTATGTCAAATAAATCACGCTCCGACTTCCCGCTTCCTCTTCTATTAACTTTACGTTTAGACGACGGCGCAGATTCAAATAACAACTTCTTCGCGCCACAAACTTCTTCTGCCGTAAAAGAAGTTGTACATATACGTACTAGACTTTCTTCATCCATTACATCAATTTTATTTTGCATAAAAGCGAGTATCTCGCTTATCACCACATTACACGTATTACATTTAACCGTATTTGAAGTCATTATTATTTAGAAAAATAATGACTCACGCACGGTGCACTTGAATTCCCGCGTCAACTCGGTTGCGCGTTTGCGCGCGAACTGCGTTTTATGTTGCTATCATTTTTCTGAAGTGAAAAAGATAATATTTTTTTGTAGATAAGCAAAATGTTGTTAAATAAATAAAATGCCATTGTTCCAATACCGTATGAAATAGCAACATTTCTTAGTTTTCATTATCAGAATTCGGCACTCATTCTCTCACTCGGCAACAAGACACACTTCGATACTCATTAATTTTCTAAAACTAATTCTCAAAACAACAGGATTCAGTTTCTAAGTATTGGATTTTTACTTAATATCACTCAGATAAATAAGTGCGACTTTCCATTACAGTGACGTGAAAAGCAAAGTGAATATACAACGTTGATAAAAACGAGAGGCATTAAATGAAACCACATATTCTGTATATCATTATAAGGCTACACAACAAAAATCAAATCAATGTAAGCAATATTTTTATAATAACTTTCGTGAGGATGATTCATACTTAAAACGTTATAACGGTTTACTCACGCGTATTTATCGGGATAGCCCGACTAGTTTCGGACCCAACCGGAGCCAACTAGATAACTATGCCTATAAAACTTAGTCACCTAATCAGGAAAATACAGCATGTTCAAACTAAAAAAAAACTAAAAAAATATCCTGTGACTAAACTATTGCTTACATTGATTTGATTTTTGTTGTGTAGCCTTATAATGATATACAGAATATGTGGTTTCATTTAATGCCTCTCGCTTTTATCAACGTTGTATTTTTCTATTTCGTATGAAAAATTCTAAATCCTAAAACAACATTTTACAAAAACAAACATTTCACAGAACGGAATACTCGTACAGTATCACTCATCCAACAAAATGTAACAAGCAAACAGTTTTTATCCGCAAACCAATCTCGCAGTCAAACCGATTTGAAAGGGGGAAGATTGCAAAAAACTTACATTCAGGACTTACGTAGTTCTGAATTGCCCGGCAAAGTATATATAATATAATAATAATATCATAAAATGTTTATTTTCTCATCATCACATAATGAAACAATATTTGGTTAACACTAAAATAGAGACTGGTGTCTGTGATAGGTAAGACCTGTGTTACAGATCACCAGGCTACCCCTCCGAAGTGACATAATAGTTTTATTAATAGTACTCAACTAAATTAAAATTTAAACATATTCATGTATTTATAGTCTAAAGTTATACAATATAAAGAGATCAAAATTTATAGCTAAAATTAATATAATTTTTGTTTTCAAACAATTTGAACCTTATTACTATGTATATAGTGTATCTATTTATTTAACAAATTGCGTTGGCATAAAGTTATGACCTTATATTCGAAAACAAAGAGATCAAAATTTATAACTAAAATTAATATAATTATTTATTTTTAAACAATTTGAACCTTATAATTGTGTAGATAGTGTATCTTTTTATTTAACAAATTGCGTTGGCATATATGTACTTATGAACTTATATTCGAAAACAATGAGATCAATAAAATTTAAAAAGTAATTAGAAATTAGACAACAGAGTTTTCTAACTATCCTTAACAAATTACAATAACATATAATAATTCAAGAATGAACTACCTATTCAATTAGTAGTATATTAATATATTTGTAGAACATGAAATAAAATAGTGTGTGCGTGTGAGTGTGTATATGTGTCTTTGTAGGTCTGTGTGTGTGTGTGTGTGTGTATGTGTGTGTGTATGTGTGCGTCGACTCGCAAGAAAAATGCTCAGCCCGCTTTGTAACAGAGATGTAATTTGTAACACTAATAGTTCGTGTTTTCCGATCCCCCCCTCGCCCCCCCCCCCCCCTCTCCCTGCGTTTGTGGTTATTTCGCGCTAGAGTGTGTTCTTTGTTCGCGTGTCTAGTTGAGCGATGTCATAACTATTCTTCAGAATGTTTTGTTTGCTTGAATCGATTGGTTTGCTTGGTTTAATTCATGTGTGCGTGTGTTGTTTGTTTTATAAACCATTATCTGTTAAATAATATTTCTTTTGAAGTGCTGAACTCGTCTGAGTTTTGACATTCCTTTCAAGAAGAGTTAATTGTGTGCATTTGATGTTAGCCTCGACATAAGTGACATTGTCAATTTCTACAAAAGTTGCAACTATTCTATAAGAATAAATCAGTTTTATGAAATCAAAAGACAATAAAATCAATCCTATTACATCAGAATGATTCTCAATATTATCAGCATTTTCAAAAAATATCACATATGTCAATGTCAAGTTTTGCAGGAAACCTTTTTCCATATTTCTATTTTCAGTGTTTCTGTTACAACACACTCGTGATAGTATCATGAAAGCTACAAAAAACTGTAAGTAGGTTAAAATAATCCGTCACCGTCCTGTACATATTTCATGCAAGGAGAAACAAAAGAGTGTACAAAACTATTTGTTATTTGTTCTAGTACATTCAAATGCATCATCAATCCACGTCGTTTGCTGGTTAGCTTATTATCTCAATGCCAGCCGTGGTTGGCACAGAAAACATCTGCACTGCAGTCAATCCTGCTTGCATCAAATGTAGCAACAGAGCGCATTAGAATTTATTATTGAAGACTCAATTTTCTCCTTATTCACAAAATAATTGTGAACGCTAAAGTAACGCTGTCTCTTTGGTTGATTGCTTTTATGGATGAATAGTTGAACTGATTTTGATGTTTCTGTATAGAGTAAGCTTAAATCGGAAAAAGTACACTATTTTTGGAATAGCCGAAATTCACGCTTCATTCACATTCACCAAGCCGCAGTAAAAGCTGGTCTTGCTCGAGTTTGTGCCCTAAAATTAATTGGTCAACAAACATTGATATCTGTCCTATTTGGACTGGCAGTACCAGTATTCGTACATGAAGTCCACTATTTGGCATTTAGTATTTATTTCCGCTAAGAGTAATCTGGTGTTTGCATACGAACAAAGGTCTCTTCCTCGAAATTTGCACCTAATTACACTCACGTGTCAAATAAACTTTTTACTAAAACCATTTCTGTGAATTTTATCACTACATTTTTAGTTCGGGCATTCATTTTATTCTCATGTGGATATTACATTTTTTCAACAGCAATTTAAATCCATCTACTTATTATTTTATTGCTACTTGTCTAAAAGTTCCAGTTCCCTGCTTACCTCCTCTCAGTTCGCAGAGTAGCGTGAAGTTCCCGCCTTCCTCGAGGGGTCCCACTACACCGGCCACGTCTCGGCCCGCTTCGTCATACAGCAGCAACTGATGAGGTGGGACTGTTGAAGATAAGTCTCTGCTTAATGGTTTTTCCAAAAATGTATCTTAAAAGGTAATTACGTGTTAACGGTTTACACACGAGTATTCACCGGGATAGTACGACTAGTTTCGGATCCAACCGGAGTACTTAATTGTGAGCTAAGACGGTGGAGTCAAACTATTAGGGCTGCCCGCTTAAAAACACGCAAGTCAACCGTTAGGATAGAATTATGAATCGACCTCGCGATAGTTATCTCAAGAAGTGTTACTTCTAAGTAGTGATCGTTAGATTTCTAAGAGCATTGAAGTGCGAATAGACATAAAGGAAATGTTACATAACCTGCAATTTTTGGTATTAAGTACTCTACATCTTATGCTAATATTTTGGGTACGCTGATCACCATTTGCAAATACGTGCTCTGTTTTCAATAAAAGTTTGAGAAACACGTGTATTCAGATTACTCGTACTTCATTGTAAAGTAACTACAAGGCTCACTTCACAACTTACCAACAACATTTAACTTGATCTGAAAGTTTCTTGTCGGCGAGTTTTTGAAGTCGACTCTACATCTGTAGATGCCTTCATCATCGAGCTGGACAGCATCCACCGTGAGTGCTGAGGGTCGGGACATCGTCACGAAGTAGGCGCGGCGACCGAAAGCCAGGGGGTCCGACCAATGCAGCGCCTTGTTAAAGCTGCGGCCTCTGACGTCGAAACTGAGGACAAAATAATGGATTTAAAAACAGATTTTGGAACCTGAAGAAGTACTAGAGAAGGCAAATTTATATATGTCGGAAAATGAATAATTATTTATTTTTCGAGTGGCAAAGAGGCTGAATATCGTTAGCTTCCTGACCTTCATGTTGATGTTTTGACGGTGACAGTTTAAAAAGAAGTTTATTTGTATGTCAGTTCAATCTGTCAGTAGTGTGAATGTCGATGGAGCTGGCTCTCTTGTTCCGGAGACTTCACCGGCGCCGGGTGTGCGCACGTACTGAGAAATATTTAGATGGCGGACGGAAATTATCAACACGTGGATTCTAATCCGTTTGAATCTGCGACAGCAGCGGTGGGATTACCCTAAGGGGCATCCTACGAGCCTACTGCGATGCCAGCTACAGAAGGATATTTTACGTCCTAATCTTCAGCGTAAAAAAATGTGGCGGATTTAGCTTGGGTAACCAAAGAAAGTCAACCATGTGCCTCCACACCGGAAGCATGGGCGACATTCTTCCAAAATATGTTAGCGGGTTTTCAGAATTCTGACCTACAACCTTCCACGAAATAAAGCGAAATATCTCGAAATAAAGCGCATTACTGACCATTGAAAGCGAATTGATTGATGCTGGAGGTGGAGCGCCGTATACTTGTAAAGATAATTCACTTTTTTAAAAACTTACAGATGAATGGTGGGGCTTTTAGTGGAACAATAGTTCCCGGTAATTACAGATAATTCAAGGATTTCATGTCGAACTGAAACGCTTGGGCTGGGATAAGACCTTGTCAAAAGTAGGGGGACCATTTCTGGTTTCCTGATATGAGCCCATCTGTTAAAGCCTGCGTAGACCATTGTTTACCATGCAAAGTAAATAAAAGCCTTTCTCGTAAAACACTATTCATGTTGACACTGGTGGTAAGATGACCGGCGGGAGGATGACAAAGAAGTGTATCATGGTTATTATGGGCGCTTTTGCGAAATTTTGTCATTTGGGTGCAGTTGACTTCAGCCTATAAGGCCTTTGGAGGTTTCTTTCACATTTTTGGTGCAGCCAAACGAATTGAATCTGAACAAGGTGCCTCTTTTACCGGACGGGAGTTTTAGAGCTTGTGTAGTGAATGGTCAATGGATTTCATGAGGTTGCCAGTGGTGTATTGCGGGCCAATGGCCAGGTAGAGCGAATGATATCAGTGCTGATCAATTGTTTTACCATTGCTGAAAATCACGAGAACAAATCTTGGAAGTCAATTATTATTGGTGAGGTTAAAGAGGATCGGTAAAACGCCACTTTAGTTGTTGATCGGCTGCAATAAAAGTTCCCCAAGATTTAATTTCCTAACTTCTGATCTTGACGCGAATTTTAGTCGTAAGGGACTTCGTAAATATCCAGTTGGATGTTTACGAAGTCTTTCATGACAGATGATAGACTAGATAGTTTGCTTCGCCTGTCTGAATGTTTAGATGGTACAAAGAATAATGCTTGAGTTTAATATTGTAATGTAGTCGAAGTTGTTTTTATTGGTGCGTGCAAATTAGCATCGATTGAAGTGTTATAAGAATTACGAATTATTTTACTATTGTAGGTAATAGGAAGATCATTTTTGTTTTTAAAATGATTGTGTATACAACCGAAACCAACAAATGGATTGTAATGTATGGAAACTTGATATTACACTGTGACTGAAAGCTCCTACGCTTTGACTGAGAATTTGACTGAAAGCTCCTACGCTTTGTCTGAGAATTTGACTGAAAGCTCCTACGCTTTGTCTGAGAATTTGACTGAAAGCTCCTACGCTTTGTCTGAAAGCTCTTACGCTTTGGCTGAAGGTATGACTGAAAGCTTTTACGCTTTGTTCGATAATTTGGAAAAAAAGCTGATATGCTTTGTCCGAAACAAGATGAAAGCTTTTACGCTTTGGTTTAAAGTTGCTATGCTTAGCCTGAAAATTAGTACGCTTTGTCTACGACATAGATTGAAAGCTTGCTACTTGATCCAGTGTGACTGCTGGAAGCTTCTACGCTTCGTAAGTTTGCTAAGCTAAGGTGTTATTAAAGGTCCTAATGTTGAAAGCTTCCTCGCTTTGCGGGGTAATCAGAATAACTTGAGTATCCGAGACAGACCTGTTGTATCTATGATATCAACGGGCAACGCGAGAGCGCGTTGATTCGCAGAATGGCCGTGTCGGAGAATGAATAATTATTTATTTTTCGAGTGGCAAAGAGGCTGAATATCGTTAGCTTCCTGACCTTCATGTTGATGTTTTGACGGTGACAGTTTAAAAAGAAGTTTATTTGTATGTCAGTTCAATCTGTCAGTAGTGTGAATGTCGATGGAGCTGGCTCTCTTGTTCCGGAGACTTCACCGGCGCCGGGGTGTGCGCACTGACTGAGAAATATTTAGATGGCGGACGGAAATTATCAACACGTGGATTCTAATCCGTTTGAATCTGCGACATATAAATGGATTTTGTTTTGTATAATTGATGCTTTGGACAAAGTCAGGCTTCATCATCATCATCATTCCCCTGCCCTTATCCCAATTATGTCCCAAGCATGTCTTTTACTTCCACACGTTCTAGCGTCATCTCGCAAGCAACGCTCTTTGCAGCCATATTTTTGACACAATCCATCCATCGTTTCTTTGGTCGTCTTCTTCCCCTACATCCATCCACACTCATGTCCAGCACCTTGCTTACCACGAGTCAGTTGTCATTAACAACAGTCCGATTTGTAAGTATGATAATATTTGTCTGTATATGACTTAACTAAGGAAAGAACTGCAAGGTTACAATTATAAATTAAATATTTAGCCGTTTCAGCGTCAAAGAGGAACAAACATCCATCATACTTACAAACTTCCGGATAATTATCTCACGTAGCCTGTATTATCAAGCATAAAATAAAACAACACTCCATTCTTCATGCGAAAACAACCCCCACACGTAACCATGAAATAATAATAATAACCGATCTCACCTTTGTACTGCAAAGTAATATTACAAGCTCTTTGAAAGCAGCCAATAAAGAAAGATTAACCTTCCACAATATGTCTGCCCCTTAACGCTTACAATCGGTATCCCAATTAAAACACCCCTTAAACACAGCAACCTTTTACACCGCAGCATTTTTCATCATCGCATACAAAAGAAAACCTCTTTTTAAAATACCTTATCTAAACGCTATGTATTTATCAATGTACACAGTCTTTGATGCACTAATCCTACTACACGAAACTATACCTTGGAAGCTTAAAAATAAGGGTTAAAATTGCATGTGTGTTCAGACAATAGGTGGTGGGCCATTAAGATGGTCGTTGAGCGGGCGTCGGCGATTCAGTTTGCGTTTTCCGTTTGTGTAGTCACGCCAAAGTTCCGGTAGAAGTGGATATTGCTAGATATATTGTAATTGCAGTAAAACGGAACAATGAGGCTAGATTTATCGCAGTCTGTCAGTATGTGTTGCGGTACAAAAAACGTGAAATAAAAACGTTCCTCTTTGTGTTAAATGTATTAAGTTGTCTTGGACGAGTTATGTGAGGAGAATGGAGTAGCGTTCGCTTGCTATCTGTTTGTCCGTTTTTTCGTATCAGTTCATCAGATAGTTTTTGTGTTTTGTGCTCCTTATCGCTTTGTAGCAAATGTTTTAAAGGAAGGCAATGTTGAGATACTTAAACACTACAAAACATTTATGATGAGGTGTATAGAAAGTTGTCTTGTGATTACAGACCGTCTTATAGTGATACACACACACCTATCCATTCCTCTGCTCTGACGATTAATTATTAGTTTTCAAACGTTGCTTATTTGTCATCATTATCATTCTAGCATTTATTTTATTACTAAACAGTCCTCTAAAACTTTTGCCGTTCTTCACTCTCATTACATTAGTACAATAAGTCAAATACGTACAGTCACGAGCAAAAACTTGTATACTTAATAATACTATTGAAGTTTACATCCCAGTGAAATTATTTGGAAAATCGTGATATTTTCTTTTGAATTAAGCATTTTACGTTTAGCTTCCAATATTAGGAATATTCTATAACTGTTTTGGCAATTTCGCGTAAGAAATCTACTGCAACTGTTTGGTCCAGTATACATGTTTTTGCTCTTAACTACTAACTAAACTACTCACCAACGACTAGTTTCAAAATAGACCCATCTAATCCACTGGCAACTAATCAATAATTCAGCACGCAGTGCGTGTCGAACCACAAACATCAGGATTCAACAGTAGGTAATAATGTATTGCTTGATTACGAAAAGAATCCAATAAATAGGAAATCAATTTATTTCGTAAATGAGATTTCTATGTAACATGCGATTAAGTTATTTGTGTTATCAAGTAGTTTCGACGAAAATAGATTTCGAGTCTAGTGAAAGTTTTTGACCTTCAGTTTTCTTGGAAGAAATACCAAGTTGTGAGCCTCGGGAACTGGGTTGTTTAATGAAAATAAGTAAAGACTTAATTGAAAACATGATCCGGCATTTCATGTAGTTCCGTCATGCATATAAATTCTCTTTGAGAGTGTAAATCAAGCCATCACTGAAAGTGATGTAGGTAGGAATTGTAACGATAATTAATCTATATTAATACTTACATAGAGAATATGAAAACATAACGCACCTTTTCTGGACAGTTGTGTAATAACGCATTATAATATTTTTGAAACAAAGCGTAATAATGTTATTTACCTGAACTATCCTTTTACTATTTTTTGTAGTAATTCTCTCGGACTAATATTGTAAATGACACATGCAAGGGGATCAAATCAATAAATCAAATTCAGAATTTTTAAATTTGTTGCAAAGCAACGTCTTATAGCACATATGAAGCAAAAATAGTGAAAACTTATTTTTTTAGGTACATCATATTGTAAAAAAAACGATATGCGGACTGGTGTTTCACTAGTTAAATTTTGCGGAATTGTACTTGTCTGGGATTTTTGCATGCCTATTTTCCGTTCTACAAAAAATAGACCACCATAAATATCTGTGGCATGGCAGAAACACCAGCAGCTTGTAATTACAAGTCTTTGTAGACATCAGCAAATTACAGAGGAGCCACAATGAATGTCAAGTCGATAGAGCTAACGAATATGAGAAAATTGAGGTTTATTTATGGGTACCTTTTAATTTGAGAGAAAAGTCTTTCTTTCATTTTCTTTTTTGTCGTTTATTGTCACATATACGTTTATATAGAATATATTGCTGAATATATATATATATAAGCTACAAGAATATATTGGCTCGTGAATGACATAAAAAAATGAGTGGTGACTGGTGCGAATTAACTCAATTTACTCACAAAAGTGGTAGTGCCCAACGATCTTTATAGCACTATTCAAATCATGTATTTATATATGAAACGTCATTTTTTTTTCTTTGTTTTATATAGAGAGGAATGTAACACCTAGTGCCTGTACTGTGAAGTTGTTGAAGAAAGATTAGCTGTTTGGAAGTAAGACAACGCTCCGGTAATGAATTGCTTCGGATCGCGTTTGTGAAGTCTGTTTTTGCTATATATTGCCGTAGTGTGCAATGTTGCCAAAAATAAATTTATTCCTTTTCCGATTTTTTCATTACTTTATCGTTCGTCAAAAATCTGTAAAATATGAAAATTCTGTTCAGTTTTTTTGGTTTCAATAACATCGTAACATATTTGTAATCTGTCTAAACACAAGAAAAGGCCAAACTACTTTTAAGCCCACGTATTCCACTTATGATCCAAGATAAATCGTGCCGAAAGAACTTGCTTTGAAGAGGCATAAGCCCAACAGTGGGCGAAAGATTGCTGAAGAAAATAGAAAAGAAAATAAGGTAATGTAATATAATCTCTGGTAACTATATACGTTCTAGTCTTAAAGTGTCAATGTACATAATAAAAAAGGTTGATCATCATCTCCTAATACTGCCACACGAATTCTGCCTGCGACTCTTCTTTTCTGTTTCCATGGCTTCTAAAAACCACATCCCAGACATACCGAGGTCAGCTCTACTTTTTACACCGGTCGAAGGCTGTAAGGACTTACACTTGCTAGTACTTAAAATTTATTACCTCTTCAGTATTTAACTAGGTATTACTTTTATCTGTACTGAGTTAAAAGGAAACACGAACACCTTTGTAAGTGATACTTGTGTAATTTATGTTCAGTGCTAATTTATTTACTTTTACTTTGTTTCTATTTGAAAGTGAGTAAATAGTATTTTTATTTCGTTACTATGTATTAATATACTTAAGTCTATGTTGTTTTGTAGTTTTTTATATCTAAGGTTGAGAAATTTTACACTTATAATTTGTTTAACATTTATTCCCGCTTTATTTGCACCGAAAACAAAACACTATCTAGTACATAGTACCTCAGGTCATAGGCAACTTGTCTATCTTCTTTTGTTTCGCGTCTTTTAAAGCCAATCCCTAAATAAGTTGTGAGGAAGCCCGACTGCACTGCCGGGTTCGTTAGCGACCGTCCGCTACGCAGTACTGATCCCTACTCAGTGGCCTGATTCACGATAATCCTTAGGCAATAAATAACTGATTTAACATTTAACAATATTAACGAAACTGGGTGTAAAGTGTAGTGTTCTTGCTTGTATAGTGTATGATATCTGATTTTTTAAAACTTATAGATATATATCATAATACCCTCATTGAAAGTCCTAGAGTGAAAAAACTAGACAAAAAAACGTTTTTAAAACAATATACTGGTCTCCTAGAATATACATACCAGAATGTAAATTAATAGCTTGATAAAGATACTTTGAAATTGGCTTATTTATTTATTCTTATTCTTCGTTCTTCATTTTATGGTATGAGACAAATCGTAACACAAAGTATTATTAAAATCGGACCACAAGAAGTGGAGAGAAAAGAAAACTGTAAGAGACACAATGTTGAAATATCATATTTGTGATAAACCCTGTTAAATAAATAGGCTTCATAAAACCTAAGACAAGGATAATCAAAACACCAAATTCATAAAACTCTATCTTCTCACTTTCTAAGAGAAAATTAGCCTAAAAATAATTAAATAATTTATAATGCTCAGATGGCGTTAAGATGCCAAAATAACCGGGCGAGACGTTGTTTATGAATACTAAATTGACTAGAAATTATGCATACTGCCTAACATTTAATATTTCATTGAATCGTAAATTTAAAATATTTTACCTTGCAATAAAATCCTGAAATTAAATTTAGTGAGGAAGGAAACCATTATTTTTGTTCCGGGAATAAACCTCGGACTGCATAATGTTCCTTAACATTTAGGCTTTTGTTCTTTTTTACATTTTAGTCTTAAATTTGTTTAGACAGAACAGTAAATGTGGCAGTTTAACAGACGATACATTATTAGCTCAAACGTATGGAAATTTACTTTTCTTCTTGGCTTATCAAGAAGAAATGTCATTTCCATATACTTAAGCAAAATCGACACAAAGCTAAGTGATGTTTTAAAATATCTGTTTGTCTGTACATTGAGAAAGCCATAACTCACAGTGCAAAAGCGTAACCTATTGCTCTATATTTTTCTTGCATACGACTGTTAAAATCGTAACCTATGCATTCAGACATAAAATTATACGCTCACCACATAAGTTACCTTTTAAACCACCACATAAGTTATTTTTAAAAGAGTAACTGATGGATTTTCTTGCCGGTTCTTCTCCACAAGAATGACATTTTAGAACCGCGCAACTAGAGTCAGTAACGTTTTGAAAGTACCTGATTAGGCTTACTCGAAAAAAAAACCTTTCGTTTTTACGTATAAAAAGTCCTGGCTTGCGACGCACATCAAAAGTATTGTAATATCATTTAAAACAATAAAAACGCCGTCAGTCCTGAGTTATTCAGTGTAACACGCATTCAATTGATCACGTACAGAGCACGGTTGGTTGGCTCATCGCCTAACGAACTGTCTTACAAGTCAAATGGGTGTTAAGGCAGGCACTGGAAAATTGAGCAAAGACTGGTCTTACTTGATAAATGAGATAGAAGGACCTTGGGCGATTAGAAAAATGTATTATTAGACTAGGTATTGACTTCGCAGTTTCATTTGTTTTCATTAGGTGTTATTTCATGAAATTGGCTAGAAAGTTAAAGTAATAAAACCTGTATAAATTTTATTCGTAAAAAAATAACAATAATTGTCAATTGTTTACGAGTAAAATTTTATGAAAGACGGTTCATCAGTTTTGGAAATTAGCTGCAACGTATAGACAGACAAAAAAGTGATCGTTGAGCAAATGCCAAAAAAAACACATTTATTTTGAGATTATAAACGAAATTTTAACCTTATTTATTAATTTTAAATATTCGGATTATTAAAACTATTCTCAAAACATCATTATAGGGCCTTACAATTTGTGATAAACATTATTCTAACAGAAAACTAACAAATATCTATACGATGGACGATAAAACGGTGACAAATAGAGTCATTACTATGATTTTATATCATTTTTATAGTCCTCAATTTAGTTGGGAGATATGTCTTAAATGCGCCCGTTACTATAACTCACAGATAATAATGGATCTATTCTCTCGTTTTATAGATATTTTGTTAAATATTTTTATGATGTCAAATATTTTCAGCAACTTGTTGAAATTGATTAAATTTGTGAAAGGACTACTAAACGTACAATTTTTTGATAGCGTTTATTTTTATTTCATTACAATTAAACATTTCGATTCAATCGCTTTCTTTCGATTTTGTTTAATAAATATTTGTGTACATGAATTATTAATAAAAAAAATAAAGAGTCTCTTCTATTTGACTTCTATTTTCATTGCAAAAGTTCGACTACATTTGGTACAGGTCTTATTTGACGTACATGCCTAAAATTAGTCATGGAATACACATTTTCATTGATATACTTCAATTACAGCTTTAGCCAATTACCTACCGATATAATAAAGAAGCACCTTTGCAATAAAGATGATGAAAGATGCAATATTATAAATTTAGCTCTAAAAGATAAAAAAGAGGCACGTAACTTAACGTGAAGCGGCTCGCAGTAGGAGAGCCCCTTAATCTTGGCTCTCTACATTGCTAAACATACACTCTTTTTTTATTTCATTTATGTCTGTTTTATATAACTATTTGTTTGAATAAAAATACTCAATTTCTATTTTTGAGCAACTGAAATATTTTCATTTATTTTTTAAATCGTGCATCGTAACTTAAAGTATTTGCGTAACTTTATTTAAGGCGCACTACTGGGCATATAACTCTCCTATTTCATGTGTAAATATGTTATTTAATTTTGATAGTTAAGTAAGTTTGGTTTTAAATGTAGATTTTTTTGTTTTGTATAGTTTCTGTTTACATACCAAAACAAAAAAAATCGTGATAGGTTAAATATGACAATGATACAACTCCACTACTACTTCAACAGAATTTTTTATTCACCATTAGGTGCCGATATCTTAACGGAATACCTTCGCAATATTATAAATTCAGCTCTAAGAGATATAAGAGAGACACGTAAGTTAACGTGAAGCGCCTCGCGTTAGGCGAGCCCCTTAATCTTGGCTCCCATTACGATTAATCTCTGCCGATTTATCGCGCCGTAGAAATATAACTTTTGCTATCTTTAAACCCGATAAGTTATTGGTAGAGGCTGTGTTTTGTTAGGTATTACTGGTAAAAGTGTTTGGTATATTTTTTAGGAATAAAGCTTTAGGTGGCTTTAGTGGTATCCTAATTTATTGCATAGTACTGGCACAAGATATTTAAAAAAATAACATTTAAGGTTGTATTTAAACTTAATATAATTAACCGTTGACTGTTTCCATATACGTCTTCCTCTTTGTTCACAATTGACACAATATATCAGGAAAAACTGAAGTTATTATGTAATTTGTCCTGTGTTTGCAATGAAGCAAAAATTTGTTACAGAAGAAGATTGAAACATTCATATGCATAAAGTGCATCTCACTTTCACAACTGCAACAGTTTTACTTTTAAAAGCTCAAAGTTATCACACTAATCACTTACAAACTTAAGCGTGACCTATTTTGGCTAAAAGTTTAGAAGTGCGCATTTTAAATGCTGGAGTGATTTTGATATCGTTATCCGAGCTAAAAACATAATCTCTGTCGGGTATATAATAATAAATAGCTATCGTTCATATTTTGAAACAGATAATAAAGCTACTTGTATTTTTAGAGAACAAAGACACTCGTAGTTTAGAGTTTATTTTTACCTTCTCGTTAATGTTTACAGTCATTATCATCATCATCAGCGTTTAATAGACCATTGCTGGGCATAGGTCTCGTTTTTATGCTATTTTCCTCTACTTCTTACTTCTCGACATGGATCTTCGAATTCATCCTAAGTATTGCTACCAACGGTTACAGTACATAAACATATATCCCATACTCTAAAACATACACCATACCTATATAAAATCCATCTCCCATAATAAGCATGATTACAGCTCGAAACACGCACAAAAGCCTCCCCCGTAACCCCCAAATTACGAAACCGTTTGAAAAACGACAATTCCCCATAATTAATTTTCGCAAGACAATAATTAAAATGGCCTAATCTTATACAAGGAATTATGTTATTAATAAAACGATTTATTGAACCGTAAGTTGTAATTAAATTGAGTTTTATCTAATCTAATTATCTTTAGGGCGGCGGATGACAAGATAATTAAAATTATTTTAATTGTAGAGTCTGTGATTCGTTGTTGCTAGAGCGTATTTGGGATTATTTTTACTGGTTTGATGTTTATTTTAAGCTGGAATTAGAATTATTATAATATTTGTGTGGTGTATAAAGTAAACATTTGAGACTGATATTTTTTAAAATAATCTTAGTCTTTGTTCAAACTTTATACTGAGCAACGATTTTTTGCCATATCGTCATATTATCAGCAAATTGATATCCACTGCCAAATGCAGGCCTTCTCCAAAGAGACTCAAACAACTCTTAAGAAAGGAAAATCGATAGGACAAGTTCATTTTAGGGACCTAAACGCATGGTTTATGTTTAATCATTATTTTGTAGAGACATCTCATACTTTACTGATGCATTAATTAATTCTAGACGTTGCTTAAAATAACAAAACTACATAAGTGATATGAAACATCTTTTGAAATCAACGCTACGTCTTAATTTAAACACTTCAAGATCGCAGCAATTACTGTACAACGACACTACGGCGTAGCGCTACGCCGCTACGTCGTAGCCAGGATTAATGAAGCGTACAGCAAATAATACTTTAATTTCTTAGATTGTTTACAGGATGTTCTTGTTTTATAGAAAATTATATTATATTGTTTATATAAAAACTAAAGCAAATGAAGCTCACCTCGAGCGTTAAACAAAATAATGTAAAACGCATTGATATAATTTTTAGGAACTCATTATAAACACTACAAAAACTTTATCAACACAAAACTCAGTCTAGGTTCAAATTTGTTTTAGAACGTCAAAATAATTTAATTTGAGGCCTAGGCTAAAAAATACTTTCAATACATAAATAAATTTATAAAAACATTATTCATACTTTCCGATGCAGTCAGAAACAAAACAGTCTATTAAGTGCTCCCAGTACAGAAAACTTTTTTTAATATTATACTCGTAACTACACAAATTAACATTTGGCAGTAGTAAATAATTAACGTAAAACGCATAATTAATGTCACTACAAAGCAATATGTTAGTCGTAGTGACAGACGCATATTGGTCCGTTGTGTACCTAAACAGGTAAATACGGAATCCAATATAATTTTATACTGGTTGACCTTTACAACTATGGATAATTTGATGTGTAATAGATCTAGTTTAAATGGTTTTGTGTAAAACTTTAACAAACAGGGGTCATAATATTATGTTTAAAGACATTGCGATTGAAATATATTTTTTTGTTTAGCCTTCAATGCCCTGCTGCAGTGAAAGCCCCTTTCTTTCATCATTTAGATTAAAACCCTTACTAGGTCTTATAATATGTCAGTAATTCTGTTAGTCAGTTTGGTACGCTTTTATGCTAAACTCTGAGCCAAAATCGATGAAATCTTGTATGAGGATCTACTAACTACTGCGCAACATACTTATCTTATTTCTAACATGAATAATAAGAAAACTAACTAACAATAATACACATATTTAAATGAACACAATTGTGAATATTACAGCAATATTTATCACGTAAACATATTTAAAACAAACATTCAGCCATATTGGAAACATCCTGTATAAGCGTATGAAGAAAATCTTTAAACTAGTTTGTTCAAACCGAGTGTATTTAGTTAGAAGCAATGTTTGTTTAAGTATTGGTATATATGCCTGTACCACAAACCCTTAAAACAACACTAGTTTTATCGTGGAAAAGAGAGAACGCTCTACATTTTGTATATCATTATCTCACTCTTACAACAGCAATAGTTTCTCCCTTAAGATTTTGTAGTGAAACTGTTCTTGATTGGAATCGGGAAAAACTGTCTTGAGATACGAATACGAGCATAATATCATGGAGATATAAAGCTAATATCGCTGTGGAATACGAAACGAATATTACAAGATATTTTAGTAATCAATGTATCATTGGCCTTTTAGTTTCAAAGGCTAAAAAGTTAATTAAGAGTTTAAATTTTCATCTTGTAACTGCCGTTTCTTAAATTTTTCTGAGTGTTAGCTGACATCGAATTTTATGCAGCTGGCTATCAAAGTAAATACTAGTCTTGAAAATGAAAAAATACATAGGTATGTCAAAGAAATTATTTTTTTTTCTATAAATCTTCAAATTTCACCAAGCATTCTTCGGTCTATATTAAAAATATACCGGACTAAAATATACGATAAATTATAAAAAAACTATCAAAATAAATTCATCCGTTTAGCAGTCACGTTTCTACTATCAAAACCCTATGTTTAACTTTAAACTCTTTGCATATTTGTTCTAAAAAACAGACAAAAGAAATTGAATCTTACGTTAAAGAAATTAAAGACTCTTTTACAAAACTGTTTATAACAATAACTCAACATGCTCCTGGCGACATAATAATTGCTTGTCAACTAACAAGTTTACATGAACTTAGTAAAAACATAATTAGTGTGTTGGTGTTGCTACCAACGTGACAAATTAAATGCAATATGGCGGTCTTGAGAACGGTGTGGCTATGGTTTCAGTGTGTGCAGGATATTCTTTTGTTTTCGATGTAATAATGCAATTTAAAATAATGAAACAAAATTTTCTTTTATTTGTTTGTCAATAATTATGGAAAACATGTTCAATAAAGTTTTGTTAGAATCTTAATGCAGAGTTAGTAATGTTACAAATTATATGTTTTAATAATTATTATCAATTTGGCCTTATGTTACGTAGCTGCTTAAATAATTAAACGCAAACACTTTGTAAATGCAAACTTTAATTCTTATCTTATTTTCTTCATCTCACCAATAAACTTTATCTTTAAAATTCATCAATTCTTTTATTATTTTTCCTGTGATAAGAAAAGGCGGCAAAAATGTATAAAACTTTCCTGGCATTTTATGCACTTTATTTTCATGCTACTCAACAAATACCTGCAATTTAGCAGCGATAAAGAATTCTCAATATTATTACCAAGGCATCATGGTATATTTTACTTTAACTCACATTATTGTTCCCTATTCATAACATCTTGATCAAAGTATTCAAAATAATTTCATCAAAGGTTCATCCTTGTTTAATCTGCCTCCCAATCCTAGTCTGTTATCTAGTTAGCAACAACTTTACTTCACAGACGTCTTAGAATTGAATTAGACGCCATCTTGTCAATGCTGGCTTACATACGACTTTATATAAAGTTGTGTAACGTCAGATGTAAATAATGGCTTATGTATTTAAGGCTGTTTAATTCTATGGAGGTATACCTGTGACTTTTGAAACGATTTTTTTCGTTAGGATATTCAAATGTCTACTTTTTACTCTGAAAAGCACGATTTACAAGGCAAAGTTAAATACAGGCAAGTATCAATGTTTTATGTGCGAGATAGATTATTGGCAGTCTGTGTAAAAAATTGCGACGAAATATCAATTTCAAAAAAATTAAGACGACAAACTGCAATGAGCATGGTTATCAAAACTCTTTTTTTCTCTAAATGGGACATATTTCCTAGCTACTGAAAACTGCACTTACAATGCTGACCAGAAATCACATATTTATATTAAATAATACCACTACCAACAATCGCTTGTACCATGCTTCAAAACTTCACAATTAGTCCAGTTAATTAATATTGGAAAAATCATACGCGAAACAGAATTTTCACGGATAATTTGGTTACAATTTTGCCGGCGCTATAACAATATGGGTGCCATTCATGCGCTATGCAGCCGTAGAGTTAATTACTAGTAAATGAATCATGATAAATAGGTTTTTATTTAGCATTATAATATGGTATTTTGTAGATTGTTTTACATAAATAGAGCCGCTTAATTGACTGGTTTAGTTTGTGGAAATACTATTAGAGAAGTATTATTTTGAATTACTCAATGGTTTCTTTACGCAGCTAGAGTCAGAAACATTTTTAAAATGCTTTAAAAAGGTCCACTTAAAACAGTCGAAATAAAAACCTTTTGAATTTGATTTATATGAAATGATTAGAATAAGTCTTAGAATAAGTCGCGTAATTTAACTTACTTCAGTATAATTCAGTTTAGATTATTTTTAATAATAATAACATCTGTTGAAAAGAGTAGAGACTTGATTGCAAAAAAAGATTCAAGCAAGCGGTATGATAATCGTCTGTATTTGGTTTCACTCACTTGCAACTTCATGATACAATGTTCAATTTACCTAAAAAAACATTTGAGTGCAGCGAAATTGCTAAATTACCCACAAAATTTATAAATACAAGAAGCACGTTCACCTTAAATAAAAATCTCATATTTGCCTATTTGTGAATAATAATTCAAGAGACATAAACATCTAAAATCCCCATCACAAATAGCTCTTAGCACCCACGCGGCACACAGACTCGGGCTAACGCTACAAGCTAAGTAAGCTCGTCAAACGGCGGAAGTGACGCGTCATTACGTTTCGGAATACATTGATACGTTCAATCCTCGGAGGCTTCGATATCCGCGAGTTTCTGGCTCAAGCCTTAACTAATTCCTGTATGGTTAATGGGCAAAGATGTCGAGTTTGCCGTATGTGTGTATGTATCATAATCATATTATGAGGAATAGATTTTGTGAGATTTTACTAGGAATTTCACGTTGCTTTTTCTTATTTGGTTTGAATTTTATTAGATTGTTTTTGCTTAAAAGCAAATTTATTGACTTCTGATAGCAGTTTTATTATTAAATGCGTGTTGTAACTTTACGCATAACGCATAATTAATTAAATATCTTTATCCAAACTAAAAAACACAAATTAATTATTTTATTATTTTTAATACTGCATAAAAACCACAGCAATTTATACATTACAAGTCAACGACATAACCACTAATTATTGCACCTGCAATAAATCAAAAATACCGCTGATCATTTTAAAATGTCTATCATAAATATCGCTAGGCGACCGCAACTTACACCAAACACGATTGTAGAGCGTAACGAAGCGTGACGGGCCCGCCCTGACACACGTCTAGTAATTGAAAATTTATATCGATACACGCGAAATTTGTTACGCTACGGTGTAATATGCGGTAAGTATTGTTATTTATGGATCTCATTTCGAATACGGTGATTATCGAGATATAAATTAATTCCGCGAATTTGTAGATGATTGCAAACGATACTCGATGTAGATTTGAATAAATTAAATTATTATTTTGATCAACTACATTTTCCTGTTTGATTTTATATTTTGTCACTGTTTTGATTTAAGATTTACCCAAAATAAATCAAATCGTGAAAGCACAATTTATATGTTTTTCAATGCTTGTAACGCAAAAATTAAGAGAGCGACTTTCGTAAAATTTCGGTTTACAAATAAATCGTGGTAATAACTTGTAGTCGTTTCTCTACAAATTATTAAGAAGAGAACGAACATGCGACGTCTACCCCTAACCTGAGTAACTGCAATTCACTTTCTAAATTGACAATAAAGTGGAAAATAAAAAGACACTAAAAGCAAAACAAAATAGTACACACCATTTTCAAGAGCAAAAAAATTCGCAACACTTCATATTTTCAGTGCATTTTCTATTTTTTCCGACGCTCAACGGTTCGGAAATTATTGGGAAAAGAGCAAACCGTTTCGAAAACTGCAAATTCAATACTCGCTTGACAATTAACTCTAGATAGGAAATATTTACGAGAGACTGAAAAGAGACGCTTTAAAACTATTTTAAATGGGAAATGTAGAGTTTTCTTAATGAATCGCAATGTTGTACAAACTAGGTTTTGTTGGGAGAGAATCTCAATGGGAATTTTCTATCGTTTTTCGTTGCTCTGTGCATGTGTAAATTAAAACTAGATTTGTGTGTTGACGTATAGTTAAAAAGGTTTAGAAAAACGTGTATTGAAAATACTCTATGCAAGAACATACAAAAAGGTTTTTTTTACTTGTTGAATTTTCGCTTGAATAATATTATGTACTAGATGTACCCGCGATTTCGTCTGCGTAAAATATAACAAACAAGTAATATATTTTATTTTCTAAAATTAAAGTAGCCTGAGTTACTCATTATTACATAAGCTACATGTTAGTAAAAGTCCTGTAAATATCAATTTAGCCATTTCAGATATTAGCGCTAACTAACGGACAGGCAAAAAATGTTAATTTGGTATATGTACCGTATATAAATTATATTCATGAAACTCTTATTTCAACAAATGCTTAAATTTTATTTTTATGTATGGATTGCGGTCGTTTGTAAACATCTCTTAAGTTACATGAAAAATATACAGTACATAAATACTAATGCATACATTAGTTCGAACGATCCTTTGTACACAGAACTAAACATAATTATAGCAAACAGGTTCCAAATGCTTTGACGTCATTTAACGAACCACATCGCTACAGCAGTACTACGTCTTGACTTGCTACGCAGCGTAGCGAGACAAGCTGTAGACGTCTACGATTGTTCGTAGGTTCGTAGCATATATGCAACTGGTTTCAAACAATCCTTTGATGTGATTTGTAATGCGCTGTATTGAATCAAAGGTATGCTACGTTGCTTATGTGCTACGTAGTTCGTAGTCGTCGGCGATACAAAGAGTCAGCTCATTCCCATGTTCGGCTGAATATTGGTTTCCGGTTAGCCATTACACAATCATCGAATGCTCATTTACAATGTGAGATTTTCCGCAGGTTGCCAGTGAGGATTTATACATGTCAACATAATAATATGTATGTTTCTGTTACAGTTTTGTTTTGTTGACATAATATTTTTGCATTTCAATTAAAACAAAAAACGGTATACTTACACGAAAAATGAATTAGAAGAACTGTTTTATAGTGAAACATCCACATATGTATCTGCCATCGATGAGTACCATAGAAATTATTTGATTTGTACTTTTCGACATCTATACTTTACTATGCATATTACCTAATAAAGTAATTTTTGGAACAAAACCAATTTAAATTGATCCAACTACAACTCCTATAACACAACATCGCATCAAACCTATTTAATACAAAAAACACAACTTTTTGAAATATTGCAACCAAAAACAAATTGCCAAAAATGAGTCCTAACATATTCAACCCGAATAAATTCAAAGACGTTCTCGTTTGCTCTGTAAAACGTGCATGCCTAATGACGGCTGCGGTACCCATCGATTGCACGTCAAACCGATAGTTCGCTGCTTACGAGCCAGCCACGCTCCATTTCTCCCAGTCGACGCAGATAACTAGAGCGGAATGATAAACATGTTAACATTACGATTTACTTGATATCGAGGGGGTTAAAGGGAAAAGCCGAGAATTAACGCAACTGTTTCAACTGGCAGTTTACTCTTTAGAGTAACTACAAACTAACTCCTTAAACTTTCGAAAGTGTAAAGACAGTTTTGTTCATCATCAGCCAGTAAATGTCTTACTGTAGGAAAAAAGTAAAATAATCCCCTATGAAAGTATGTAAGTAATCCCCCTCCTTGAGAAAAGAATCGTTTAAAGTTTTATGTGGTATATTAAAATAAAACTTATTTTTTTGCTATAACCAGTTATAAGCGTTTTATTTCCTTAAATTTGATAAGGTCTGATCAACAATGTCAAAAATTAAAATAAAATTTTAGAAACAAGTAAGCAAGTAAAAAATATAGATGTCATAATACGCAAAAAAAAATTGTATGTTTAAGTGTATTAACAAAATTATAGTGAATCTAAACTTAAAATGAAAACATCAAACGTATGCAATATAGTCAGGTATTTCGTCCAAGGCGACGATGTAAAACCACCTTTATACTTGTGTATATTATTATAAACAGTGCATCTACGTCTGTGCATACAAACCGAGACACCGAGAAATTGTGATTCATGATATTTTACACAGAATTTTGGTACATTTGTAAAGTGAGCTTGTTGTTTCTTGGTCCATAGAAAATAAATTAATTTATCAGTGTTTATAAAATCAATGGACAACTGATGAAATAAAAAGGTGGAGTTTTTATGTCCTACTGTTGAATTCTGCATTGTATATTTTACCAACTTGCAGTGAAAAAACATTTTATTTTTCGGATTTCAATAAACAGCCCAGCTGCTGTCTTTTCATTAAAAAATAATCCATAATAAGTACCTAGTATTAAAAATATGTCTGAATATAAATAATAAGTTATTCAATTATGACGTTGTCCTGACCACATCTCACCTTATACTACAATATACAAAGCAATATATTTATTATTTATAAAAAAACACAAAATTGAATCGAAAAATTCATTGAAAACTTTTTTCATGCGGAAGATACTTTTTTGTAGAGTCATCGTTGTCCCACTACAGTCAAAGGACAATTTAAAACAAAAATATTCGGTGTCTCTCTCAAAGTGTCAGTAAGTGTCTGACTTGCACCACACATACCGCTGTGGAGGTAACGAGCCATGAGGGTGCTGCGTCACTTGTCTCCCAACGTCGCTTCAATGAAATTTCAATATACAACCTTCCGACACCCGCAACTAAAAGTAAACCTTACTCTCTTATAAATAGAGACGATATTTTGTTGGCTTGGTCCGTCTTTCAATATGGAATGTTGCTCTGTCAACTATTGAGAAAAACGGTCCGTTTTAGTGAAACGTGATTTTTGTCAGTAATAATGTTTTTCGCGATTCGCTCGAGTGATTCTTGGGGAATACCCTGTATTTGTTTTTCTTGGAGTTTTCTTTAACTTTAAAATATTCTGTACAGTTTGGTTGATAAGTAGAGTTGACTTTCAGAAGTTGTTCAAGTATAAAATGTAGGTAATTTAAGGGAAAATATGCAGTATGTTATTGTAATATTAACATGTTATAAATATATTACACGAGTCTCAAAGAAGTCTGGCCATTTTTTTTTATAAACTTATTATGCATGGATATAGTAATTATAGATCCTCAAAGCTCCTATTACAGTCTAATCAGAAAATGGATTTTGAGCTTTCTATATAAATTTGATCATCTTAGCCCAAAAATAAGTCAGTGCTTAAATATTTTACAGAAAGATACATTTTATTAATAAGAAAACCGACTAATGAATTAAACTCTTTCATTTAAAATAAATTAATAAGAACATTGACCTTGAACCTTCATCTTTCGAGGAAAAAAAGCCGAGTAAAACGAAAACCACTAAAAAAACAATTAATTAGAAGTCGCTTAAAATGAACTAATTAATTACAAAACACCAAAAATATGGTACTAGAAAGAAGTACAACGGGTATTTGAAAGAATGATCTTAATTGTACACGACTGCCAAACGTAGCGTAATATTTTCAAGGTTCATGTGTCGTTCATGTTTTGAAAAGATCGCCCCTCTAATTTTGAAGTATCAATAGCTATATTTATAAAAAAAAAGAATACAGTCGGTAAATATCTTTGGAAGTTTCTGTGATTAATCTGTTGAAATAGATTCGATAAAGTTTAAATTCTGACTGGCGTGTTGGTCTTGTGGTTTATTAGATGTCTAGTACCTACTCATAATAGGTGGCGTTGTGTGAATGTGAAAAAAAAAGTATATCTTTTCCTGCCTAGAATTATTATTATTGTTACTAACTGTTGACTAATACGATTGAGACAAAACTCGGTAGTCCAAGTTTCCCTGTTGTATTCATTAATTTATTAATTTATTTGTACGAGTAAATCCTGGACAAATAAGGTGAAATTGCGTAATGACAACTTACAAATAATTTTATTTTATTTAAGGTAAATTGTGTAATATTTAATTGAAACCAAAACTAATGGCAGGCAGATAAATGTTTTTCGTAAATGAACTTAATTTTTTTACCAACCCTGTCTTAAAAATGAGAGCGTGCGTAAGTGACAAGTCCATCATACATTAATAACCGTATTCAAAAGTCATATAGCATACAACCTATTGTAATTCTGACTACAAATTTCCTCTTCAGTGCAAGCAATTCATAGTATTTTTCTTTCTACGGCGCTCATATATCTTTTTCACATTTTATAAAACACAGGCAATAAATAAAGCTACGGTTTACCGATAAACGGTTAGTATAAACGGTGGCTCAAGTTTTAGGGAAGGTTTCACCAATCATGATTTAACCTTGGTTTTATGAACCTAAGTTCGTTATCGAGTTTATTTCAAAGTTTTTAAGTGACATATTATTATCTGCCTCCCAAAAATCCCCGATCAAACCGTTTGACTCAAGTATCGAAAAAAAATAACTGAAGCACTTAGATTTTAATTTGAATCATAACCAGCTCAAAGTTTGATGCAAACAAATTTCCGTTTAAGTTATTTAATTGTGTGTCGGTGATAGAGCGATGTGACTTAAATAGAGTTGGGCAGGACACCTAGCTAGATTTATAGATGGCTGATGGAGCCAAGCCGTGACCAAGTGGAAACCGTGGGTTGGCAGCCGACATCACGGCCGACCGAGAAGCGTTTTGGGTTGATGACATAGTTAGGTTTGCTGAAGACGCGATATCCAGAAAAAAGTAGCAAAAAATAGGAGAGGACTAATACCCAGCAGTGGATGACTTCGGGCTGAAATGATGATGACGACAAAATAAAAATTTAAGCATTTTTCTATGAAATCCGAAAGTTTAAGTTTGATTTCAACTAATCGCGTTCATAACCCCCGAGACCCGCCCTGAGTATCGTGGGCGCTGTTGCGAAGTTAAAACGTAAAAACAACTGTCGTTTTGAAGATAGGCTTTAGACACGGAGTTATGGGTTTTGTAAGCTTTTTTAAGGCTAAAGGTAGAATTACAGATGAAATAAAGATTGTGAAAACATTTGAACTTGAACAATATAATTGCGTATACACCGTGACTTTTAGGTCGTTTTAGAAAAGCAGCCCAGTTCATGTATCCAATGACTAGTAAACGATTATAATAAAAAAAATATGTTTTTTTAAGATTTGAATGAATAAAAATATTATTCATTATTATGACACAAGGCAGTCTTACGAACACTCTGTAGTGAGCGCGGTCCGAGCCTTGTGCCAAAGGGGCCGCGCGGGCGGCGCGGCGGCGTCTTATCATAGGTCATTCACCTTAGCGTAAAACAGCTGTCTTACTATTGCAATCATAATGTTCGCAGTAAGTATGTAGCATGTATCTTCAACAGTTTGATACGTAAACATTTTTAACAGGATGTTTCATATTTCCAATGTATTATTTATTTTTTTCATGCATATTATTTTAATTAATGATAAAAAAATTATATTCGCGCCTAGAGGTATTTTATGACGGATACACTGTGTGGACGACTTTTTTAAAACGACCTAAAAATCACGGTGTAGAATACATATATACCAACTAAAATTTTTTTTTTGACTTGCTACCTCGCCGCCGCGTCAGTACATGATTAACGACTCCACTAAATACGGTTGGGTCAGAAACTAGTTGAGCGACCCTATAAATACTCATGAGTAAAATTACATCAAAAATAATGTCTCTATGTAATAGTTTGATAGGTCCTTAAGATACTTTATTTCGTATATCCTGATCTAGTGAGACCTCTTGAAGACCTTTGTCGTTTTGAAAGAGAGACGCCGCTCTGTACAGTATATAGTACTCCATCATTGTTATTATTGATACATGGATAGAGTCTAGACGAAAGCCTGTAGAAAAGTTACATTTCTTGAAGCTCTAACGCTTTTCAAATGGTTCAAATGTATGAAAGTGTCCCGTTAAAGTCACTTGTCGAAAAACAATGCCATTCTCATGCATCAGTTTTCTATCCGTAACATCTCATTATCATAGTCACGAATAGAAAATTCAACTTCAATAATGCTAGATGTAAATGGATTGAATAGTAAAATCTAGCAAAAATCCTACACACGTTGGATATAAAAACGTAACAGTTTTCAAGCAGCTGTCCCGACTCACGACACAGTAAATGTTTACGAGGCGCGCGCGCTGTAAATAAACACAACTATTGGACAGGTGTAATCTCGTATTGTTTGGATAAGGTTCTGTATAACATCGAGGGTTCTCTATCAAAGTTTTATAACTTTTTTAAGTTCCAAAATTAAACAATCTCTTGACCTTATCTTTGAAACAATTACAAGAAGGTTCCACCAAATGATTTTTAAACCACTCAAATGATTTTGATCGAATTTGGTATTACCTTAAGGTGAACTCATAGAAATGCTAGATTTTAATGTTGGGATATAAGATCGCAGGACTGTCAATCCAAAAGTCTCAAGTCGTTCCCCAGGCTTCACCAACTTTTCGAATGTTGTGTGCGTTTTAAAAATAAATATCATAGCTTCCGTGTTTTGGAAGGCTCGTTAAAGTGGTATATGCACCTAAACTTTTTCTGCTCTTGTAAGGGATCAGAAAATGCACGTATCTGAGCATACGCTTGTGTACAAGTATGATATGTCCCGCGTAGTTGGCTGGTGTCATAGTAAGACTGGCCGCCGAAGCAGAAATCGGTTCGGAAATTATTATTAACCGATATTAACGCGAAAGAAACAATCAAATTAAAAAGGTTTAAAGATCTATGCATGCACAGGGACAGACAGCAAACTTGTTTTATACTCTGTAGTAATACGAACGGAACCCAAAAACTCTTTTATCTTTTATGTTATTCTTTCAATCAGATTTTTTCAGATGTTGTCATGGCAAGCAAATATGTACGTATAACAGAACAGACAGGCTGTCCCTTTTCTATTAGTTACAAGTAATTCTCTTTGTTTGTAAAACTATATTAATGACTTGGCTCTGTCGTAGGACAGTTCCGAGAAAAGATACGGTTTCTTAAAGCTAAGTAAGTAATAGATAATTTATGATTCGTTATTGAAGGATTATTGGTATTGTTAGGCGAACGAGTTTTTTTTCAACTTTCAAGGAGGGGATGATTTAGAATTTTGTTTATTTGTACAGTCATCGACTTTATCGTTAAAAATTATTAATTTCTTACAATATTTTTCCGTAGTATCGAAAACTTAAATTTATATACCTCGCATTAAAGTACGGTGTTATACGGACTATAAACACGGTTTTCCATACATACGCATACATTTTTTTTCTGCTTCGCATTAATATGCAATCCACCACGCACTTTTAAAATCAAGGATATAAAAAACGTAACACCAACACTTTCCATTCAACAACAAACAAAAGAGCAAAGCAAACCACACGTCAAGCATATTTGCAAATCCGAAATGAGAGCAGCTAGCATTACTCGTTACCTATGCACCTAACGAGAGCGCGGCAAAACGGATTATCGATATCCCCATATCGGAGCGACAATCGATTCACAATCGTTCGGGTCCCGCGTTAAAGCCATCTATCGAGTGACGCCATGACGGTAAATTCACTCATTTACCTACAAATCGAGTTGAATGCTCATCGCTGATTTTTGGGAACATTTGTACGTTTAAGCGGTTGTACGGATTATTGGAACCGAATTAGAGTTGTCAATCGGAATCGTTAAATAGTATATTGAATTTAAATTGGTATTATTTGACTGTGTAAATGTTTGAGGATTAAATTGTTGTGTGACTTTTGTAATTATTTTGTGTTTGGATAGTTTGTTTTAGAAAAAATATATTAAGATTCTTTGTTGTTATAAAGTAACAGCCTAAGTCAAGTAGGATAAAAGAAATACTTTTACATAAAATAAATATTTATTATTTTTAATTAACCGAAAACCTGTATTTCTTTAGCTAATGCCGTGCGAGGTTGGCAACTAAAGTAACACCATTTAAATGCCGCTATAAATCAGTTTTTTGTACCAAATCCCTAAAAAACAGACATTTTCTATTAATGTTGGAAAAAAACAGCGTATAAATCATAGTAACGAAAGATCAGAGGTTTAATGTAAATAAATTATGTATGAGGTACTTGACCTGAAGTGAGACAGTTTAAGGCCGGTATTACTTTTATTGAGTTACTGAAATAGACTGTTGGATTATTAATTTTATAAGAGTTTTCTTCCATTTCCTATATATACCAGAAATACGTCCATGTAGACTTGTTTTAGGGAACGACTTTTTGAAAATTTTGCTATTGTGTATTGAATAAAACAGTCAATACGGATCACAATTGAATGTTTTTATTTTATTTTAAACAAAATAGTATAAAAACATTCAATTGTCTAATGGAATTTTGAAATAAGTCGATTGCGGTTTTTCTATTTAAATCTATATTCCCATATTGTATAAGAAGAAGAAGACATGCTGCGCCGACCCCAAATAATAATTGGGATAAGGGCTGGGGAACGATGATTCCCATATAATTGTAAAGCATTCTATCACGATTTCTTCTTTACATTTATTTTATTAAGTTTCAATGTAATTTTTACAAATACCTAAGTAATGTAAGTTTCAATACTTTTGTTTCTTTTAAAACATAATTTTTTGTAAACTTAAGTTTCCTTAAAATTTTTACTACTATTTTTTAATAATAAAATCATACCTAGTTTCCTTATATTCCTTTCCTTTTACACTAGAAACGCGAACCCTATCAAATACTACAAAATATCTGCATTTAAAAGTAACTGTCAAGTTCAGTACTTTACAAACACGTTTCGTGCACCAGAGCGGGGCCAAGTTTATTCCATAAACTTCACTTAGTACTAGGTAAAGATGGGAAGGTGAGTTTCACGTCAATATCAAAAGTTGTATAGTAGAACGTGAAGGTAGAAGTAAAACTATATCGGGATTTGGTATGAGGAGGATTGGCAATAGGGACGACGAAAATGTTTAGAGTCCGTCAAAATAAATAAGGCTACAATGTAGCACTTTTTGAACGTCAACATTATGTTAGACACAGCAACCCATCGCCCATACTTCACAGGTCAGGAAGTTCAATGGATAATATTAAATACGTAAACGTAACGTAACGTAACGTGGGACTTGTTTCTTTATTTACACAAAGTTGTACTAACACAGTAGAGAATTTTCATTTAATTTTTCATTTTCACCTGTATCGTACTAAAAAACATCACGTCATTCACACTCCAGTAGCAAAACAATACAAAATGAATCCTAAAATTTTAGTCTACAAATAACTACAAATGCAATATACCTGTGCTTACATTTAAACACCCTATTTTACGAGCTCTCCCAAACGACTTGGCGGAGCACCGGGACTCCACTGGCACCTTAAATCGCGCTGCAGTCTACGTTAACTTGATTTTATTACAATTAATAAATTTATTGTGCTATAAATAAAATTGGCTTGAATTTCCTCGTGAACCTTTGGACATTTGTTCCATTTTTGGATTTTTTTCTTAGTTGTAGCACTTATCTCTAACTAAAAAATTTGACATACATACAATCAAGCCATGGTCTATTGCTTGGAGATTTTTGTAAGAGTTACCGCTACCTTGGCACTTAAAAGGCTCGAGGAGGAACATAGTAGGTTTTAGTCAGTAAAAGTCTGACACTCCCTCCCGTCATATGAAAAAGCGAAAAAACGCTATGGTCTGTTCGAAAAAAAGTTCACTTAGAAATTAAACATTGTGTTAAACGGATGATATTAAATTGGTGTTGAGTTTATTTATTAGTTACAAAAAGTCCAGATTTTTTGTTAACACTCTTGGAAATATTATATCCTCATCACCAGTCCTGAATAACCCATTACTGGACTGAAATATTCCATTCTTTTCTGTCTCTCGCCCTTCACAGCCATCCTATTCCTTATATTTGCTTCCACACCCATGAATTTAATGTACGATCAACCACTTTTAAACCCGCTGTACACATAATCAATAACTAACAAAATTTTAAAATAAATTTCTTCACGCCAAACCACATTATTTTCCACTACAGCATAACGTAACTGATATCCCCACTTACATTCGAAGCTGAACTTTATTTCCCAGAATCGAATACTTGAGAAATATTTCCTTTGACAACAAATAATTGTTGGAGAGAATCTTCGAGACGTGGATGTATTATTTATTTGTTTTACGTATAAGTGGCAGAGAGGGTTGGGCGTAGGAAGTGGGTCACCGCGACGGTCAACCTGTATGGTTAAATGTTGAATAAACTAGTACTTGAAGATTATTCACAATGGATATATGATTTTAAAGTTTATATTTCAGAAATCTTAGGTTTCTTTACAGAATGGATAAACTTAGCTATTCAATATCAAGACTCTGATAAGAATGTGATTTATTACTACCACCTGTTTTCATCTTATTTAAATGCTATAACATCTTTAGCACTCACATCTCTACCAATAACAATAACTTAATTTCATCAATCGACTGCCTCAAAATTTTTGTGTCCCAATTATCTCTGTGTCAGATTTTAAAAACTACTCGACAATGATATCCCTAAAATAATCTACTAGGTATTAATTTCTTAGACAAAAAATCGTAAACTGATAACGATTAAACAAGTAACACTTGGCGGATCGCAAGCAAAAAATAATTCGCCTTTCCTAAGTAATAGAGATAATAAGAAAACTTCTAAAAGGATAAAGATTCCACCTTATTGCTACTCAACCCGCAAAATTCCATGAATCTTTCCTCGGGTAAGACAAAGTCTACATACAGGGTAAAGAGTCAAACAAGTCTTTCTCCACTTACCTATACAACGGCTTCCCTCCAGCATGCCGGAACCACAGCACCATATACACGCGGTCCTCGTTCGAGTCCGGTTCGATGTCGCACGGCAGGGACGCAGTCCTACCCACCACCGCCTCCACCTCCACGGTGGACACTGGAACAAAGTCGACTGTCTCTCAATAGACATGATCTTTTGGTAAGGGAACAGAGTTAGTAGCCTACAAATTAAGGGGAAGAGCTTTTTGGTTAGGAGATATAGTCAGTAGCCTACAAATTATTTTGGATCCTGTCACCTTTTGAAGTTAGGTTTTTGCAGTTGTGAAAGAGAAATAGTCTGTTACACCACGTAAAATGGAGTCTCTTATTTGCGGGTAAAACAATAATATTATTGCTTTTCATTATATCGTAAGCTGTAGTCTGCGTCTTTGCCCGCGCGAATTTTGGTAATAGCTGCAAAATATTACCCTCTTGGTTGCAGTCGGTCAAAGAGTAGTCTTTGTTTAAATTTAGGGAGTCAGCTAACTCCACACCAAATTTCATGTAACTTCAAATCCATATTCAAATACTTTCGCGTTTAAAATATTAGTAGGATATTGCTTCGAATGATAGCATCTTCCGATTCTTCTTGGTCTACCTAACAAATTTTAGTTACTTAAACTAGGTCCTTATGCTTCTTTCAGAGTTTAATCTAGAAAAATCTTCATCACAAACATTTCTCAGAAAAAAAAAGAAATAACGTTTTCGTCTTTTTTACATTCAAAGTTTTTTTCTAAATAGCTTAAAGTCCTCTTCGACACGGATTTAATAAAGGCTATTTAAAGAAAAAAGAATGCACATCTTTCTAAAGATTACATAAATAATATTAAAGGAACGTAAAATGCACATTTATCACTAATCTCGGAACTTTACTGATATAATATCTCAACATGGGAAAATTTTACCAAAGTTTTTTCATTAAAAGTTGAACTTATCTCGCGACACATGTTTAGAACATAATATCTAAAACATTAATATGTATTTCTTACAAGCTATTGGAAAAACGAGGACTAAAATATTAATAAGATACGCAATGAAAATTTTCAATATGAACTTTTCTTTTGGAAAAGCAAAACAGCAGCAATTCACAGCGATATTTTTGCAATAATTGCAGACAACCTTCAATTTTGTATGGTGTTCTTGCAATGAATAATATAATTTAAGAGAACAATATTTGTGAAAATTTTTACTGTAACATTGCTCGCATAAGATAGATAATACTTACCTATTCTGTAAGTAAATATAACAGCCTATTAGACTATACCAATAATCCAAGTCAGGTAAATAACATTACGTACAGTCAGAAACAAAAGTTCTCCTAATATTATTACAAGGGTCCAGAATACAATAGAATACTTAGTTTTTTGACTAGTAGAAGCAGCTTAAACATTAGGATCTCACTAAAAATACTCTACTATGTTATAAAGGCAAAAGTTTGTGAAACGAATAAATGTTTGTTACCTCTTCACGCTTAAATTACTGAATCAATTTTGTATTTTTTTTAGTAAAACCGCAATAAGTAATTAAATCTTTGTGTAACGGAGGATTTCCCAGACATTCAATTCACACGCTGAGGCTGACTCAGAACTAGCATTCGTAAGTCTCACAAACACTTGTCCTACGCGGATAACAAACCCGCTACACGTCACGCACAATGGTAATTGGCTTGGTGACCTATACTACTCGGCTATCCGTGCAATCAAAATTTGCTATGAAGGAAGCTGTCAACCGAAAATAATACATAGTAATACTACTCATACACTAATTGTAGTGACGACCGTGATAACCGGTATCTATTTGGGCAAAAGCTAGTATTACTGACCAATGCTTAAAAAAAATGTGGCCATTCGTAATTTTTTATTAGACTTTTGTAGCTGACTGTACATACGGATAAACAATGAATCGTAGATTTACTGTTATCCAGGGATCAAAGGTCAAATAAATTATGGAGTTACAATATTACTCCTGCATAATTTATATGTAGAGACCAAGGGAAATCAACGGGTGTCTCTTAGCTTCGTTGGAACCTTTTTTTTGTTATTTTGTAGATGATTTGTTGGCAAGTTACTGTAGTATTATGGTTATTTATTTTGATGTAAATTTACGTATAAGATTTGCTTTTGTATTTTTTTTTAGATGAGTCTAGATGATCAGCCAGAGTTAAGCTCATAATGTGTTTTAATCATAAAGTAGTCAAATTATAACATGCTTTATCATTAATTTAAGAGCTTAACTCTTGTCACTGCAACTTTCTTCATCTTGCTTGGAGCTCGTTGTACGTCCCGACCTCGATATTTTCTTTTGTTAACGTATTATAACTGTACACCTACTTCATCATGATCATATTCCTGCCCTTATCCCATTTTACTTGAGCGCAACGCGTTTTTTTTCTTCCATTCTCTCCTATCAGACGTCACAGTATCATTTACTTCTTTTTTTATACATGTCATTTCTTACACAATCCATCCATCTTTTTTTTGACCTTCCCCTTCCTATCTACCCAAACTGTATACATACTTATGGATACAAAATTATCGAAATACTTATCTTGTCAGAAACTAATAAGCTTATTTTATTTTTATCAACATCATCGATCAAATATTCAATTATTCCCAAAGTTGTATCAAACTTTGAGTATACATTACACAGTTCGGTAACTCCACGTTAACACAGGCTGCACGATGCGTCATAGTACGGTATTCCGACCGATTAATACTCGTAACATGTCATCACCGACGATTTATATAAAACTTAGGACAGAATTGGGTTACAAGACCTAAAGGGGGTATACTAACAACATTTATACCAGAAGCTTTACCATCAACTCTTAAAGTAATAATATATTAGAAGTAGTGTGGAAGTGTGACAGCGCACTACACGGTGTAGAGCGGCATCTTATTCACACTCGCTATAATATTATTTTAAATGTTGGTGATAGGCCTTCAGTACTGTTGGATTCGTAGTAAAGAGATAACGTTTATAACGTGCTACGCCACGCTACGAAGCTCTACGCCGCGCTACGCAGGTCTACGCAGTGTAGCGCAGTCTTGCTTTCCACAACTGCAATAATTGAGTTGAAAGTTGGTAGGCCCCCTAAGACCTAAGGCCAGGCAATCTATCATTGTATGTGTGTTATATACGACGGTATGGTAATTAGTTGGCTTATATCTATAGTTTGATATTAGTTGATTGATTGATTTCGAGTTAAGTTTGTAGAATAAACTTTATATTATGTTGTACTGTTAGATGTTTGACTTAATGGTTAAGAATGTGAATATAAATATCTCAAGAAGTAATGAAAATCATGATGCTTGTTAAAGAATCCTACTTTAAAAAAATTTTTTTTTTGGATGTCAACGGTATAAAATTACAAAACAAAAGAGACTACTTGTTATGAGTAAAAAAAAAACGAAAATCTAAAGAACAAAATTCAGTAAACAATTATCTCACAAATGTCTGCTAATCTTAACAACGTCACACTAAAAGACTAATTACAAATTCATTAACGTTAACTGAAACTTCAGTGTGTTTCAGGCTGAATAATAGATGAATTCAAAACTTACTACAGGGAAATAATGCAGATCCGAGCCTAATTTTACCTAAGGAAATCTTACCGCCATCTGGTCCTTATTATACATTCAATCTTGTATAAGATTTGATCACCAAAATTAGAATATGTACGAGTTTAAATAATTTTGTGCGGCGTGTGTGGATTTAGTACTGATTTAAAATGGCGGCTGTGATTTTGCCTATCTGTATGTTGGGTTCTAGAGGCTTGTGTTATTACATATTAAAATGAATGAAGAAAATTCTTTGGCTAAGGAAGGGAAACAGTAGTTTTTACAACCACAGTATAATTACATACAGTAATTTATCTCCTAAAAGTTACTGCCTATAGCCATGAAAAATAATTATCTCCGAAGTATTTAAAAAGTTTAGATCAGTAAACCACTAAATATTTTACACTTTATAACTAAAATACGGTTCGAACAGGCGGCCCATTTGCTCGACCGTAAAATGTAATGATTTTGTAACGACCACGCCAGTCGATAAAACGCCCAGTGTAAATGTGGCCTAATATACATTTTTGAGGAAAAGACTGCCCTAAAATTGTGGAGACAGACAATATGTTAGCGATAACGATCGTTCTCATAAACGGTGGCTTATCAAGCTTCTGCGACTGCTCAGCGCTCAGCTTGATTTAAAGATGCGTATGTTTTTATGAAAATTTCAAGGAATTTTACGTAAATGTTGTTGGCATGTGTTTACTAAAAGCAATTATCAGTAATTATGTAGCGTGGATTATTCTTCAATCGAAAGAAAAAATATTAACATCAAAACATTTTTTTTTATCGCTGATGACTTCGATTTTCTGGTACACAAATTATATTTTTATTTAACCGCAGTTTATGTACAAAATACAATACAGTAATATCTCTTCATCGAATGTTTATGTTCAACCTGGTGTCAGAGTTTAAGACATGACTTAAAAAATAATATAAAAATCTGCTTTCGAAGCAAGGAACCAATAAAAAAAAATCGAAAGCATGGAAGGAAAGCTATCGTGATTACACTTTACAACAACACAAATACAAGTATTGAAATCAGACATCCGACTACAGTAACGGCTGTAGTCACGCCACCATATAACATTAGACGTAAATATATATACACATATATAAACAAAGGTGGCCTTACACGTAGGTACAGTAAACACTGGTTAGGACTAAACAGACTGAGCTAAATAAAACAGACAATAAAATGTAAAGAATATCTTCAGTATATCAGGGTAATAAACTAGGGTATATTGTCCAGTTTACTTGCTATAGAGAAGCTTGGAAAATTCCTTGCTTTTTTGACCAAAGAGGATTTTAGGAGGATATCGTCGTCGAGGTCGCTGGTGAAGATAGCGGTATGCGAAAGAAAAAGTCTGAAAGAAGAAGGGGTATGCAAAAGAAAGAGGTTTGGTAAAAAGGGGGGAAGGGAGAGGCTTTTGCCAAGAGGTTGGATCTTATGCAGGGTACGAAGAGATATACCGTGAAATAATATCGACAAAATATTAGATTTTTTTTAGACCGCAATATATTTATGACTCTTAAATATGAATACTTAATTTGTTGATATCTATAAAGGGCTAGATTGTGTAACAAAAAGAAATGTTTTTCAGTTTCTTTTTTCTTTAACAAATTTTCGTTCTGGTTTTGTATTTTATATGGTTAATATCGCTTTTCACTGTTAGTTATTGCTTTAGAAATTTAAGACTGTAATAAAGCATACCTCACCTCACCGTCTTAGAGAATATAGCAACAAAAATGCACAAAGAAATTCACCTCTAAAAATTCTAAAAATTCAACATTCAGTCACAATTCCAAAAACATATTCTCACGTTCTTTTATTATCTTAAATAAGCTGAACGACATATTTTTATATCTTCGCAAATGGGTCTCATACGTTTGCCTTAAGCGTCGCATTACAGCGGCGGCGATTGCCCACCGCACATGTTCCTTAATACTTATCGTCTCAGGAAATGGGTGAGCAGATGGCTTGCTATGAAGTACGAGTGGTTACTCGCTGTTGTATCATTCGACTTGGGTGATGATCATTTTTTGGGTTCCTTACGCCATGGGTAAAACGGGACCGACGACAGCTTTGTCGTCTCTTTGTCTGGTTAGAGGTTGTAACTCATGAATTTTAATAGTAGATGATTTTCTTTTTTTTATTTAACTCTACAAGGTGAAAAAAATATTGATGTTAAGCAACGGTAAAAAAGAAGGCAATTGATACAAGGTTTTTTATGACTCCTTTTTTGCGTCAATTGCTAGGTGTTTTAATTATTTATTTCGATGTTCGAAATCAAGTAGTTTCTGAGTCCGCATTCAAGGCTCTACAAAACTGAATTTTTTTATTAGTTTTTTTACGTAATTAATAATTATATCTTGACGGTTTACTCACACGTATTTATCGGGATAGCCCAATTAGTTTCGGACCAAACACGAGTCCCTTAATCATGTTATTACAACAAAACTGTTTTACCTGCACATCATCAACTACTTTCATCAATAATACTTTCTTTTCCTAAAACACAAAAAAAGGAAATCAAGGATATCTCGACATTTGTTTATACAAAAGTGTTAAAGAAAATTACAGTGAGTCAATCGCGGCTCGTGTAAAGAGAATTGCCCGATACTCTCGATTGAGACAGCCGGTAAACACGAGCTTGTATTTCTTCCAAGAAGTTCGCTTTAAAAAGCAACAATAAATTGGTTCTGAGCTAACTTATAGCTTCGGGTAAGGTTGGTAAAGGCTGGAGATAGTGTAGGAATTGTATGGGAAGGGGTTCTAGTAAAATAGTAAACAAATATTTTTATTTACGCCCAACTATTTTGTTGTAACTTATGAATAACGTGATTTCTTTTGTATATATCAATTCATCAAGACTAGCTGTATAATAGCTTATATGACGGTGTCATATTAAATTGGCCACATAAGGTTTACTATAATACCCTAACTTGCTGTTGTCCGCGACTTTGCCCGCGCGAATTTCGGTTATAGCTGCAAAAACCACCGTATGACGTAATAGGATAAAAATAGATATGTTAATCCAGTGTAGTGTCAGCTAACTCAATACTAAACTTCATTCAAATTATACTGTTGCTGTTTGTCCATTCATACTTACAAACCTTTGCGTTTATTTAATTAAAAGGATTTGCAGTACAGTTACTTCCATTTCTTTTGGCAAAACCGTCTCTAATCCCAACCTTTGTATTCACAAAAAAGTATTAGCTTTAAAGAAGATACAAACGAAATTGTCTCCCAAAATACACTTACTTTCAACTTACAACTGCATCCAATTATTCGCGAACTCCACTTACATTGAATTAACAAATTAACTAAACCCACCTGCACACTAAAAACTCTTTTCTCTTTAAATGGAGATTACAAAACTATTGAATAAAACCACCTAGTTAGCATACCTACACTGGCAAATTAAACGCTCGCGTATAAGTCCGGAACAAACTCGCAAAATTAAAAGCCCGTGTGTCCCAAACTTACAAATTGTTCCCGTCTTCGTATTGGCAGAATCTTTACCCAGATAACATCCAAATAAGATTCAACCTTACCCCTAGAGTCTTAAAACTCATTTTGCTTTATTGTAACAGCGAAAATAAATTTGCATCAATGTGTCTGAGCCGGAATGGAAAACGTCGGTAGATCTGTTCTTAGATTTCCGTGTTGAAATTTTGGAATGGTTTACCGCGGTACCGGTAAAGGTGCGGATTAAATTCGGATTTAGCGGTAAATCGCGATAATTTCCAACAGTAAGACATGACTTAGAAGTTTGGACTGAGATGTTAGAATGATGCGAAAGGATCATTGTTTTTATGTCTGAGTATTATTTCTTTTTTTGGTAATCAGTTTCATATCAGTTCTCAAGCCAACAGGTGCATAAGACTAACATTTATAGTAAAATGAAAGTTAACAAATAGGAATAGTCAAGCAAAATAAGTATTAGCATAAAAGTGTTTTAAAAACCGATGGAATCGTTTCACGAATGGAAGTTTCTGTAAGGCTAAGTAATGAATAAAATTGATTGGCTCTTAAGACATCCCTCCCTACGCCTACTCGCTATCCCCAGCGAAAAACTCCCTTATGTTTATTAATATATTTCAGTATCTCGCATTAAAATACTTCGATAATGTTATGTAAAAAATATAGAGATTTATTTATAAAAATATTATTGTGAGTACACTAATTAAATAACGAATTTAATATTAAGAAATTTATAGATCACCAATAATTTGTCGGAATCGTCATCATAATTTCTTCGTAGGAATTCCACTGCTGGGCATAAGCCTTCCCGAAAGAATTCCAGAACCAGAATAAATAACTACATTACAGAAAATTACGTAACATCAATTTAAATACAGAGCAATTGGTAAACAAGACATCGAAAACAACTTCCTTAGCATTATTAACACTAATTATAAATTAACACTATTCCCGTTCGTTACATTTCTTGTAAATAATTTATGCTAAACATTAACCACACGCGGGGATACGTAGATATCGGAAACCACTCGAATACATCCAATAATTACATTTGGTCTCAATTCATGCGAATTACATCTTTACTGGAAACTAGATTATCTATAATATGAGTAATTAATGATGATTGTATTAAGCTTTATTAAACCTAATTAAAATAATTGGTATTTCTGTTCATTCTCTACCAGTAATATTTAGGTTAAGAAAGGCTGAAAATATTAATAAATTTAAAGTGTCTGTTTATAATACTTATGCATATTATACGGTACCTACATACACCAAAATATCATATTTTTTAGTTATTGTCCGTCTGTTCGTTTGTTCCCGCTAATCTCTGGAATGGCTGGACCAATTTCGACAGGATTTTTACTGGCAGTTAGCTGATGTAATAAACAGTGACTTAAACTACTTTTGTTATATTATTTCAGTAAATAAACTAATTAACATTTTTGTTAAATTCCACGCGGACGAAGTCGCGGCAGTAGTTTTTAATATCAATAGGATCACTTCATTTACCTATTTCATATAAACTTTTTTACAAAGTCTCTTTATGAGATATTTAAAAAGGAACATCTTTTTGTAAGCATTCCTTGTGGAAACGTAACCGGTTCTTATCACGTAGGTGAATAAAATATTATTACTTCAATAATAGCGTAGTGGTTATGGGTCACCACACCAATGCTCGCATCTGCTGAACGTGTTGCGGGTTCGATTTCCTCATGGAAAGCGTGTGTTTGTGTGATCCACAAATGCTTATTCTAATTCCACCTGCTCCTACTCCTTAACATTCACACAGCGCTATCTAGTCTAAAATTATGTATACTAAAGTAGCTAGTGTTACAAGTACTAGATAACTAATAAACATACTTTTATATAACTAAAAACTTATATTTTATAGATAACACCCAGACACGAAAGAAATAATCGTACTCATTACTTAAAAAAATCTGGGTGGGAATCGAACCCACGACCTCCGGTATGGCAGTCTGTGCCACTAACTACTAGACCAACAATCCAGTGAGGAGTAAATTGCTTAAAGTGGAACAAAAATGTTTAATCTACTTCAACCATTTACTTAGTGCAAGTTCTTTGGGGTTTTGTGAAACCTTTTTGCATAACTAGAATTAAATTACTAAGTAGGTACGTAGAATTTATACAAATAAATCTAAAATAACAATATCTAAACACAGACCCTCAGATGGACCATACTTACATGGACTATTAGAGCAATTAACATTTAGTGATCAAATATCTCCTAATACCCATATCCTTATATCTCGACTAGCCCCTATCCATCAACGGTCAATGTATTTAATCGATTAATCTCCGGATCCTCATTAAATGATATTAGTAAGCCCAGCATAAGTCAATAAATTATCCTATTCAGCCTTTTCTCAAACTGTGTTGTAGAACCGCCTAAAATATGAATATAAAAAAGCATGCCGATATTACAAGCAAAACTAGCTTATAGTTACTTCTTCATGCTTAAGCACGTGGAATAATTCTCATCAAATTGAGTATGGAGGTACGAGCTGAAAACCTGGAACTGCGAATAAATATCCACATGATTACAAACTGGTATTATCAATAAACAAACGCAATATTCTCACAATTTATCCTGGCTTTCTAAAAGCTAACTTATCAAATGTACTGTCCAAAAGCCGGTAAACCGCAGAAAAAATGTTGAACCGGCTAATCAAGTTTACGTAAACACTCAGGCCAAACTTAAAAACTTCAAGATTTCAGCTTCAGAAAAAACGAGCCCACGAATAACTAAACATTAAGCTGTCAAACACACATAACTCATCTAGTTTATCAAAGCATAAGATTCATCATGCCCTCAGCACTAAACCCCGCATTTACAACTACACATGTTTCCATGTTCTCGTCCATCGTATGATTTTGCGGTCCAACCATTTGTGTCTGTTTGAGGGCCCTTGCATAAACATGAGCGTTCGACTCGGAAATAGCACGCCCGCTATCTAGTTATGGGGGGCAGTTTACTTCTTACTTACGAGGTTACTCCTAAGTGATTTTTGGTGATGTTTTACCATTTTTATTGGGAGAACGGTTGGGTTTGACGTTTGATGGCTCCGAGGGTTATGTGAGCATGTAACTAGTGTTCACGCGTTACTTTAGCTATCCTTTTCGTTTGTGTTTATTGCGTTGGGATATTTTATTAACTTGGAATACTTGTACGAGTCTGTGTTTGGAATAAATAGTTGTGAATCGTACTGAGATGTTGATATGTTTACTTTACTATCTTATTAGATTAAACAGAATTGTTATAAGCATTATAATATTGATAGTTAAGTACCTACATAGAAGCAAGTTTTCATAAATTAAATACAAACACGAATTAAATGTAGAAAACAAAAACTTTGGCAGGACTCAAACCAGTACCTCCTGATTCAAGACAACAATCGCTGTGTCAAAAATGCTAACCGCTGGTCCCAAAAAAAACAACTCAACACAAAGACACGTAGTCTAAATCTCACAAAGCAACAACACATACATGATAATGTTACGTATTTATGCGTCTTCAATTATGCATTTAAACGTATATTCTTTTTTATTAAGCCAGCAATCCTGAGGAATTTTTAGGGGTCTCTGTTGCCACGTCAGAAACCTAGAGGGCGGCTTCAAAACTCTGACACCAGGTTATAACTTGGTGTTTTTCTTCTAATCGTAAGGTTCGTTCATAAGCCAACTTTGCGATAAGAAGAAAAAGGCAACATGTGAAATGAATTGTCAGACCGCACACTTAAATCTGTATGCTAATAGTATCAGATACCCGAGACATTTAGGTACTACCGGAACAACAAGGCCACAGCACCATGAATTGTAGAACAAGCAGTCCTGCTTAATTCCAGTAGTTTTTGTGAGTTAGTACCGCATGCGCCTGAGTTGTGGACTTGTAGGTAGATTGTCTTGATTAACGATAGCTGATGGGAACTGGCCTCTAGTAAATATTGGCCATTCTTAGTGACTCATTATGTAATCATCTTTCCATTTACGTCAAGTTGTGTTTGACGAAAAGAGGTGGACTATAATTATATCTGTTTCACTATCTTGGTTTTGTAAAATATTTATTTTTCATATCTTCATAGTACCTAACAAGACCCTTTAGAAACGTCAAAATAAAACGTCAAGCTAATGTCCGTAGCTATGCACGGTTCAACTCGCTCAAACGATTCGACCAATTTTGATATGGAGTTAGGTGACACCCTGGATCAACAAATACTACCTACTTATTAACCGATTGCGTCAAAGTAGGGATAATATTTCTGCAACTAATAACGATATTCGAGCGGGAAAAGTCGCGGGGAACTACTAGTATAAAATAAAACTACAGCTACTTACAACGTACATTACCTACCTGTTCCCGAAACACTATAAAGGGTCTTAGTCAACAATACGCCTATCGCTAATATTCTTACTGAACCCATAAACCGGTAGATAGGTTACAAGGCAAAATACTCGTAAACTTTGGTCGAGTAATCAAAGTAGTAAAGTTTGATGTTTTCACATCAAGATTTACAAGCTCCTAAACCTTGAAAATGTACGTTAAATTGTAATTAACTTCTGTAAAGAGTATTGAGAAAGAGAGAGAAAGAGAATTGGATATTTTTCAAGTAACACGTAAATAAGAAATGACGATACAATTATTTGAAATCTCGTGTGACGTCATGTCATAGTACACTTTATACTGACATGTGACGTTTTTTCACCCACTTTCATGCAGTTCATCTTTAAAGCGTTACAAGTTCGTATTTTTTTCGAAATCTGAAACTAATTACTTTTTTTTATTAAAATATCTAGTTGCGTCAGTGGCATACGTTACCCAGATATCCTATATTTCTGAAGAAATGGGGGTTATTGCTATTTTGTTTCATGATCAAGCCCGACTTCTTAGCAAAACCTTTTTTAAAATACTAAGCCTATACCTAAGCTCCTTGGGTATCGGTTTCTAGTCTCCCCATATCAGCTTTCATTTGCACCGGAATTAGAGTACACCGTATGGAACAACTACCTATCTGACTCGCACAATCCATTTTACTGGCTAACACAACAGTTCTTTGTAAGGCTGGTTGTCAGAATTGAAATAAGGGCTGTTAACGGTCAACATACGACTGTCGGGGTAATGGCTTAACGTGGTTTCCGAAGCCCGGGTGTGTTTTAAATTCCTGATGGAACACCACCCATCCATGGGCATTGACTGCCGAGTGGTATAGCTCACCACGCCAATTACCACTGTGCGCGACGTATTGCGGGTTCGATCCCCCCGTAGTACTAGAATTTGTGCGTTCCACAAATGCTTGATCCAGGTCTGGAAGTTGAATGTCTGTGAAACCCCCAGCGACAGAAAAATTAAAGTCCTAAGGACTTTAATCTTGTTGTATGTGTCCTTAGGACTTTAATCTGCGGAGTCATCATTATAAGTTAAAAAAAATAGACACCATTTACCACAGCTTAACCTCTTTTCAAACTAAAGATTTTCACATAGATACGAGTCTTTCTAATGGTCGAGAAAATCTTCGAATTTTATTCAATTGAATTTAAGGTAAAAAGCCCTAACGAGAAATTTCATTTAACATTTTCTGTTGGCAATTCTGATATCTAGGTAGAGATCTCTTAATAACCTAAATGACCTATTAATTTTATCCATATTTAATTTAATTGCAAATGACTAGACATTAAGCTCCTTTAATATCCAATTTATTGAAGTCTTATAAAAACCCACTTTACCAAGTATACTTAGAACTTCTACTTAATAAATGTAAGTTAATATTTTTCTTCAGAAATGAGTCTTATAAGTGAGAGGTAAGTACTTTGAATATTATATTTTATTCCGTGTTTGATATAGGTATATAGTGCTCGATTAATTTTAATGTGACTATTCGACATCATAGATTTAGTGCTTTCAATTACGTATATGTACCATTCATTTATTCGTCCTGGCCAGTAACAAATACCTATCTTTTTTACTGGCATGCCTCAGCGAGAATCCATCTTAGAAGGATGCAGCTTTGTAACAGAGTCAGAACTATTCAAAATCTTCGTCGTTTAAACCGGTTTATTATCCATTCCACTTTTAAACTATTATTATAAGCCTATATTGTCCCATTACTGGGCAAAGGCCTTGCTCTAATTTTTCCATAACGCTCAGATATCATAAGACACTATCAAAACACAGCCGCAGAGTCACGCCCTATTCGTTAAAGATACCCAAACAGTCACAGGTTGGCAAAGATTAACTACGTTTGAAGTTAGAGTTTATTTCTTAGAGTTCTAGTGCACACAAAGAGATAGGGACAAACTAATCCAAGTCTCAAACTTGGGAGACCTGTTGGAGTTAGGAAGCGTTAAAAGACTCCTGCAGTAAACGAACGACTTGACGACTAAGGATCGTAGAGCAAAATCTACTGTTTATCTGTTTATACCAAGATGGTTTCCAGTTTACCCAGTAAATTAATTGAAAGAGTTAGATGCGCAGGAGACGTCAGAAGTATGAAAACAGGAGATGGCGTTTTTTTGCCCGTTTTTTCTATAAGAATGAGATTTTGGAAATGCGTAATAAGAATCAGTTGATTAAAGTTTCCAAAGTGCCCAAAACGACCTTCTTGAAATAAAACTTATTTTCTCATGAAGCGTACATAACTTGAAAAAGATAAGGAAAATACCAAAATATCAAAAGATTCAGGTAAATGACAGCATATAATAATAAAATAATAATAAACCAGTCTATTAATGTCGCAATGTTGGACATAGACCTCTTCCCGTATAGGGGAGATTTGAGCATTGATCACCAAGCTAGCTCACTGCGGATTAAATTAGCGATTACAAATTCCAACATTTGGCATCCAGGTTTCCTCACGAAGTTTACCTTCACCGTTTATCAGTTACGTGTTAGAATAATTAAGAAAGTACATGTAACTTTTGAAAAAGTCACATTGGTACTTGCCTGTGCTGTAGATCGAACCACCTCGTGTATACAAATCCATAAAATATATGTAGTACCGTAATCCCACCACGACTTTTGTTTAATAACAGTCCATTGAATTACATTGTTCGTGGCGTGAAATGCCAGTGATTTTAGCCCACGCTGAGAGCACTACGCCTACGCCGTGACGTGTTGGACTTGCATGAACGAATCACCCTAATCTATTCCTATCCCCGATACGGCGAAAACGCTTACGCAATACGCATGCTCTACATATCATCGGCAAATAGACACACGTGACGTATGTATTAACAATCGACTAAAATCACTCAAAATGTGTCATGTTATGGAAGGATATGTTCGGGGCAAATTCTATCTTCATCATTTGGTATACATAGTTGATGAACAAACTTGCTGTGCCCATCAGGGTCCGTAATTGTGACAGTAATTTTATATTTTTCATCTGTATAATATTATGGAATGCAATAAACTATACAAAAATTAATATTACTATAAATAATCTGGTATCTGGGTTAAAACTAATACGCCGCTGACGTGGCTAAACACACCCCTTTTTATTTGATGTGAGTGAGTTTTACACGTCGTTCAAAAATAGGTATGTATATATTTTATTAACAATATATATTTTATAATATTTTATTTGCGCTTCACATAGTATACATAGCTATTATACTAGATATATAGGTAACAATTATGAACCCTGACGGGCACGGCAAAAATAGAACAAGAAAGGGTAACTACGACTAATTTGTACTTAAGCTAAAATATAAGACCACACCTCGTTTCAACCTTAGTACTGACCTCATGATATCTATAATCTACATTATAATAGATCTAGAACAGTTTGCAACCCGCGGACAAAGTTAATTAAAACTACAGCTTCTTATTGATTATATTAATCTCTTAAGTACCTGAAGAGTTTATAATTAGAAGAAAACCGCTATTAAAATGTAATTTTGATTTTAAATTAAAACAAAACAGTTTTATAAATATACTGTAGGAATGAAAGTGATGACTAGGATATCATTATGTAGATGGCTTTTGTTTTTTTATTATGCCATGTTATACATTGATTTGATAACCAGCCAGCACATCAAAAATTCAATTCGTTCAAGTATCTATTTACATTATTATATTATGTTAATATGTAATGGATTTTGAATTCCAACTTATACTATTCTATTTATGAGGTTATTAACCTAACCAAATCTGCCTTAAATAAATAAATGATTACTTCTTCTTTCCGTCTTTGGTATTCTTCTTTCTTCGATTTTTTTAGGTTTTTAATTTGAACGCCCAGTAACATGCCACTCCAATCAAAAAATTAACAGTTTATTGAGATTGACTGGCATTTTGCTCTAGTGGTTAGTGGCCCTGACTGCTATACCGGAGGTCGTGGGTTCGATCCCCACCCAGGACAAATGTTTGTGTGATAAGCACGATCATTTGTTCTGTGTCTGGGTGTAATTTTTCTATAATAATACGTATGTTTTTAGAAATACATAAGTATGTTTATCAGTTGTTGTACTCATAATACGAGTTACTCTTGTAAACTTAATTTGAGACTAGATGGCGTTGTGGGAATGTTGAAGAATATTTAATTCTCAGTTAAGGATATTATAAGTATCCAAAATCCATATAAAAATCTCACCAATTAAACACTTTTATAGCAGTTATTATAGAAGAAACACGCTTTGGATTGGCAATTACGCTGGCAGCTGTTGGCACAAAACTATTTAATTAACAAGGTGTAATTACGAAAAGGCCATAAAAGGCGATGAAGTTATCAATACATGGAAATTATGCATGGATTGAATGGAGCTTTCATGAATGGGTAATATAATTTTTCTTACAAGCTCTGTATTTTTGCTGTACGTTTTATTTCTACCGTTTTTAAAGCGCCTCTCGTAGTAAGGAGTTTTATCCTTGTATGGAGAATATATTTTATCTTATTGTTAAAAAAACAGTAAGGTATTTAATACTTGTATCGCGGGGCCTTTCATAGACATTCAATTCACATGTACACAGATACCCACACTCAGAATAAGCGTCTATGGGTCGCACAAATTCTTGTACTACGCGGGGATCGAATTCGCAACCGTCGCGTAAAATTGTAGGTAATTGGCGTAGTGACCTATATCACTCCGCTATCTGTGCAGTATTTTACAAAAATTCGAAACATTCTCACAGTGACACTCAGAACTAGCATTTATTTTTCACGCTAATACTGCTACACGCTAAAATTATCCTAAGCTGGGATTGAACCTGTGCACGCAGTGGTCATTAGCGTGGTAACCTATACCGATTGGCTATCCATGCAGTCATATGTTACAATACTGTGCAGTTGATGCTGTGATAGCCTTCTTGTAAGACCGCAAAACTGCCAAGTTAAAGGTCCAGCGACTGATCTCTCTTCGGTCGTGTCGCATTACTGTCCTACCGGGCTATGGGAGGAGGAACAAGGTTTGCCCCTGTGTTTGCGCACACGTTTGTGCATTATAATATTGTAACACTAGCCGCCATGCTCGAAATCGGTCCGGATATTAGAACTGTGCAGTTTTGCAGGCTCTATTACTTACTCTTTCGCTATTTTACTCTTTCAATTTTGCTTTTAGAGTAATTTGTAAAGATAAAACTATGTCGGTAATATGAATGCCTAGCTTAAGTGCCCACTTTTCTCCGCTTTTTCCATGGCCTATAGTTTTATACGGGAAAAGATCACACCCACAAATAAAACTGGAATACCAATCACTCATTGAATGCAAACAAAATATTATGAGCAAATAAATTTCCACAATTAACTAAACATTTTTTTTCAGTATTTATTGTAATTGGCGTCAAACAATACGAATATTTTTGTATCATTGTTTTAAATTAATTTGCAATTATTTAATTAATAAATGTTTTAAATTATTTAACGTGGAATGTTTGTTCATTATTGTATTTATATTACAGAGCTGAAAATTAAATGTAAGGACCCGTTACATTTTATATATCACTAGCTCTTGCCCGCGACATCGCTCGCGAAAAAAAAGGGGTGAAAAATAGATAAATAATATCTAATATAGAATAGAATAGAATAGAATAGAATACTCTTTATTGTACACCATAGTTATAGCTGTGAAAAAGTAAATTCTATACAGTAAGGGTACAATGGCGGTCTTATCGCTAATAGCGATATCTTCCAGACAACCTTTGGATGGACAGGAAAAAAGAAGATATACAACGTGTAACGGAAATAACGCACATCCACAGACACCCCAAAAAGAATATCCTTTTTTATCCACAATTAATGTATTGAAACATTTTTATCATTGTCTTTGATATTTGTTTTTATTACATATTGTCAGAATAATTTGTACAAATAATTCGCAAAACGCGTGGGCGCCCTATTGCTCAATACGTTACGCGCGCACACAGACGCAAGTGGAGGTCTCGCAGCCCGCGCGGCTTCTCCAATACCTACTATCATAAGTTCATAAAATCATAACATACGAAAAGTAAAACCCTTAAAACCAATTTGAAAACCTAAAGAGATTATCTACATTCTTATGTACGTAGATACTATGACGTCTTTGCATAAAATTGTTTATGTTTATTATTAGAATTGTTTAGTATGAATGATTTTAATAACCGTAAGTTATTGTTATTGAAATGCTGATAGAGATGAACTTGATAGGTACCTAAACAAAGGCGGCGTGTTTAAAAGATATTAATCATAATAATTAAACAATGAGAAACTTACATGTTTAAAATTAATCGGCACTCTACGACGGCGTCCTGTTTTTAAAACACTTTCAAAATGTCCACCACCTTGTTCTATGCACTTAAAAGCTCGTTTACGCAATTGTTGTCGCAATTCACTTAACACTAGAATGTCCCTTTTCACTGTTTCAAAAGCAGCCACTATCCTATCTTTAAGGTCCTCGGCACTTGTTGATTCGTCACAATACACTAGGTCTTTTTGCGGTCAACACTCGTGCCGTGCCGTGCCTATCATTAAATGTTCTACACGCTAATGCTACGTTATCACCACACTGTGCTAGAGTCCTCACCATCTCGGTGTACTGTACGTTAGTATACCGGAAAGACATCGCGCGCGAAAGTTTTGTTTTGACAAATAATGACAAACATTCACTGATAACGACCGGCCGATGACTAATGCGAGGAAGCGCGAGCCACGCGGGCGCCGCCGCGCCGGCGCCGCGCTCGGCTGTCTCGCTCTTTCCTATTGTATTACGTATTTCGGCGGTCCTTTTTATGTATCTTTGTTAGTGTTTGAAAGTGTGAACTTGTGTGTGTGTTTGAAAGTGTGAACCGCTGTGAATTGCTAAAGCCTTATTGCATCGACTTAAGGCTCATTTTCGTTTACTTCGAGTGCTTTATGAAAATAGTGTCTACAATTTAATTATTTCTAAATAATTTTTTGGTAAAAAAATGGATTCTGTTATCGATTCTGAACAAAGTAGTTTCAGGATGTGCGTTAATTATGTTACACGGTGTATATAGAGGTAGATGAATGGTGCACTGTTGTAAATATGCTCATAAAAATATTGCCATATAGAAATAATAAATACATACTACTAAATAAATACGTAATAATAAATAATATACTTCACCATTAGCGAAATTAATTACAAAGAGTAATGGTACAATGTTGGTCTTTGTTGAGCTTATACAGAAATTTGCCGTTAATACTAAGCTAAAATTCTCTACTTCATTAGTGCATGTTGGCTTTTTCCGGTGGCTTCGCCCATGTCGATTTCGGTTATAGCTACAAAACTTAAACCTCCTATACGTCATTAAGTAAAAACTAGCATATAATTTAATAATCAATTTAATTCAAATTGGTTCAGCCGTTCAAGCGTGAAGGAGTAACAAACATCCATCCATACTTACAAACTTTTCCGTTTATAATATTAGTAGGAAATATCCTATATTAAAGTTGGAAAGTACATAACAAGTAATGACATGTCAACTTGGTGACATTATCCTACTTAAAGAATAAATAATTCCATACATCCATACAAGAAAAACATAAAACAAATTTCAATAAAAACACGTCATCGAGAACTAAAAATATGAACATTCAACGTTGTAAGTCGAGATATCTATCAATAATATCAAAGTTTATTACACCGTAATAGCCAGTTCCTTTGTTTTAATAACGTCGAGTTCATGTAACGTCGCCTTCACGAACCTTAATTATAGTCAAAGGTGCATATTATTGTACAATCAAAATCAGCTTTTATTACAAAGTGCTAAAGTTGAATTTTGTAATTATACTCTTGATGGATGGAATGAGCCGATAACTAATGCTTTCAATAGTACTTGGTAATAAGTATTTTTAAATAACACTTATTTTTGTATCTGTTTTTGTCACATTTCCGTTAGATTTTAGGGTTACGTACATTGAAAAAATAAAACGAAACCTTTATAGGATCACTTTGTCATCTGTCCGTCCGTATTTCATCATCCAATTTTGTTTAGTAGGGCGAGTCAGACTTGCACTTGACCGGATTTTTGTGAAATAAAATAAAATCATTTATTCTGTAAGTAGGATAGTCATATCACTTTTTCAAATCTTAAATAAGTTTTGTGCTCGCTAGATTCGATTTTTCCTAGCTGACTACCCTGAGAAAAAATGTCGAAACAAACTCAGGATCTAGTCAGTCACAAGTATGTGCGCTGACGCGCACATGCTTGTGCTTGTGCACTTTAGTATGTTCCGCGTAGTTCGAAGTTGGTCAGGATATTTTACTATTGTCATCAAAAAATCTCGTCAAAGCTTTCAAATTTCCATCAGGCAAACACGCACCTACCACCGCGACATCGTCTAATATTTAACAAACAACAATTACCATTACAGGAAACCACATTCACACCTCCCATTTTGTCGGCTGTTCATCAATACGAAACAGGGTTGTTACTCTGCAGAATAATTCAGATCATCCCTTGGGACGAACCCGAATCAGACCGCTTTATTATTTAATATACAGGGTGGTTAATCCTACCCTTTGGGACGAAAGGTGTCAGTTTTGTGACCCCTAAATTCTAACTTCCCGTTGTTCATTTTTGGGTGACATTTTGTTCGTGATTTTTAACTTTTTGATGTGACTGCTTGGGTAGGGATAAATGTCAGTGTGAAGTGCTTAGGTTTTATCGTTCTACACATTCGTAACTTTAAAAAGTTTACACGCATTCTTCGATTTTGTCTTACAATTAATTCGCTCCTAAGATTTTAGCTATTAACGTTTTTAAAGAAATAGAAAGTATTCTAAATTCAATTGACTGCTTCTAATAGTTATATTTTAGTAAAAAAGAAGAGATACTAGGAAAACAACGTAAAATATATATTTTTTTTAATTTGAATTAGGTTTTAGTTTTGTTGTCAAACAGCTCTCATAATAAAAACGTTTACTTATCCATAAAAGTACAGACAGGTGAAAAATATATAACGTCCTCAAATAATTTGAATAGTGTGAAAAACATATTGATACCTAACACGAAAGTGACGGATAGATGTTGGATATGATAATGGCTATGTAAATGAGTGATCCAAGTATTTACATAGTTTTCGGTCCATTACGCAGTGTTGTAACTATCCTAATCGTTTACATACTATTCTATCTACCTGCTGTTATATCTTCGAAACTATTATGAAGCCCTAGTACCTAATGTAGATGACTTTATATTATAGTCATATTAATTTTAGAGTATTTTTTCTTATTCTGTCTAACCAAAAATATTTTGTTCAACAAGGCCTGCATGCCCTGCATGTTGGGCCTGTATTCCCGCGTAAGCATTTAAAAAGGAATGGGTTTCTTCCGTTGAAGTCATCCCGTGAATCAAAAGAGATACAATCATAAATAATAAAGATAATAAGTAACTTCGAATCAAATGTTTTATAAAGATCATATTCGGGTCAGCAACTATCCATTTCCTTTTCGGCCTATTCCCGGTAATTTCACAAATTCTTTATTTGGCTAACTCTGAACGATAAACAATATAATAACAACTAAATATCGTCCAATAAGATAATATTTGTCGCAAATAAAAGATTTATAATAAATATATAAACATATTTCTACCAGTTAAGCGAAAAATTGGCCTTTTCTATTTCCTTATTGTTGAGCTTATAAAAATATTATTTGCTATACGAATTTCGACTTTATTACGTGCTTACAAAGTATGGATTGGCATGTAAGGAGGTTATTAAAAGAAATCGGTTCAATGTTTATTAACGCGTATAAAGTTTATTCTTATGTTAACTCAGGTATGTTTGGAGAGAGTATTTACTGAACTTTGTTGATTTTACGATTTTGTAATGGTGTTTCTATTGTAGGCAAGTCAAAAAATAATAAAAAGGTTTGTTAATCCTTAAGGAATCGCATTTCAAAAACATATATAATACACATGAATAAATGACATCCTGGTTTTGAACAGTCATTAATTGTACACAATTTTTACTGTGTATCTCATGCGGGAATTGAAAGTATCATCCAATTTTTTTCTGTCTCTGGCTTGAATTGATAATAATTAAATCATTTTGTAAAAAATCCATTCATTTAGGTAGTAAATCTTGAAAATGTATTAAGTTCTTACATACGTCGTACATCCTAACTAATACAATATACCTAGCTATGTGTTTGTTTGAAGAAATAACGTAGGCATATTTTTGCCCCAATAACCGACATCCACGCAAGCGAAACCACGACCATAAGCTAGTAATATAATAAAAAATAAATTACTTAATCGTAGCTTTAGTACAAGCATTTGAATTAAATAACTAATCTAGACAAAATGTTATTGCATTTTCTTTAGGAGTAGAAGTTGGCCCGAGTTTGGAAGTCTGCCTAATTGTAATGGGAGTGTAATCCCTGTGTTACTACAGACAATCTGGACTATTAAGCCAATCACAATGCTGTTTCATTGGGTATTTTTTTAATAGTACACGAACAGAAAAAAATATGTGTATAAAGTAACTTATATTGTTTTACACACAAAAATATAATATTATACTTCTACTATATTATTATAAACGCAAACGTTTTTAAGTATGGATGGATAGATGTTTGTTACTTTTTCACGTTCAAACGGATCATCATGATAATAAATTTTCATGACGTTTAGTTTAATTTTTTTTTTTAATTACCCAAGTTAGTCAAGTCAACAATTGCATACTTTTTTTTCACCCAGAGGCTTCCCCATGCACTTTCTCCGCTCTGGGGAGGCCTGAGAGGCGTGCCGGACTCTTACCGGCTTAAACCACCGGAGTGCTTCACCCTTCCTTTTTACCAGGGACCACGGGAACGCAATGCAAACTACCGTGATAAACAAATGCATACCTATCATCATCATCAGTGGCCTCTAACATCTATGACAGAATCGAAACAGCAACCGTGTTAATTTATTTGCTTTTGGCACTTGCACTGGTAGCTAACAAGTCAATCAAGTACCAAATTGCATGCATAGAGCAACTCTTAAAAACAATTGCGAAACCAATGGATATTAGGCCACATTTTGGCGTATTTCCCGCCATACCTCGCAACTAGACAATACGCATTTCCCCTATAATCATAACGAGTAACAGTATCTTCATGATGCTGCACGCCACTCACAGCGCTTGTTAAAACTAAGGCCGTGTCAGCATGTCCGTCCGGCATTACAGTTTTATGTAACGTACTGACAGACTGTCGATTTATATTTTGGTTCATTCATACACAGTTTATACAGAGTTAAAAGAGGGCTTTTTTGTATTCGTTTAGTTTTCCATTGCGTTTCTGCAAACTGTTTGGATGATGAGTGGAAAATTATGGTTGACTGTCAAACTTCTGTTTAAATTTTAAACGGAAGATAAACATTAGAAAGGCTATTGATTATTGGTTGTACTTAACAACTAATTTAGGATATACCTCAAACAATCAAAATAAGATTATCCTTCAAACTTTTAAATTTTCTCAGTTTATCTTAATAATTATAGTGAGAGATCTTTAACACCATGAGATTTTTTTAATCTACTTTTGTTTCGAGGAGGCTTTGCCCAACAGTTAATCGCTGTAGGTTAGGAAAATATGTTAAGAAAAAAATATCTTGATACTAAATATCAACAACTACTTATTTTCTTCCAATTTAACCTCTTCTAATTTGAACCTGCCTCTACAGCGGGACTGCGGCACAACAGGACAGGAGACATAATTACCCACGTGTCAATATATCCGCGGCGGCTACAAATCGTTCGAGACACCGCCCCGTGACATCGCTCAATACGTCACTGTACATTGTACTCGGGATTTACGTATGCTAAATAGGGATTTACAGAAGGTAATATGGGATAATTTGATTATTATTATAAAGAATTTTTAGATAGAAGCCTAACAGTTTCCCTTGTGGGTGTATAAAAGTTAGCCTTCGTGAGTTATCCAGTCATCCATCCATAGTATGTAATGTCCAACCACACAATATTATCATAATTAGTCTAGATGTTTAAGCGTAAATAAGTATATAGTTTGCAGACACCATTTTTTCTATTATAAACGTGATAACAGTTAGATATAGTCCGGATACACGTAAAATATTTACAAACTTATAATCAATGTACTAAAGTTTTGCTTGTCTACTTTCTTTCTTTTAATTGTTTCAGCTTGATTATCCCTAGTTGGATATTATCCATGCGTCGATCGACAATTTACAACGATTCAACTTTCAAACATTACATTGACGTTTTATCACACTCAAAACAAAACAGACTGGAACTTCTAACCCCACTTCGCAACTGATTTTCAATATTGGAATATTCAGCACAAGGGGACATGTTCCAACATGTTATTGCTTCGGTCAAGCTATGTCAATTTACACTGAGGCTTACCTAAAAACTATTCGTGACCTACTTCATGCATGCGTACATGATATGCAGGCATGCATGGACGCATGGATTTAGAATCGACTTGTTTTCTTTCAAACAATCAAAGCTATCGTTATTCTTTTGTTTATCTTTTGTTTCGTCCAATATTTATTTAGCTATAGGCTTAAGCTGCAGAACTATTAAGCTGTAGTTTTTTATCGCGAGATTCGGTTGGTCGAGAGTAGTAGTAGAGACCTTATTTGAGGGTTTTTGTGTAAACCATTTTGTATGAAAAGCTGTTTCAAAGTACGTTGCGTGGAAATCCGCGATATATGAAAAAGTTTGGGTTACATAAATAAATAAAAATATTTTTGTGACAAAATTGAATTATTTCCAAAAAGCAACATAACAGTTTCCTAGATTTTATTCTCAGTTTCAGTTTCGGGAAAAAGTAAACAGCATTTATTTTTTGAACGAGTGCAAAGCCAATTCACGTAACCTTTATTTATTTATGGGCCTCCAACAAAGGTTGTACACATCAAATTCTTAAATCAAGTACAGGGGTAAAAAAGTAGGTATTTAAAGTTGAACAAACTTGAAAGTAATAAACAGACCAATAAATTTCCATAATTCAAATAAACATAAATAATCGTACAGAAATAAAAATGCCGTACCTAAAAATAGAAAGGTACCAATTTATTTATATCCACTCGGAAAATACAAAAGGACCTTTTTACATAGCATCTCAACTATCCAAGGCCTTTTAGTCTGAGATTAAAATTTCGAAGGGATCAAATCCTTAATGAGTTAACATATATATACGTTATAATATAATAGAAATACCCTTATGAAAATGTAGGTATGAATGTAGATGCTAAAAATATGGATGAGAATTTCCTTTTTTTGGTACTCAATACTTGGTACTTTATTTGCTCTTCACTATGTATATTATATAGGTCTTATTATGTATACATTAGTAACAATTGTTAACCCTGTCGGTCACGGCAAAAGTTGATCAGAATTGGCTGTCTAAGCCTATATGTTTTATACGGGTTTAGGCAACCAAAAAAGGAAATTCTGGTGAAAAATATAGTACCTAAATCTGTGTTTAAGTAGGTTATTGTTAGAATTGTTTTAAATCTCATTTCAATTTGGACAGGCATACATAAACACAATACGTGAATACTTACACATCTTACGGTACGTTCACACGGCGTCGAGAGTTTCTCCACCGAATCGGTTTTTTGCAGGATTCGGTTAAGTGGCAACAGTATTTCAATGAATGAGTTCACACATGCATTCGGTTTCAAGACACGACAAAAACCGAATGCATGTGTGAACTCATTCATTGAAATACTGTTGCCACTAAACCGAATCCTGCAAAAAAACCGATTCGGTGGAGAAACTCTCGACGCCGTGTGAACGTACCGTTACGCTGTAACTGTCCAATTTTGAAACTAACATATGTGACAGTGAATAATTACAGACACCGCAACGTCTTCTTTGATCAATGTAAGCTACCACACCTTCTACTGTACTATGACTATTTCGGGACACTTTTTTACCTCCCAATTTGAATCGTTTTTTTTCTATTGTATAGTATAGAGTCAAATTTTATTCTATATCATAGACGCAGGTATAAGTCAAAACTATCTTGTAGATCACCAAAGGCCCTACCAGCACTTCTCAAAGTAATATTATTGCAGGTGTGGAAGAGAGACGACAGAGTCACGCAGAGCATGCGCGAGCGATTCCGTGACTCAGGTTTACGTAGTAGAAGGGGCCCGGGGTGTTTTTAGTTTTAGGAATCCGACATATCCCCACGCCGTGCCTTCAGCGTGTGTTAAAATTATTAGCATTTCACCCCACAAAAAAAATGCTTGGAAGAGAGATTGGCTGTACGCCGTGTAGTGCATTGTCACGTTTCCATTTTCGCAATGATAATTATTACTTTAAAAATAGACACACTGGCATACTTTCTATGAGAACCATTTATTCAGATCGTGACCGACTTCTTCGTCATTCAATCAATACGAAACATCCTCCTCAATTCTAACATCAAACCAGATCAAATACTCCCAATATTGGTAAATACCGTCCAAATAGCTTCAGGACAATTGCTCAGAGGACGTCCACCAATCGGGCGTGAAGCCGTGGTGCCAGTATCCGGTACAAGTGACCTTCACTACTGAACTCCAGTGAGCACTGAACTGGAAAATCAATAGTGGAAATTGTAGAATCTCGTTATTTCACGTCATTTCCTTTCGCAAAGTACTGAAAGTGGTATTTAATGGGTTAACTAGGTGTGGGGCTCGTTAATCTCTGGTTAACGGTTGAAATTATTGGGGGTAAGTGGGGCTAGTGTTTACAATTCCTAGATTAACCTACTTATTTGATTTAACTATTGCATGTTTTAAGAGTACTCGTAAATAAGTATTTTTTATGACCACCTTTTTCTTAAGCTTGAAAAAAATGACGTTTGTTACGCTGAGTTCCCGGTGTTTATAAGAAAAATAACTGCCATACAGTTACCATACAATTCTATTGTCCATTGTTAATAATGTATTTTACATCACATTTTATCACATACCTACACAAACAGGGTAAGATCACGTATACCAACTTCTAAGTATCCACTGTGAATATAATTCGATTTCGAATCGTAGAAACATTCCCGTATGTTACACAAGTGCACAATATTTTATTCAGAGGCGATTGGACAACAAGGTTTATCCGAGTCTCCTCTTAGGCGCTCCATGCACGTGGCAACGCAAATTCTGGTCCTGACAACTTTTCGTTGAACGAACGTCACTAACCTCGTATAAAAAGAAAGATCATAGAGTATTACAAGTATGCGTTGCGTCATGTACGAATGGCCTTATTGCACCTCACATTCAGTACGGACAAAGTAAAGAAAATCGAGCTATGCAAATATCCTACGCGCAAAAAAGTTAATCCAAAGGAACGGAGGAAAAGCTAATTCCAATATTGAAACTCAAGCATTTAAGTTTAGCCAGCTCGCTAAATCGATTCCACAGATATTCTTTCTATGCTTCCAAATATCCAGGAATTAAAAATGGTCCAGATTCCTTCGATTTCTCTCCTGATTTTCTACATTAGAAGTTGTGGTTACATTGGTGGTTCCCTTCACTTGGTGAGGATTTTCTGAACTGAAGCAGGAATGTATGCATAAATTTGAGCTACATTTGTTTAGTACAACGCTGGGAGATTCATATCTCTGCATAAACGTTGGAATAAACAGATGTTTTTGTTTGCTCTGCAGATGAAAATGATTTTATTTGTGTTTAGGGCTATATTTTGACTTTTGCTATGATTTTTAATCTTCTTAAGATTATAAGGAGCAACTAAGACAGTTATTTAGTTTAAGCAAAGATTAAAAACTTTACAAAAAGTGCAATTACTCTTTATTATCGCACACCGAATAGGATTTTTTTATTAACATTCTCTATGCCGTGAGGTCATTGTATATTTAATACAAAGTTAAAAAAGTAAAGCGTGACTTTATATAGGTTATGTTACAACTCATAAAGTTGTGAAAATGTCAGTTGTTGTTACGTGATACTATTTTACCTAGTTATGGTAGTCAGCTTGCGGTTTGGGAGAATGTGACTGTAAAACTCGTTAAGTACCAATGTAACATTCAAATGTTATAATATCAACTGAACTCACAAAGTTTGATCTGTTAAAGGTGTTACACAAGACAAAGCATTTTTCCCGTGTTCGACGCTTTTAGTCTCCAACGAAGAAATATATTCTTATATTTGTTTCATGGAGTTTCTTGCCGGTTTTTCTCCATAAGAATGATGTTTTGAAACCGTGCAACTAGAGACAGTAACATTTTGAAAGTGCCTGAGAATACCTTCCATTCGTCCAAATTCAAATCGTCCAAAATTTAATACTTGAGTTCCTTGACCGTTCCAAATAGATGTCCCATAATAAATATGCCGAAAAATAAAAAAGTAATCTCTCTCATTGTTAAACATTTTGTGTTGAATTAACAATCTGATAAAAAGACAAAGAACCAATACTTGAACTACGAAAATCACTCAGCATTCCGTATCTGGATATAATTTCGCCGTTCCTTATAAATATTTACATGGCCCAAAAAATTAAATCAGTAAGTTTATGCTGCCAGTTGAAACGGAACTCTTGAATATGAAGCGTGTAACGTATGATACGTGAGTAGATAAAACAACTGCCGGTGTGTGCTCCTCGCAATTATTTATTTGTAAACCTCGGTTTAATTTTGGAGAGAGAGCGGTATTTTGTCGCTACTAAACTTCTATGAAAAAATGTCAAACTGACAATTTTTATCTTATTTTTTATGTTAAGTTGTAAACTAAATAACTAAAACTATGACTACCGAGGACCGAGAATCCTCTTTGATCACCTAATAACGTACCGTAAATCAACATAACAAATAATAAGATGTAAAATAAAACAGATTTTTTACTTTCTGGCAAAACATTCGTCAAAATGCTTATAAATGCTGTTTATAAATGTAGGCATTTTGACAGCAGAAATGATTTTAGCAACAATTTATATCTACAGCAGATATAAAATGTTGCAAAAATCTTTTAAAATTCCTTAAATATCTGCCTTTAACTGTCCCAGCGTTGGGTGAAGATCTCAGACAACCAACATAGTGGCCGACTTATAAAACAAAAGATGAACGAAATGAATTTGTTGCTTTTATGGAAAGAAGGCAGAACTACTAAGCGTAGAGCATCGTCTCTCTTCAATAGGCCAACTTTTAGAGGTAAAAGTAGGTCCCCATTTTCTGAATTTGATTGAAAATGGGCTACGGGAAGTAAAAAAAACTTAACACTGAAAAAGTTATATGAAATTAAAGAACACGGTGTTAGAATGGCATTGTTCTCTTCGTAAATGATTAGTGTAAAACAGTAGTTTAGTATAAAACAGCCTGGAGTCAAATGGGCCTTTGCCCAACAGTGGGCTACAAATTAAGGGAAAAAATTGGAAACATAATCCAACCGCTTGAGTTTTACGTATGATACCGTGCGTGTATTCCGAATGTTCCCATTGAACGTCCTTGCCTCATTAAGATAATGAAGTAAGGCCTTCAAAACGCATAATTCGCTGTCACACGAATCCATGTTTATTTTGTTAATTCACTTAATTTTGTTACGGGAAAAAGGTTTATGTTTTTGGTTGTTTTTACTAACGGTTGTATTAGAGTATTGTGTTGGCTCACATTCAAAACAATTCTTATCTAGTTATTTAAATAATTAATCATTACTAAAATAAGTAGTTTTAATAAATGTCTCAGCATATAAACGATTACAACAATATTAATTCAGGCCATAGGTTTAAGACTAACCGCTGTAAATAAGACATTGTGCCTACATAGATTATGTATAAAATGGACTTTTAAGTCACTATCATAATAGTCAGTCTGATTTTCTAAAATTCCATTTATTCGAAGCCAATTTCACCTACATTTCAAGTTTTGACTTATTTAAGAATGTATAACCTCAAATACATCAACAAAAAAAGCAAAAACTGAAGTTTAAAAATATCTACGAAACACCAACATCAATCGCTTTATATTTTGGACTCGCGCCGACTATACTGCGGAAAAAGGCAAGCTCTGGATTTGAGGTCATAAATTATGGCCGCATCCTTATCTGTGACATGTATTGTTTACTTGCACAAACCCCTTGATTTACACTTGTTAAAAATGTTATATCACGCCCAGTATACAGTATGTTCGGGTTTATCAGCCGGAATAATTTTTGCAAATAACTGCTTCATCGGTCATTTTTTTTTTGGGAAATGACTCCAAATTCAACAAAAAAATGTTTCGTACTTTTTTTGCTGAAATGTAAAAGAATTCAGATACAGTTCACGAATTCTGGAAAATTCCGAATTGATTTGAGTGTTCTCAGAAGCGATTTAATATCAAACACGTGTCAAATATATTTCCTTGAAGTTTCTTAGCAACACCATTTGTTTTAAAAAATTATGGAGAATTCCCGTAGGCAAGTTTTTACAAATATCGATAAAATATATTCCTCAACATTCCCACAGCGCCATCTAGTCACAAATAAAGTATACGAGAGTAACTTGTGTTAAGAATACTAGACAACTGATAAACATATTTATAATATACCTCTAAATACATGCATATTATATTAGATGAATTACACAGAACAAATAATAGTGCTCATCACACAAACATATTATTATGTCCAGGGTGGGAATCGAAGCCACAACCTACGGCATAGTAGTCAGGGTCACTAACCACTAGACCAACAGGCCCGTCATATATCGACAAACGACATTTCGACAAACCTGGATTTCGGACGTAATAGAGAATCTCTAACCCACTAACCAACGCTGTGTTCCATATCGTGCATTTTTTGTTTGAAAGAGGTATTTTCTCAGTTTCAGCAGTAGGACAATTTTAAACTGATATTAATAAAAATAATGTCTTCAATTTAATTGACCTAATATTACTGTCACTTTCAGAGGGTGGGTATCTCATCTTAAAGCACTAAATACGATTTAGACAATGACAACTATTGCACCAATTTCTGCACAAAAGAATAAAAATTGACTTGTCCATTAGAACCGAGATCAACTTTAGCTATCACTACCTTCTATTGAAACGCGGTAACTTCAGTAACTGCGCTTTTAACTACTTTGTTATTGTTAATGTTTTGTTCGGTTCAAGTCACGTGACCTGGTCCATAGTGAAAATAAAAGTTAACTGTGATAGTTACCGAGATACATAAACCTAGATTTAGTTACAGACAGTATTGCTGGCTTTTATTTTGTTCCTACGACCTGTATATTACTATCGGGATAGAAAACATTAGTTGTTTCGTATACTGCTTTCGGTTTTGAAACGAAGAGCAGCTTAGGTACACTTATTTGTGCGGAAGTTGTAAGTTAAATCACTGCTTAATTTTCTTGTGTGACCAGAAGAAGCACTGTTGATCAGAAGAGGAAATATATTTAAAAAAAACTGATGTTTAGGATTTATTAAAACAAAAACACACAGAAACACTAATGAGTAATTACCAAGTAGGGTAGACTAGTTACAATATTTGAGGTTTGCGAGATTATGAAAATAAAATTATCATTTTTGAAAAGGTAATATCATAGTAATTGGCATCTTATCCGTAGACCTAGCAGCTTACTGAAAGACACTAAAATATATAAATTTACCACAAAATCTTTTACCAAATGACTATCAGACAATAATCCCAAAGAAAATTGCCCAAAAAACATTATATTTTATGGGAAAACCTAAAATATATCCTGAAAATACGGGAAAAACAAGTTACGGACCACAGACCATCAGTATTCCGTTCAGATAGATGGCTAAGCAACGACTGGTGGGAACGAATTGGCTTATTTATTTTATTAGCGTATCGTATTGGTAGGAGAAACGAATTTCGCCAACTCGCATTTCAAGTTTCGCAAACACTAATTTTATTTTGTACATAGTTATTTAACGCTATTTTGGGTTGAGAGGGTGTAATTTTGGTAATAAATTCTATTTTTTATAAGGTATATGTATTTGTAAACATATTTGGACATTTATCATAAATTCATTTTAGTCACATAAGTCTTGATCAAGTTTTGATATTTTTGTCCTGAAAAGTCAAACGCAAATCGACGGACGATACCTACTCTTCGGTTAAGCAGTATGGTTATAAAGCACTGTTAAATGGATTGAAGAAGGTACGTAGTAACGTCATATTATATACTGTAATATTCAACTCAATCCTATGCAACACTAAGTTCAAAAATATGAAAAAAAAATCCGAGAAAAGAACATCAAATTAATTCAACTGTCAAATGATTTTGTGTACAATTTGTAAAATAAATACAGTTTTATCAACGATACTTTCGTATAATAACTGGATTTATTATTTTCGTCGCCTCATGTTCCGACTTTATTTTTCAGTTATCTTTTCATAATTTGTAAAATTGGATTCCTTTCATTTGTTCCCTCTCATCCCGATTTATATGTATTGATGGGCCTGTTGTTTCAGTGGTTAGTGGCCCTAACTGCTATACTAGGGGTCGTGGGTTCGATTCCCAACCAGGACAAAATGTTTGTAGCATGATAATTTTTCCTGTGTTTTGGTAAAATTTATCTATAATACGTATGTATTTAGAGGTAGGTAAATATGTTTATCAGTTGTCTGCTCATAATACAAGTTCTGCTTAGTTTTAGACAAGATGACATATGTGAAAGTCGTGGAATATTTATTTATTAATAATATTCATCCTCATCCATTACCACAACTGACCAGAGATACAAATCCACGTTTATTCATCTACTAATATATTTAGTTAACTAGCCAGCTGCCGGCGTCATAAGGAGGGTTTAGTACTCACAATTATCTTACCTCGCTCGTTAATTATTAATAACTTAAGTGCAGATTAAGTGTAACATTTTAATTATTAAGACTAAGCTTAATCTGTGAGAAACTGCTTAACGTATTATGGTTTAGTTTAAGTGTGTTGGTTTAAGTTAGGTGCTAAAGATTGTTTAAAATTTATAATGTTATAGTTGGTCTAGTCGTTTCGAAAAGTTAATCAAAATATAATATTCCACGACTTTCACACAACGTCATCTAGTCTCTAACTAAGCAGAGCTTGTATTATGCGTGTTAGACAACCGATAAACATATTTATCTACCTCTAAATACATACGATCGACAGTGGGGATCGAACCCACGACCTCCGGTATAGCAGTCAGTGCCGCTAACCACTAGACCAAGGCTTTCTCTAGGCTAAAGACCTGTCGATTGGAAGCAAATATTCAAAAACAAAAAGTCTAACAAGTTGAATCAGTTCAAATACCCTTCAAATACAAAAAAAAAATGTAAAGGACAATCCTAAACTTAATAAAACACAAGACAATACTTAAACGAGTAAATTGCTGAAAAAGAACTTTTAAATGCACAAATAAAGGTTCAAAAGTATCCAGCCAAATCTGGTTTTAATTGCCCCAGGCTGTAATTATCAGCGTCTAGACCAAATGAAAGTCTATAATCGCCTTTTTTTGGAAAAAAAAACCGGCAAAGTGTGAGTTGGACTAGCGCAAGAAGGGTTCCGTACTATTATCAAACATTATATGAATCATCAAACATAAACCGAAAATAATACGTTTATTGTATGAGGACCCCTTAATCCTTTTTTTTTTTATTTTTAGTATTTGTTCTTATAGTGTCAACAGAAATACATCATTTGTGAAATTTTCAGTTTTCTAGTTATCACGGTTTATGAGATACAGCCTGGAGACTGACACACAGACAGACAGATAGACAGGCAGACAGACAGACAGTGGAGGTTTAGTAATAGGGTCCCGTTTTACCCTTTGGGAACGGAACCCTAAAAAAGGTAAAGTTTTTATGTACACAGGGCTTAGGAACTTGGTGGTGCTGGACCTCAGTTTCGGTCGTTTTTGGAAAGCGATGCGTGATCGGGGGTTTTAAAAAAGTTAAATTGAGAATGTAAGTTTTAATTTTGTGGCCCTGCTAAATATGCAAGTATTACTATTTTTTCTGGATAAAATTTAATTTCAAGACTGTAAAATGCGCAAAGAAACACTATTTTTTGGCTTTATTATCACTACATTTTAATGAAACTTGTATGTAACACTTGCTATTAAGAAACTGAGGAAAATCTTATTTATCGCTAATACGTAGACAACTCTGGACTAATTTAAAATGAAACAAATTAACTTAAAATTTTCGTGATAATTCGAACAAAATATACGTTCATATCAAAAGCAATAACGCGTGCAAAACCACGAAGTAGACTGTTACTTATCAAATAAATAAACATCAGTTAAATTAATGATATTTAGCGGAATCCTGCTCACCCCTTTCACAAACAATAGCGTAATGAAATACTACGTGATAAATTGAATTACGTATTTTATTTGATTCTTATTATCATACGCAAACATTGAGAGATATTCCATTTCAAGTAATGAATGTAAAATGTATGCAGTGGAATGAAAATGGGAAGCTTTGGAATGGGAGGCCTTGACTGGTTGTGGAACGGTTTAAAACTAGCAAGTTTGAAGCTGTGATAGCCTAGTGGTAAGACCGTAAGACTGCCAAGTCAAGGGTTCGATCCCAATGGGGCGCATCAACTTTTCGAATGTTGCGTGCGTTTTAGGCACGTAAAAATGTGGATCCTGCGCCTAAACTCTCTCCAGTTTTATCGGATTGCCGTCTCATAGGGCTATGAGAGTAAGGCTAATAACTCACGTCACGATTTTTTACCGTGCCCGCAGCGGTTACGGAACTGCGATTATCGCCCGCAAACGTAGTGGGCGATGATCGCAAGACGCAAAACCGGCCTCTGCGCCACTGCGATGGCCCGTCAATCGACCGCAGAGCGCGCGGGCGCAAACTGCAGAGCTTGCGGGCGACCCACAAACAATCGCGCAGTCTGCGGGCGTAAACCGCGTCGTGAAAACTGCTTTAATTTTTTACATGTAAATCTGCATTCTACAGAGGCTGCGGGCCCGCCACCGCGGCGGGCGCGGTTCAAAATTGCTCTGTGAGTTCTTAGCCTAAAGGAATAGAAGGTGCAGCTGTGTTTGCGCACACGCTTGTGCAATGTGATATGTCCTCGCGTAGCTGGCTGGTGTCGTAGTAACACTAGCTGCCGCCCGAGTTCTGGGCAAAAACAACCACACATTGGGTGGTAAACAATTGAAAGAAACCTCGCGGTAGACCCAGGAAGAGATGGCGGGATGAGCTCGATTCAATTTCTCAAAGCCTAAGTTTCTCAAAGCCCCAGTTAGCCATAGACCGGGATAGGTGGAAGGAGGGAAAAGAGGCCTTTACCCTGCCGTGGGACACTAACAGCTAATTATAAAAGTGTTAACTTAATGGCCGTCAAATAGCAAAACATAATTATCGAGACCAACTGCTTACCGACCATAATAACACATATAAGCCAAGACATAAAGCAGAAATTCCGATAAGTTACAAAATTACTCCCTCCCCTCCAAAAATCACATCTTATTACATATTACAAATTATAACATATTTCTGTTCAATATTTAAGCAGATAAAACCTACGCTTATAACATTGAATCCAATTTATATCGAGAAAAATATAAACAAGTATATTTCTTTGCCCGACAAAAAACGCTTTCTCAACGAAAATACATCTTTATCAGTACAAATTTCTCAGCTCAGTAGCTCAGAAATCATTTTCGAATAGAATCAAAAGATTGCTTTCCGAAACTTGTTTTAGCTTATAAAATCGACGGATTCCATCGCATAAATACGTCCTGTGTATTTTACCTATTTTTCTGGTATAAGTAAGCTTCCAAATATTTGTGGATGAAAAGACAATGGAATATGGTTCTAAGGTTCACCAGATCAGCTGTCGTTTATATTTTGTCATTCATACTGCCCATGATAGTGTAAATGATGATACATAAAATGTCAACAACGAGCATTTTGGTTTGGAGAAAAAAAGACGAAATTCGCAAAAAAAGGCGAATTGGGAGTATGATCAATATGATTAGAAAATAAGCAGTACTTTACTATCTGGAGAAACGGAATAGTATAGAAAGTAGAAGATAATGATTTTATTTGGTTACTCCATTTATTCATAACATTATAAAACGTATTTTTTTAAACGACACCCGTACTAAGGAATTTAAGCCTTGTGTTGCGGGAGGTTTCACAGACATTTTAATTCATATCCACAAAGATAGACTCAGAACAAGCCTTTGTGAAAAATACTTATCCTACAGCGGGGAATCGAACCTGCGGCACGTCGCGCACAGTTTTAATTGGTGACCTATACCATTCTGCTATTCGTGCAGTCAACAATTGTATATTATTTTGTGAATAATAGTGAGCCCCGACACCCATAACACAAGTTTGATATTAAAACTACGCAATGGATTTTGAAGCACTTTCTTTATAGATAGAATGTTTCAACAGAAAGTTTTATATGTATAATACATCAGTATTGCACCCGTGCAAAGCTGGGGCGGGCCGCTAGTTTCATATTATATCGAAACAGGGAACTTTATTCCTGATCAACGTGTAATAATCTTTAAAGATAGACTACTGAGTGAGGATCCTTTAGAAGTTACATTGAGTGGTTTTCTAAGAAAATGTATTTGATGTAGTTTCAACGGCTATTTAAATCGCCAAAGCAGTGTTGCGCGAGTTATTGGATTCGGCCTTTTGGCTACATTAATGACTTGGTTAATACACGAATATTAAATATTTATTACGGAGGTTTTTATAAGCTGATTTTTATGTAATTAAATGTAGTTTAAATAATTATTTATTTATGTTATTGTTCGACCTATAATGTTTTCAAATCGAAATCAAAATATTCGTGATACTGTAAAAATATTACGGTACGTATATATTTATGGTTTTTAAGTAAGCTGATGCGGTAATCAATGCTTTTCTCTAAATATGAAAAAAACTTAGCCCCGCTGTGGGAAATCTTATGTTTGTGTAAATATAAAATGGTGGACTGGATGGTCTGACCCCTCAGCATCTAAAGGATCTGATGAGTCCCAGTGCTGGTGAAGCCGGTGAGTCACTCCTGAAAGAGCTTACTGCTCTGATTAACCTTATGATAGCAGGCAAGGTCCACGAGGGCATAATTTTATATACTTTATGGTGCCAACCTTTGTTGCCCTTCGTAAAAAAGATGGAGGCATTCGCCCCATTTGCAGTGGGTTCTACCTACAGACGTACGGCAGCTAAAATCTGTTGTAATTTTTATAGTAAGCTATTGTCCGAAAAAATTCCAGCCCCTTCAATTAGGTTTTGGTTCAAAAGGTGGCTGTGAGGCTGCCGTACACGCTCTGTCTACATTCTTGTCCTACAGGAAAAAATGAGGTTGTTCTCAAGGTTGACATTAAAAATGCCTTTAACTCCGTTAACAGAGATACTTAGTTGGCAGAAGTTAAAAGTGAAACCCCAAAAATTTACAGTTTTCTGTGGCAATGTTACAGAAATCCATCTAAATTGGTTTTTAAAAATCACCTTTTAAATTCCTCCGTTGGTTGCCAACAAGGTGATCCTCTCGGGCCGGTCATTTTTAGCCTAGCCTTACACCCAATAATTAGACATTTGAAATCCAAATTTAATGCATGGTATCTAGATGACGGAACCCCTAGGAGGCGATATCAGTAATGTTGTCGAAGACTTTATAACTTTAAAAAATCGTCTAAATTCAATTGGCCTCTCTTTAAAACACTGATAAATGTGAAATTTATATCCCTCATGATTTATCATTGTTAGATAGAGATTTGGTTTTGCAAAAAATCCATTCGATTGCCCCCGAAATCAAAGTCGTCGATGAATCCTCACTTCGCCTTCTAGGATCCCCAATTTTAGAAGAATCCTATAACAGATTTATAGATGATAAAATTCAAAACTTTCAGTCGATTTCGGATAGACTTTTCAAAATTTCTCTACATTCGGCCATAACTTTGATACGTTTTTGTTGTTTTGGTCCAAAATTCATATATTTTCTCCGCGCTTCCCCGCTCTGGAAACATTCACACCTTCTCGAAAAAGTCGACCAAATTATACAGTCCACCTTAACATCGATCTTCAATGTGCCTTTGGCTGACCGAGCTTGGTCCCAGGCTACATTGCCGATACGTTTCGGTGGCTTAGGTATCCGTAAAGTTTCGAGCCTAAGTTTACCAGCGTTTCTGTCTTCGGTCCATAGCACTGAGAAATTGACCAGAGAAATCTTAGGGTCTTCTCTGGTTGATTTTCAGATTCTTTGCATGACCGAGGCAGTAAATAGCTGGAAATTGTCTTGCCCGGGCTCGGATCTTCCCGAACAACGTTCTTCCCAGAGACAGTGGGACGTGCCGCTTTGTAGTTTGATACGGAATGAATTAATTGATACGTCAATCAATACTGCAGAGCGCGCTCTTTTTTTTGGCTGTGGGAGAATGGGAATCGGGTCTCTGGTTACAGGCACTTCCGTCAACCAACGTCGGTACGATGTTGGACAACAATACTTTCAGGCTCGCCGTTAGCTTGCGATTAGGTGTACCATGTGTCGTGTCTCATCTCTGTCAATGCGGTGAAAGAGTCGACTGCCTTGGCCATCATGGCTTGTCCTGCGGCAGGAGCGCGGGGCGCATACCGCGACACGCAAGTATTAATGACATTATTCGTCGTGCTCTTGTCACTGCTGGTGTACCTGCTGTTCTAGAACCGAACGGTTTGGTACGCAGCGATGGTAAGAGACCTGACGGGATGTCTTTACTTCCCTGGAAATTGGGCCGGCCTTTGGTGTGGGACGCAACGTGCGTCGACACCCTTGCGCCGTCCCATGTTCTAAGTTACGGCGGTTCGCGCCCCGGCGCTGCTGCTGGAGCTGCGGAAACCCTAAAGCGACGAAAATATAATAACCTTACGGGTAATTATATTTTTGAGCCCTTTGGGGTTGAAACGCTTGGGCCATGGGGACCGGGTGCGCGAGCTCTGTATAAGGAACTCGCTAAGCGCTTGGTCGACTCCACCCGTGATCAGAGGGCTGGACTGTATTTCGCGCAAAGAATTGGTATTGCCATTCAGCGTGGTAATGCGGCCAGTCTCCTGGGCACGTTTCCCGCCATTGACGGAGATGAGGATATTTTTTTCGACGCTTTGTAAATATGTAATTTTTTTAGTTACATAAGTTTAGTCATAAATGTAGATATTTCTTGTTTTAGTATTGTTTCTGTTAAATAAAACTTAAATTTTTAAAGATCATAAATGTCCTTTGATGCAATCACTTGTATGGGAGGACCTTTCCTTTTTCTGCATACCAGAAATATTACCTTATACTATTTACTTCGTAGAAATCTACCTCGAATTGTTACCGTAACATGTAAGTATTATATTTTTTCGTCCATTAAACGAAACTGGACCTCACTTCTCCGAATAAAGGCTTTCATATTATCACTGACGCGACCAACCAAAAGCTCAGAAGCAAAAGCAACTACAATAAATTCAAACGATACCAAAAACTGGTTTCGGCCGAAACCAATTCTATTCAACCAACATTATAGTCCGTTATTCCTGTATTAAAAAGTGAGAAAAAAAAAACCTTTGAACTGAAACGATTCCCGCGGCATGTAAATACGGAGTTTCCTGTATCGCTTTCGTTGCGAAAACAAAATTGGTTATAAACGTACACTCCTTTGTGTGTAGTAAAACTAGATTCTGTATTTCTGGAGACCCCTGTTTTTATTTAGATGATTTCAGTTGGGTAAACGTGAAATCATTAGGGCGGAATATTTTTACTGGTTTTTTTGTAAACGTAATTTGGTTCTGAAGATGTATTGAAAGTATTGAAATTGATTGTATTGAAAGGCTTGCTTTTTGCTGGTATGCTTAGTGTAAACTAGTGTTATAATTCATGATTTTCCTTTGAGAGAAAACGTCTTTGAGTTTTAGTCTGAACTATTAAATTGCAAATAGGGTTTTAATTTTGACGTGCGTATTTATATCTACAGGGTGTAAGGAAACTACTATAACGATCGTGAAGGGGCAATATGTAGTCTCGTGTTACAAACACATTGCTGCGACTTTTACTTCGATACGCGATTATGATTTATTCCCCGTTCAAATTAATTCATAATGCTAAATTTCCCCACCGTTATTAGTGGCCACACTGAACATATGATAAAGTTCGGGTCATGACCTGAACTCAAGAATGGCCGCTAGCGCAAGCGCAAGTGTTTGATACTTTGATCATATCGCCAAAAATACCGTTGCAAATCAATTTCAACTTTACTGGTAACGACACAAGGTTAAACACTTTACGTAAATTATCCCAAAATTGGTATAATGCTATTTATTGAATTTATTTTCTATTTTCTACAAGTTTACGGCGGTATCTTCGTTGTGAGCCGTGAGCTGACATTATTAATTGAACAGTCATTTTGTATTTATCTACCACAAAATAATATCAATACTACACTAGGTAGTAGTACGACAAACGATACGATGATTAATAAGTTGTTTTCGAAATATCAAAGATCAAGAATTGTCGATCGTGCTACTCCGTCAGCTGACGATCGAGAATTCGTAACAATGACTACTTGGGAGATCTCGTCAACGGTTTCGACATACAAACTCTCTACTACTTGACCTCTGTTTACCTGGTCCTTGCAATACAATTCTAACCAAAAATAATAACTATGAGAAAGGAACGTAGGTATGAAATTCACTTGACTAGTCTAGGTATGTTTAGCGAGTCGTTAAAGTCGCAATAATTATTTTGATTTTATTTGTGTGTGTGCGATGATAACAATGTTAATGGTACTTACAGGTGTATGTAGGTGGCCAGCAACCTGGTATTCCGGCAATTTACGTGCGTAATAAAGCTAACCACTTTTAATTGTAAATTTTGTTTATCGTGCTTGACTTTAACATTCCTCTAACCGTTTAATCACATTTCTTAATGTAACACTGATACTTTCACACCTGTACTGGCTTTAAGACTCGCCTTAACACTCACAATTTGGCTCGTTATGTGAAGATGATGCTAGTAATACTTGTACCGACGGCATTGTTACACCACTCGCAAACAACATTGCGCGTCAAACTTCCTTCGGGACACTTGATATTGAAATAAGTTACGTTAGAGTTACGCCTTAACTTCTCGCGAAAAACTTATAACTATTCGGAGAACTTATCGACACAAATTTATACACGAGACTGATGTCGGGATAAGGATGATCAATAGTCATCGATGGTAAAGAAATAACGATGTTTAGCTGGAAAACATCAAGCAATCGTGCGTCTTGTCGGAAGCGCTTTCTACACGAGACTGAGTGTCGTCAGTGTCGCTCGGGCCGGTCGGCGCCGGCGCGGCGGCATCATCAAAGGAATCCGCGGTAGTTGTGCACGCGCCGAAAGGGCTGGCGGTTCCTTTGACATAAAATAAATAACATTATTTTTTGACATTTTTATTTTATTTTGGACTGGTCGGCTCCTTTGAAGCAATAGTACAATAGATCACATAGATGCCGCGGGTGGTGTGGAGTATTGTCAGTGTTATGAAATTTTGCCGAGTTTTGGGGAGAATTTTGCGTTAGATGGATGGAACAAAAATTAATAACTTTAACAGTTTTTGATATTGACCTCCAAAAATACGTTTTCTGGTATTTAGATTGATAGTAGTATACGCCTGTTCAGGATCGTTATAGTAGTTTTCTTACACCCTGTATATAGTCTTTGAAATCGTAGCTCAGAATCGAATCGATGAATTACGATAAAGGTTTTTTTTTATGATTTACGTGACTGGAATATTTCTTATTTGTTTATTAGCTCTGGTTTAATATGGATCAGGTTCTTCAAGTAAAATTTATGCTATTTTCTAAGTATGTGTAACTTCATCTACGGATGTCATATATGTTTCTGACTCACCATCAGATGTGCCGCTGCCACGTTTATCTGGAATAAGAGAAAAAAACATCATTATGTAAACTTTAAACTAAAACAGCTATAAATACTTTAAAGAATGGAAGATATTTTCGTAAAACATGACTAGAACAAGACAATTCCAATGAGCAATGTTATGGAGCTTCGTTGCCGTAACCAAAACTATCGGATATCCGAAACAAAAATCTACCCGAAACCATAACCGTAACCGACACAAACGTTGCGGATATATCCGTAAAGGGGTGCAGTTTAAATAATACTCGATCGGTTTAGGCTTTTGCACACGATACAGTTGTTCGTCATCCTTTTTTTTTGCATTTCCGGAGATAAAAGAGAAAAGAAATTCTGGAAAAAGGTTTGTATTATTATTATCAGTCCACGTTATACCACTACTGGGCAAAGACCGCAGCCCATTTTTTTTCATTAAGTTATCATATTTACCTTAAAATAAAAACTAAGTAAAAATCCCATGAAAAAGTAAACGAACTTAAACCTAGATATCTCTAAGCAAAATGGAGGAAAAACTATACCAAAGCTTGTATCCAGATCGGAAATTTGATCTCCATAACATATTTAATTCCAACAAGGTAAGTGTTTCAGTACTTAATCGGATTACGTCTACACGTCCTGTACAGTCAAAGGTGCATAAACAACCTAACTCAAACATGCTTTATCATCGGATATCACCATCAAACAAAACACCAAATCCTTTAGGTAACAGAAATTTATGCAAACTCAGCGCCGACAGCACGGCATGGAGATAATATTCGGGTTTGTCCGTCGACGGACGAAGCCCGATTTGCATAATACCGCCTTCCAAACGTTGGTAAAACCTAGCCGCTAGACACATACTTGACAGCTCATTAAAGCTTGCTTGGATAATATGAATTTTGAGAGCCATTACCAATGTTTAGAGTTTCAAACGCTGTGTTTCACGAACGAATTTTCTGTCAGTTTCTAACATGCCCAAAAACAATAGAGAAAATTTGGATAAAGAGGTATAAAATTTTATCTAAATAAGCTTTTAATTTATGGACGTGGATTCGAGCCTTTTCCCGTTCCATAAAAAGCGGAGATCTCAAATCATAGTGTTCAGAGCCTCATAATATAGGTCCATAAATTTTTGCAATATCTATGGCTCAGCAATTTTAGATACGCGATAGTAAGCGTTCACGCATCAAATTTGAAACTAGATTTGCAATTTTGCTAAAACGATCATATCGGTACTGGTATGATATATTTTTTTGTAGAATCGACGCATGAATTGCTACTATTTTGTATGCATTGGTGTTCTTACTTCAATATTACAAAAATGGCACAAATAACATTCATAATATTTTTCAGGTTCAAATAATTTATTAAAAATACTTTTTAAATAATAGTATGAGACTTCAGTTTGCTTATAAAGTTAATATGAAAACAAAATTGTATTAAATAAATCTGCAAATAATAGCAAAATTCTATTTTCATAATTAATCATAAAAAGTTCGAAAAACAAGTGCCATCTACGAATACCATCGCACTACTGAAGCCAAATATGCGAGTCCAAAAAAGGCCTCAAGAAAAATCAAACTATTTTATAGTTATTCCAATTCCTTAGCAGTCCATTCCAACACGGCAAAAGCTGCTGTTAAGAGCACTTACAGAGTAGTTTATCGACAAATACCCTCAGAGGGGGCGCCCAGACTTTGAATACCAATGAAATAATTCATCGGCATCCAGTGAACTGTAAATTGCCCGTTCATCCTCACACTGTGGTTGGTGCAGACGAGGTGCACATGTGTCTACATGGTTTTTACAACCCGTATTAAAAAATTCCGGTTGGTTTTTATAGAATTTTTATGGAACGGTTATTCTTCACTATCATATGGTATAAAACAAAGTCGTTGTCGCTGCCTGTCTGCCCGTTCGCTTAAATCTTTAAAATTACGCAATGGATAATAAACGCGGTTTTTTAATGTATAGAGTGATTTAAGAAGGAGGTTTTTTTATATGTCTTATACATCAATATTTGCTTCACTTATATGGCAATGCTAGTCGCCGTTGTCTTAAAACTTCAATTTCAGCAACTCTTGCCTACTTACAAATATTTAACTCTCCATCATAGAGTATTGATTAATGGCAATTATATTTTATTGGACCAATACAAAATCATCCTGTAATAGTACAGGATGATTTTGTATTGGTCTAAGCTAAATTTAAAATTTATACCTATGATTACAATAACAAACCCATTTTGATTTTTTTAAGAGTCTATTCAACTACCAGCTAGTAAGTTGGGTTTTCTGTGAGAATTCCAGGAGGTATCAGTAACAAGTTCACTTTGGTAGATTATCCATGAAATAATAGTGTCATGCTATAAAACATCTTACTATGGCCATAATCAGTATCAGCTAGCTTTAAAATACAGGCGAAACCTCAGAGCACGGCTAGTGTTATTTAAAATAGCTTAAAATTTTATATCCTAGTATACTATTTTATTTACCCAATGTTATTCATATCCTTATTTTAGTCAGATTTTATCTACTCCAAGCGTCCTGATAAATCCCATTTATAATTTTTGTCACAGATTTTCCCTCTAATTAATTTAAGAGAAAATAAATCACGCTACACATAACTTTGTTCCCGAGTACATTCGATACTGGGACATAACAACTTTGGAACACTGAATATTAAATTAAACACACGACAGTTTATGAATAAAATACTGCACATTCAAAACTTTAGTGTGGAATATTTGTGAATTTATTGTGTCTGTAGATAGATACTTATTATTTTTATGCAATATAAATTATAACCATTTTAATATTAGACTATTTGTGTTCTGGATTTTGACAGCATCCGTATCGTTTCCTAAGATTCAATATTATTAACATGTAATTTTGTTTTTCTCTTCGTTTTTTTTTATTTTGTTAAAAATTTCCCTACGCTACCAGACCAAAACTTATCATAATAAGTCTTGAAAAATAGTTAAAAACGAACGTAGAGGTGTAAAAAATGTATTTCCAATCATTTTTATTTAGGAAATCATTGTAAGGTACTTTTCAAAAGCAGGTTTACATTCACAATTTTTATCTATTTAAGTTCTATCTCATGTGGATTGTCTTAAAACTTAAATTATCAAGACGAGGTGACTGTCGCAGTTGTTAAAAGAAGTTCAATCATTGCGAGTGTTCGATCTAGTGCTCTTAATCTCAAAGTATAAGACACTGCAGCGCACTAAGTAAGTAGTGTTAGTAAAAAAGCTGAGTTTGATGAATCTTCAGTCTAATCTTTCTTCTTTATTTCACACACAAGGACAGTTCAGACACAGGGCATCCTAAAATCTATGGCTCACTAACTAGGGTTAACTGGAAAAGTGTAATTTTTTTAATTATTTTTAAAAGAACGACTTCCGCACTAAGTATAGTATGCTTGTATCGCGGGGGGGTTCACAATTATTTAATTCACACGCACAAAAATACCCAGATTCAGAACATGCATTTGTGGAACGCACAAATTCTTGCCCTACGCGGGGATCGAACCCACGACATGTTGCGCACAGTGGTAATTGGCGTTGAACTATAATACTCGGCTAGCTGCTATTTTTAACTAATTGATAGAATAGTGTTACGTGGTACAGTATTGAAGCTGTGATAGCTTAGTGGCGAGACCGTAGGACTGCTAAGTCAGAGGTCTTGAGTTCGATCCCCACGGCGCGCACCGACTTTCCGAATGTTGTGTGCGTTTAAGAAATAAATATCACAGCTTCCGTGTTTCGGAAGGCACGTAAAAATGTGGGTCCTGCGCCTGATCTCCTCTCCGGTCGTATCGGATTACCGTCCCATCGGGCTATGAGAGTAAAGGAATAGAGAGTGCACCTGTGTTTGCGCACACGCTTGTGCACTATAATATGTCCTGCGTAGCTGGCTGGTGTCATAGTAACACTGGCTGCCGTGGCCGAAATCGGTCGGACCGCTATTATTATTACGTGGTACAGAGATAGCATTATCAGTGGTATTCACCAGGCTGAGCGCCTTTAATTTTGTAGCTGTACGTCGTAGGCAAAAAGGTTGCATATGGGGCGCATTAAGTCTAGTCTAACATGAAAACATCACTGGTATTCTCCCAAAAAATCTCTTAAACCAGTCAACAACACCACGGAAGATAAATCCAAAAGTATACTCGTATATTATATATATATATAAATAAGCGGCAACTTTTTCATTGCTCCTGTCGCTCCCAAGTGGGTAGTCTGGCTCACTGGAGGCCGTTGAGAAATTCGCAGTATGTTCTCACTGCCCGCAATGAATACTAACACGGCCTTTGAAAGAATACCGATACAGATTAAGTGTGTGTGTCTGCACGTCTTGTATTGATATATCAACGGCCAAGTTTTTGGGAACGTGCCGATAGCACCGCATTCATTATTGGGATAACAATATTCGCATTATTTGTAATACAATTTCTTTGAGAAGTTTTCGTGCTGATTATGTTCGTCGTTACATACAATCCAATTGGTATGAACTGTAGGTACAAGTACAAGTTTTCGTTGTCTCATAATATTTTTTGGGGAATCTTCGTTGGATAATTTCCTTAGGGTCTGTGTTTTTGTGGCTTAGAGATATTTTTGTTCAAGATTAATGTTGGTGCGATTAAATTCGTATTTTTGACGTGATTCTTTTTGAAAGGGAGACTAAAGTGCGCTGCGTCACGACTGTGTTTTATCTAAAAGTAAAATTAAAATAGCTCAGACATTTTAATTATTGAGAAAACCAGACTGTATCAAAATCGTAAACTAACAAGTTGAAGCCAAAAAAAATACACAGTAGGAAACAATAAAATAGAGCTACCAATTCTCCTTCATTTTAAGACTAATTTAACGACACGTCTTAAGCCAAAGTCCATTAAATCGCTACACATAAATAACCATACAGATGCACTCAAAATACATCACTCTTTCGAGCGCAGACGACTAAACAGAATTTAAAATCGGCATATAGTAGGTATATCATATGATACTAGAATATAGAACCCATTATTCCGTGTGGTGTCCGGATATAATGAATAGCATATCCTCCACTGGGTGTCGTAAAAGGCGACTAATGGACCTTAAGACCCAGTGCACTGTACCAAGCACCTTGGGTCACCCGAATGGTGGCGGATAAACAACCAATAATCGCATTCCCAAAGAGGGTTAGTGTCAGGCAGGCGGCCGACTATAAAACCATAGCCAAAACTTTAAGCAACATGTCTAGAAGACGTGTTGCGCCGACCCCAAGTGAAATGGGATAAGGACAGGAAGATAATGACTAGAATATAGAACCCACTTTGGACAAGTATGTATTTGAAACCCGTAGACGAACAAAAATAATGTACTGAAGTATAACAGGCACATAAAATTATATAGAAAGTAACTACCTAAAACAGGAATGTTAGTTTAAATTAAACACCTAACAATAAATCACAAAACAATTAACATATTATCTTAACAAAACAACGCGGAATACGAATGCTAAATGAATCCAAATGGCCCACAAATTTAACCCGTGAAGTTAAAATAATCCGCGATACTTTATGAAATTAACCTGGCGGGAACAATATTTTGTTGTAATTGGCAGCGGCCATTTTGGAAACTGTTTATGTTGGACTCAAACTGCAGAAATGGCGGACGATTAGGTTAGATATGTAATTAGAATTGGTTTATGAAGAAACTCGGATTATTGCTGGTATTAAAGGATATTGAATTTAAAGGTTTTATTCGTATTGGAGATTAAGTGAAGATAAATTTGGATTTTAATGTGTTTGTTTAAGATTAGTACATAAGCATCGGTTTGCTGGAATATTGTGTCTCAAATTATTAATTTTGCGCATTTCTTTTATTTATTGATAACTAATAAGGCAAAAGCCGTGAAGGTTGCGGGGAAACTTGAGTTGCAGATGAAAGAAGACCACAATGACATGTAAACGCAAACGTTTAGTGAGGTCTGTGACCAAAAGTAGACGTTTTTTGGCTGAAGTGATAATCACTATGAATGAGGCCATAAGTACAGCTTCGCCTAAATAAATAATCTAGATGATTAGATATAAGAAAATAAATATCCTTCAAAGCGAAACTCACGGATGACAGTGTGATTGTGTTCAACACAATAACTGTGTTTCTATTATAAAGTTTTTATTAAAATCTAGAGTTCATTCATCATAATGTTATGTACAACTAGTGGCCGCTCAGTGGTCGTCAAGTGTACGTGTGGGATGTTCATACTCTTCTGTCAGCGCAATTTCCAAAGGAGTCCAAAATTTTTTCTTCACGCATTAATATATAGATACGTTACTTACGCAGGATTATTTTCCAACAAACAACTCAACACAATACTTATCCATATAATTGTCTACATTCAGAACCCTTTGTCATAATACCTCGGCTATCTATTAGTAATAATACACACTGGCAGCCATATTGAGCAGAGAGTAAAGACCAATGGAGCATAAATGCAGAGCTTCAGCACAATGCACTCGCATCAATGGGATATCAGCATTCAATTAAGCGAAACGGGTATGTGAAGACAATTCTCTAGGTATTGAAAGTGTTACCTTGATAATTATAGAACGGTAGCTATGTATTTATTTTTAGGTAGCCAATTATTATATTAATGAAATTATTAGTCCGGGGTCCGGAAACACAGACCTCGGTCAAGTTTAAAATCCTGGTTTTGATATGGAAATTAATAGCTTTCTAAAAAGCAATAGACTATTCCAAAAAAAGAATTAATTGTTATTGCTATTTTTTGGTTTGTGCAATGTTTTATTTGCCAACGCGCAATGGAGGTAGTATACTCGGTGTTAAACTAACCGATCGGGTTAGAAACATCACACTACACTAAGTTATGACTGTCGGGCAGAAGAGTGCCAAGCTAAAATGGGAGTGGGCTGGTCACGTAGCGCGAATGCGCCAGAGGAAGGACGTCGTCGTCGAAGGCATCTACGGCGAAGATGGTGTGATGACCTTGTCAGATATGCCGGTGGACGTGGCCAGAAATAGCAGAAAGTAGGGAGATATGGGAGGTTTTTCCCAGTAGTGGAATTTTTATAAATGTACAAAAGAAAAATTATTTATTTACCGAAGCATTCAAACGGGAAATTGTTTCAGAACAGACATCTTTGATACCAGATGTCTATGAATTCAGATCTTTTGCTCGTCTCAAGGCCTTCCAAAGTATTTAGACCAGAAACAAAATTAACCAACAATAATATAATTTTCCAAAATTTCTGTATGATTAACTTTCTTACTGTTAGTAGCGAAAGACTTGAAACAATTGGCTTTGATCAAATTTTTCTAATTACCCTTTACCCCTTTCATTGTTTGTTCTCCATTATTCGAAGATAACTAAATGGGCACTTCTTTAATTCACTCACTCACACAATACTCGTATTCCCCTTTTCAAATTTATCCAACCCCCATCGACACCAAAAAGACCGTAATACCACTTACTGACTCAACTAAAACCTTCTTAGTACACTTAAGCACTTCATCCACTTCCTTTCTTGCATTGCCAACATACGCAAGAAAATAAAAGTAAATACATTTCCCGTCACTCTATTCCCCGTCTGATATTTACATCCTAAATAAACATCCTTAATATAATTTGGAGCTTTCTCCTTTCACAGATGCGAGCAATCTATTAAAGTTGTTACTGTCGAGGTTATTCAGAAGGACTATGCTATAAAATTGCAAGGATCTTTTGGCTCGCCGATGATAAAGACGTAAGATTGTTGGTTAGTGTTAGTAGACAGACATATTCGCAACAAGAATCAACGCAACTGTCCATCAAAAGTGATGGTTTTTCATATACATAATCACGGCATTAGTTCCGATTTCGGCCGCGGGCCAAATAATCCTTATAGGTAAAACAGCCTATATACGTCCCACTGCTGGGCACAAGCCTCTTCCCATATAAGGAAGGCTTGAGCATTGATCACCGCGCTAGTTTGCTGTGGATTGGCGATTTCAGATTCCAATATTTGGAATCCAGGTTTCTTTACGATGTTTTCCTTCACCATTAATCGGTAGTGTCTTAGAATCATTAAAAAAAGTACATACAGACACATTATGACTTTTCTGATCTGGGGATTGAACCTGCACCTTTTAAAGATTCTTGTAATACCAATTTTGTATTTTTCTAGTCGACAGACTCTTGTAAACAAGTCTTTTGACTTTATTTTCTAGTCCTTTGAGGTTTACACAGGGAAGGGTCAGGCTATATAAAATGGCGACGACGATTTGAGTCCATTAGGAAAGGTTCCGAAGGCTTCCTGGTGCCGTTTCCGTTTAACGTAAGTCAACGCTCCAAGTTAGTAAGATGGTCATTAAAATGGTACGTTGGTGAACGTTTAGGAGTTAAAGTGAAACTGGAACTAGAGAAATTTTAAACTGCCACAATAAGATATTTTCTTTAAAAAAAATGACTCCCGCACTAAGAGATTTAATCCTTGTTTCGCGAGGGATTACACAGACATATCCGTCACACCTAAACTCAACAAGCATTTGTGGATAGCACAAATACTAGACTGACGCGGGGATCGAACCCGCGACACGTCGCACACACGTGGTAGTTGGCGTGGTGGCCTTATACCGCTCGGCTGTCTGTACTTGATATTTATATTTTTTATGTGGAATCTAATTGATGTCTCACAGCTGGCCTATCAGATTACTTTGACTCCAGACTGTTTTGTCTTGCGCTACATCACACCATTTGCTTTTAAATTTGTCTTCATAATTTATGAGTACCTATAGTTAGTATAAGAAAAACTAAAATCACAATTGAATATAGTAAACCTTCTTGACATTTGTTGTTGAATATAACGAATCGTACGTTTCAGAAAAAATAAAAATAAAGAACAATTTTATACGTCAAAGGGAGCATAAAATTTAAATTGTAGAAACCTTTTCATACAAATTAGTATGCAAGTGACGTGTACGGTATTAATTGTATGAAACGAAAGGATTACAACTTTGTGATTAACTTTTTTCATGACATTTACTCTTTAAACATTGTACATTGTATTTAAACAGACCCAAGTCGTATATAAAATAGGGCTTTTACATTAAAATGGATAAATATAAATTTTAATCGTATTAATTCCAATAATCAAGTCTCTAAAATCTCATAGTCGATGTTCTTAATGTGCCTCTCCGAAGCTTTTCAGTCAGCTCTACATAACGAATCCTGTCTCTTGTGAGGCGAAATAGAATGTTCAGTCATAAAACTATCATTGGTTGATCAAAATTAGTAGGAAAACCTCATTTTGTTTGCTGGTACTAGCATGCACTGGAGTTCAAGCCTGCACCTCGTGCATTCAAATCCGACGGACTTTCCACCATTTTTTAAAAAGATTGTATATTTTTTATTTCATTTAGAGAAGCAGTGTGTGAAATACTAATAATATAATAATAATTATTGTGAATTATAAAATTACTGAACGACCTTTTATACATATTGTCACCTTTTTGTTTCAGCATCGATAATCCGTTTATATTACATTCATTAAATTTTTGGTTTGAAAACGAAAATGTCAACTGAAATTCTGCGAAGTAATCTGTTAAATGGACTTTATAGTGCAAATCAGTAAATTGATACTTGCCTACAAACATTAATCGATTTATATCATGACTCTCAACTTTTTACAATCGGTTTATTACTTTTTTATAAAATTACGTGGTTCCCTTCTAATAGTTCACAATTATTTTACATCATATTTTATAAAACAAAGTCGCTTTCCGCTCCTTATTGGTCTCTATGTGTACTAAGAGCTAAATTACGCAATGCATTTATGCGGCTTGTTTAATAGATTAAATATTTCAAGCGAAAAGTTTACATGTGTAATACGAGTCATGGATGGACACGAGTCTACCCGTGACCACGGTCGGTGCAACTCGGCCGAAACGTCGGGCGGGAGAAAAGATACATCGAATTATTTGTTGTTGTCTAATATAATATGTATATCAATGACCTTTTCCAACCATTACTTTCGAAACAAGCCTTGTCCCAAAATACAAAAAGAACCTTAAATAAATGCCCGCATGTACTCACATTCTCACTTACCATATCACTGTCAGGGTCACCTCGTCCATGTCATAAATGTCTCATAATTTTTAATATCAACCCGTTAATGTTCAACCCAAACATGGTCCCTCTAATCGGCGTCACGATAACCACGGAATTTTAGGGTTAGGGTCGTGTTACTATGACACAATTATTATTTTAATGTTCTTTACTTTACTTTGTCATAGAAATGTGGATTTGTTTATTTGTGTGACATTTTGTTGGGTTTTGATTTGAAGTTGTTATGAATGGTTTTTTCTAAATGTTTAGAGTGGTTTTTGAGATGGAGAGTTTTAAACTCTGACATTTATAAAATTGAGTCGAAAGTAACATTTTGTAAACGTTAGGTATACTTAATCGAATAGAGTCAATATATTTGTTTATTTGAAATGCAATGAACATCACAAAACTACTTACGTTAGTTAATTACAATCTTTTACCTAGTTCAGGAGCTAAATCTTTAACTGCACGTACAAACATTAAGCTATTTTTGTAAAATTTGAGTAACTACTTTTTCTGTGAAATATTTTTTTATTGTGTTATTTTTAAACCTACAAATCCACAAACATTTTAAAACAATGAATATCATCATGTACATTCAACTTTACTCTCAAAAAAGACAACATGTACCAATTTTTTAAAATTCATCCCATTTAAGCAGGGGTATGAAAGGGGTTTAGTGATTAGAGGGTTGTACCCTCAGGGATCAACTTCATACAACTCCAACACGTACAACTTATAACAAATTCAATTTTAAACTCATATTGGATATTATAAAGCTATTGTTTAATATAATTTAAAACATTTTGTTTAATAATCCCCGGGTTGCAATACGTTTGGAAGTGTAATACAATAAACCTTTTTTGATAACTAATTGTGTGTATGGATATTTGATTGATTTTGTGAATATGTTATGTAATTAATGGATTTATTCAGAAAATACTTGTTATGGAATTTGTTCGAACACCTATATTATAGAATTTTACTTTTAATATTGTTTAAGGACGCTATTTTAATATTTTATGCAATGGTAACTATATCAGGGGGCCTACTAACATCTCTTAAAGTAAAATTAGTACATTTGTGAGATTAGATAGCGAAAAAAAAAAGGTTTGATGTTACTATAAACGACAAAACAGTTTTAGAGATGCCTTATGCTAAAATCTACTTTGTTAAACCAAATGTTACTGAGTTAACTTTAGAAGTCGATTAACAACACGAAAAATGTTAAATACATAAAAAATACAATAATATAACCGAATAGTTAGCATATAAACGGCATTAAGCCAAAGACAAAATAAAAGTTAAGATCAGCTCTAAAAAGAAAAAAGATAACAATATATTTTGTAACGGTAAGCAGTATTCTAAGTACAAAGACTACACTAGAAGTAAATTACAGTAATAAAAATGTTTTATCGCCTCTTTCTTTTTTCTTTAGGCAAAAAAATATAAAGTTACAACGCATAGTTCGAAACTTCAAAACTGTTCGCCAAGGGATTTGGGATAATGTTGCTCTTTCTTGTTTATAGAGAAAGGCTTTGAAAATAAAAATATTATTTATTATGTTAGGATTTCAAAATGTTCAATACAATAAAATATTTAAGAAGCCAAAGTAAATGATAAAAAAATGAGAGGTGCAAGACAACAAAGGTATTAGTTAGACTAGACGGAGGGTCTTGGTCTCTGGTAATAGGGAACGGAGAAGCACTCCGGTGGTTTTAGCAGGTAGGAGTCCGGCACTTCCCTTCGTCTTCTTTCCACGGCGCAGGAAGTCTATGTAGGATTTCCACCGAATACCAGAAAGAAAAAGACTAAGAACCTAAACAATGTTTCATCGCTTTGACATTAAAAATGTCAACCTTAAATAATAGAAATTATATTCTTCATTGACAAGTGATGTGACTTCGACTCTTCAGTTTAGTAAATTGAAGCGATATAGTGCTACAAGGAAGAAGGCACGAGGCCCAAAGCGGATCTAATGAAAAACTATCACTTTTGACAGACAATTTTGTTGAGACAGGCTCTTGTTGTGAATACGCACACTAACGCGATCATTTTAATGTCATCCAGGTGCCAAAAGATCCTTGTAGCACAAATCCGATCGTAGTGTAAAATAACATTAGCAATTAGCAAGCAAGCGATTTTTTAACATAATCCTTCACAAATAAAGGAATAACAGACACTAGAATGTAGAGTACGGGTGAAAGGCTACAAATCGACGCATATAAAGCTAATGCACTTTAATTACAGACAGAATAAATCCGTGCGTGAAAATATCTCCCACTAGCACTTCGGAGTACTTTTAACCTGTACCGGGATATATAGTACTAGAGCATTCAACTTGGATCAGTCCAAAATGCAATAGCACTAGTGATTCGAAAAGTGGAGTGTAAAGGAATAGTGACAAACAATAGGCAGTTTCAGTCATTTTATAAATCACACTGATAATCTAAATGAGAAAGTCTGTTTGTTTGGATGTTTGTCCGTCAATCACTCTGAAACTACTGAACGGATTTGGGTAAACTTTGGTATACAGACAGGGTATGAGCAGACTTGGGTGATAGGGCATTTTTCATATAATATAAACATATTACCTATCAAATGATGCAATAATAAAATCGCGTTCAAAACTTTCCGTTATGACTAATTCTTTACCAAATAGAAATGATATTTCTTCCGTATTTTTACTGTACCTAAAAAGTAACATTATTAGCCTTATTCAATGACCGTTTCCCGAAATACACAGTTAAAGCTAAATTACAGTAACGTGTGACTAATTTAATTATTCGTCGCGAGAGTCAGTTGTATATACCCTTCGTCCATTAATTTGTACAGGCAGCAAGAGAAATTGATGCCACAATGAGATGTAAGAAACGCATTCGTCATCTTCCTTTTTCTCTCTCTATGACTCTCCTTATTTTCTCTTTCTCTTATCTTCTCTTCTTTTATCACTTTTGTGTTCCGTGTTGGTGTCTTGTTCCGTTTTCACACAATAATACTTTTTAAGTTGTCTTTCGTTCGTCTTTTGTATTAAACAGATTTCTGTCACATTTTTCATTTATAACCTCAACATAAGTTTTTGACTGGCCTTTTGGTCTAGTGGTTGGTGGCCCTGATTGTTAAACCAGAGGTCGTGGGTTCGATTCCCAACTAGAACAAATGTTTGTGTGATGAGCGCGATCACTTGTTCTTGTGTCGGGGTGTGATTTATACAATGATATTTATGTATTTAGAAGTATACAAGTACGTTTTTCAGTTGTCTAGTACGGCGCTGTGTTAAAGTCATGGAATATTTATTGCGCATCTTTTAAAGCAAGCCAATCGAAACAAAATTTTATTTATCTACAAAATTATCATCAGCAATTTGTAAAGAAAAATCTATCTAATTTTCGTGAACTGGGTTCACTGATATTTAACACTGAAATGAACTGAACAAATTCTGAGAAAGTCGTGTAAATCAGCTATAAGATTAGCCATAGGCAGGATATACCTAGAACACAGATCAATATGGATTTCGGAAAGAATACGAAATACATTTCGTCCATAAAAAGTATTTCAACATTTATTTACAGAAACAATACTAAAACAAGAAATATCTACATTTATGACTAAACTTATGTAACTAAAAAAATTACATATTTACAAAGCGTCGAAAAAAATATCCTCATCTCCGTCAATGGCGGGAAACGTGCCCAGGAGACTGGCCGCATTACCACGCTGAATGGCAATACCAATTCTTTGCGCGAAATACAGTCCAGCCCTCTGATCACGGGTGGAGTCGACCAAGCGCTTAGCGAGTTCCTTATACAGAGCTCGTGCACCCGGACCCCATGGCCCTAGCGTTTCAACCCCAAAGGGCTCAAAAATATAATTGCCCGTAAGGTTATTATATTTTCGTCGCTTTAGGGTTTCCGCAACTCCAGCAGCAGCGCCGGGCGCGACCGCCGAACTTAGAACATGGGACGGCGCAAGGGTGTCGAGGCACGTTGCGTCCCACACCAAAGGCCGGCCCAATTTCCAGGGAAGTAAAGACATCCCGTCAGGTCTCTTACCATCGCTGCGCACCAAACCGTTCGGTTCTAGAACAGCAGGTACACCAGCAGTGACGTACTTTCGTCCATTATATCGGATATATTCACATCACAGTAGCTAGTTGCTAGGTGTACACGAAATAATTTCTTGTTAATTCTCAAAATAGAATGGCAAAGCCATTGTGTGTATGGAAGCATCCGTTTCGGTAAGAAATAATAATATATTAGTCTCTTGTTCCTTGGTTAACTGAATACTATAAAGTAACTATAACATATAGGTATAGGTATTAAATCACTGAAAATTAGAAAGAGTAAAAGTCGTAGTCTATACACGGTTACATACATATTACACATACACAAAATATAAAATATAAATTGTATTTCTATTTTTAAAAGAGTAACTTATGGAGTTTCTTGCCGGTTCTTCTCCATAAGAATGACATTTTGGAACCGCGCAACTAGAGTCAGTAACGTTTTAAAAGTGCCTGAGAAGGCCTACTCGAAATAAAAACCTTTTGATTTTGATAGCATATGTTGCATAGCACCCGATAGGGATGATGACTGAGTACGAAAAGTAAAAATGTCATTAGCCCAGTAATTATCTTGGGCTTATCTTATGCTAAATACTTACTTAGTAATATACTTTATCATACCCTGTTAATTTAAGAATTGTGTTTATTTCACGACAGCTAAGTTATTAATGTGAGACATGATCAGATTATATAAGTAAAATATATGAGTTCAACGTGTTGACATTTACAGAAACATAATGAAAATTAAGAGTAAGATAAACTTTATAAAGGTTAAAGAATTAAGTAGTTATGTTGGTTTGAAACGCAAAATAAATATAACTTATAGAATCACTACTAGACTACTACTACTTTGCAGAAATCTACCACCATGCGTGACGTATCGCGGGTTCGATCACCGCGTAGAACAAGAATTTGTGCGTTTTACAAATGCTTGTCCTTAGTCTGGGTGTCTCTGTGCATGTGAAACCCCCTGCGGTACAAGGAGTCTTTCGTGCAGGAGTCGTTATGTAAAACCTATATTATCTAGCAATTACAAACAAACCTATTGATTTTCCAAAGATTGAAAGCTGAAGGTCCATTCGAAGGCAAATATTTGCCAAATTTTGGATACAACATTGTAAACCTAGTTATAAATAAACCTACTCAGGGAAGCAACCGGCTACTGGCTTTAATTTCGATTTTATCAAGATTACTGACTCTTTGACTCCATGATCTAATATTTGAATCAAAAGTTTGAAGCTATTCAAACATTGGGGTTCGTTAATACGCCAATATGTCTGTGTGTACGGGATTTGCTTTAGTTCTTACTTCCGGGCCTTTATTTTAGTTCGTTTAAGTGAGTATAGAAATTTGTATTTTGTTGCGGATCAGTACTTTCTCAATAGGTAATGGTACGATTCTGGGTATTGGGAAATCTGCACAAAGAAAATTATCTGGTGCATTTTGAACATTTTCGAAAGATATAGCTATAAAAACATATACAAAAAAACTCATTACAAAAACATTATAAAGACATTAAATAATTTGACTCAGTTGCCCCACAAACATTTGGTAAAAAAATATTTATTTAATAAAAATTTCAACTTTTAATTCCTAATTCAGTCTTTGAGCATAACTAGTTTTCCATGTTGTAAACATTGATCGACTCTAGCAACACTCCAAAATATTTTTCACCTTGAGTAATTATACTATGCAATTTTGAAACAAGACTGTAGTTATCGTGAAAGTGAGTAAGCGCTCTATACAGCACATAGCGACGTCTCTTTTCAAAACAACAACATTCCTATTTAAGCGTACGTAAGCGTGCAGCAATCTTGTTGTTACTGCGTGAGATTTATATCTATAATGTAATAAACTAGCTAATTTAGAAAACTAGTAAATGTTACATAACACTGTTATGTTCAGTAATTCTATTTAAGCCAAAAAATAGGTCAAGTGACTAAATATTCAAAACTAGTTAGTACAGTTTAAAATATGAAGCTTCAATTCGTTTTATCGAATGTGACTCGCATGTCTTTCTTTTTATCACTTTGGTTATTTATCCTGGTAGATAAAGTCTCCCTGAGCAAGGAACTTGTCCGGTATGTTTCTCCATCAGAACCAGGGAAGACTTGTACAACGCCATCGTTAATACTATCAGCAATACTGGGTATTAATACCAAATTAAATAATAATTGGTCTCCACACCAATTACGCTTAATTACTGTACGCAATGTGTCGCGAGTTCGATCCTCGCGTAGGACAAGAATTTGTACAATCCACAGGCTTATTCTGTGTCTGGGTGTGTTTGTGCATTTTTTGCATTGTCTTTTGTCATACACACTAATAGGCCAAAAAGGCATGACATTATTGTAGCCAAATTTTGGTTTATCCCAAAATTCTAATTTCGTGGCTTTGTCGTACACATACAAAATATAAAGTAATCAGTCAAAAATAAATTCAGTCAAAGAAATATCTTTAAAGATTTATCTACAGAACCCTTGGTTAGGCGTCACAATCTACAATCGTTGATCGGGACCCTACGGGCGGCACATAAACGGGAACACGTTCAATCTTGCCTGATGTGTGAATAAACAAAGTCTTGGACCTTTATCTAAGAGCCCCCATCCTGCTTTATGGTAACAACACTTGTTTTACTATGATTTGTTTTGTTTTTGTCTGTACGTAAGGATTTTTGAAAGAAAAGCTTGCGCCTTTTTTTAGCTGGATTATCATATGCTGTTTGCTGTACCTAACATCAATAGGCTTAAAATAAACACCTACATGTTTATTTTAATCCTATTTAAAAGTAACCTATTAATTCTGCACTGTATTTTCTATTGGATATTAGTTAAAAAGAAAACAATGTTTCACTGACATATCATATTGTAAAACTACAAGGATCATTTGGCACGTAGATGACATTAGCATGAAGGCGTAGAGTCCAGACCCGCAAAAAAAATCAACTCTTTCAAAAGTGATGATTATTCATACGTCATGATTAGTTCCGATTTCGGCCACGTGCCACAAGATTCTTATAGCACTATATTTTCTGATTAAAATTAGTTTCTCATGAATTATGAAAACTTGTAGGGACCAGTAAACGTAAAACCTTCAAACAATCGACCTCTTTTACATTATATATTTTAATACAATTATATAGTGTTCTTACTTTTTGTAGCATGTTTATAATTGCCGGGATGTAACTTGGCAAGAATTAGAGCGAGAGGAGAGATGCGCAGAATACAAGTATGTACGTGAAATGACTTCTGCGCATTTCCTCTCTCTTTCGTAGCGTTGCCACGTTACATACTGAGAGAATTTCAGTGTAAACAGACTTGCAATTCCCAGGTATCAGTGTAATCGGATGATGTTTTAATTATACAAACAATGTCAGGTAACTGTTTCTATAGATTAGCATATAAATTAAACTATTAAGGATAACAGGAGTGTTCTTCGGCATATTCTAAAATACATTGTAATGTGATATCAGGTATATGGTGTATTTGTTAAATAAATTGATAAAAGATATTTGACATTTAAAACAGTTTAAATATATTCAATTTATTGTTTCTGATTATTAGAATAAATATGTTTTCTAAGCTTTTAAAATACTGTCTGCTCTGTAATATAAAAGAAAGCCTCTTCTCACTGTCCACAGTGCGCACAGATCTTTAAAATTAAGCAATAGATTTTGATGCGGTTTTTATAATAGATATCATGTTTTAAGATTTATAATACACCAGTATTGCACCCGTGCGAAGCTGGCGGTATCTAGTATTCAAATAAAATGTGATTTAATAGAAAACAGCGAAGGTTCGACAACATAAACGTCACAAACTGTCCAAGTATTTCATACTTTTACCTGTTATTGTCTCACTGTTTACCAAAGACATTTATACTGAAAATACATTCTTGAATCTCAACGATACAAGAGCGAAGTCAATCCTTGTTTCATATTTAGTTGACCTTCACCTATTTTCAAACTCCAATTAACCTAAATCTATTTACATTCTAACTAACACTCGCATCAAATAATATGAGCATTTCATTAAACATTACCGAACAGTTTGACGCGTTGAAAATGAATTTTACAAGTATAGTTAATTACTACTGGACAACATAGCCACAGTTACCAAGCCAGCATCAATAAATTAGTATTTGCAGCGGATTCCATTAACATTCCCAATAATAAAACATATAATTAAATCATGATTTGAAAATAATAAGGTTTGCGAGATAAAATAATAAATTTGCGGCCTTCAAATGATAAATGATTTACAATTGAGCCCTATTAACTGTGGTTGGTTGGAAAACGAGAATATGGTTAGTCAATTATTTTACTATGCAGATAATAATGTTGCAAGAGTATCGGAAATTTGTGGTCAAATTGAAATATCGCTTCAACACACTATTTTTTTTTAAATACCCTTACATCAAATTGAAATACCATCATCAACAATCATCACATGAATATTATGATGAATATGCTATAACAAAAAAATGGCGTTGTTTTCTTATTGGTATTGCCGTATATTACTACAAGGATTTTTTACCCCGTGGCCGAAATCGGAACTAATGCCACCTGAAAAACCATCACTTTTGACAGGCATTTGAGTTGATACGTGTTATGAATACGCACACCAGCACCCTCATGTTAATGTCATTCACGCGTGAAACTATTCTTTTAGGTCTGTTGTAATACAGAGAACAAAAAAGGAGAGTTGAATTACAAAGATCCTATTCTAATGTTCTTTAATAGTGAGAAAATGAGATTAATTTAATAAACTAGAGCGGATAATCAAAAAACCTATGAAGATGCCCATTACGAAATATCAAATTTAAAAATTGTTTACATGACCATATTTAATTAGTTATCTCCTAGTCCACTTTACACGATAGCCGTTTTAACTAACGAAAGTTAAATAAAGGTTACCAACTACCAGCTCTTAAAATAATATTATTGGGTGTGGAAGCGAGATGGCGCAATACACGGCATAGAGCGGCGTCTCTCTTCCACAACTGCAATAATATTACTTTATAAATATAAATATTCCTCAACATTCACACAACGTCATCTAGTCTCAAGTTAAGCATACTTAGTAGCTTGTGTTATGAGTACTAGACAACCAATATACATACTTATATATTTCTAAATACATACATACTATAGATAAATTACACCCAGACACAGAACAAATGGTCGTGCTCATCACACAAACATTTGTCCTGGGTGGGAATCGAACCCACGACCTTCAGTATAGTAGTCAGGGTCACTAACCACTAGACCAACCGGCCCATCATATTACTTTAAGATGTAGTGGTACTCTCAGGTTTAGGATTAAAGTAACACTAAATAATACTAAAAGTGACCCTTTAATGTTAATAAATATAGTGAGAATACCACACATATCTCAGGCTGGGTTTCATTAAAATTAATTAGATAACACGTTTCTAAGTTAATTTTGTTGAACTTAGATGCTAGATAGTGGTTTATTTAGTTTCTTTGATATTTTATTATATTAATTATGCTAAATAAATTAGACTTAATTTATTTTATTAGCAAGACAAAGTGTTAGAAAGACGTCGGTCATAATCTTAATAGCGCGTCAGTGTACAGATGGCAATAATTATTATTTTACTTGAAAGTTATGGTCTATTCTCAAAAAAAATTAAGCTTACCATAAAAATACCGTCAGCCAATCAATATTTATGAAACTAGCATTGATATACTTTAGTAACCGACCGAGTTCAAAATTATTCCTTATTACATTTAGAACTCCTGAAAATAATCTATCGACCAAAAATCCTATAAAATATTTTATAATACATTAGCTACTTACCTAAATCTTCATTCGTTTCCGTCCAGCCGACTTGACAGATTACATTATCTAGCAGCACTGCAAACAGCAGCGCACGCCACGCCACTTTCCCGCCAAAATCACCCGCCATCTTGATTTTAAAAGAGAACTGTCATTTTGACATAACACACTACATTGTCTATTGGTGTAGCATGAAGGTTTGTACCTGAAACAAAAGAGGTTAAATTAATTAAAATATTTTACAATTGTTTTTTTTTTTGCATCGTGGTGGTCTTGCGGTTCTATCTATGGATTTGTATGCAGAGGTGCAGGCTCCGTTACAAGAGGACACAAAATGTTTCAAGATGATTTTTTATATTGCACCCGTGCGAAGCTGGGGCGGGTCGCTAGTAAAAGTTAAAATAACTTAAAACCACATAAACTTTCAAACAATAAATAAACTTTATACTTGTATAACTTATATTCGACCTTGGTATGGCAAAACTAATTTTAATAAAACACGTCTGAGAGCCGCTAAGAAACTTTTTACAAATAAAATTTAGACTCTACGAAGTTAAAGGCACAGCGGTCAAAATTATAACTTTTTAACGTCTGAGCTTAAAAAGCAACGCATATCTAGTCCCAAACTCTTGAACCTATCATTAAAAATAGATTTTAAACTATAAAATATTACTAAAATCAAACTTTAAAGTGTTTATAAATCATTTATAAGAAGTAAACTTGTTACTGCCTTTAAAACAAATAACAATAAAACTATTAAGCTTTGGCATAAACTCGTGAAGTGAACTCAAGTTTGAGTGCACTTCAATTATGATATTAACTTAATTAATAGTGTAGCGACTTGGAGATTGTTTTAGAAATTGATGAGTGTGAGTTAAAGACAGTTGGTTCATTTACTAGGCGTTTTTAAAGTTGTAAAACTTAAAACTATTTGATGTTTTAAATTACGTAAGCTTATTAGTGTAAAGATTTCAGTATTAATTAAATACAAAATAGATTTAATTACTGGACCAAAGGTTGTCAAAACAAATGAGCGAGGGAGCACACGCGATGGTCGCGAACCATGCACTGATCGTTCAAATAATATAGATTTGTAAAGTCGAGTAAAATGACACCTTGACAAATTTTATATAATGTGTTTGGTTTTATACATAATACATCACACACTTATAACATCGGCATTATTTTATTGATAATGGAGTAATGCCCAAATATACAAATTAAAACACACATTCTTCGTACTAATTTTTATACCTATGCAGATAACTTATAAAACTCAGACAAAAAGTACGTTTGTAGCCGCCAAAAAAAACTATCTGTGACAGAAATCCCAATCAAAGCTTGTAAAAAGTTATCTTCGACCTTTCAACTAGAAACTTAACACTAGTTAATATGTTAACCATGATTTTAACTATAAGCCAGTGAACTTGAAACGTTAACGCCGCCGAACATGCAGCCGTACAACCTTCGGTGAAGGTTAACTTTGCCATCAAATTAAAAATAGCGTTTACCATAGCGTGTAAGGGTCGTAATACACAAGAGTGTTTTCTTGTAACAGAACAATGGACTGAATTTTATCCAATAATATTGGAGTTTCGTAACGAATGTGATAACTAATGTCTAAAATATTTACATACCTAACTATTTAATATAATATTCAAAAAAACGTATTTTATTTAAAAAAAACGACTCTCGCACTAAGTAATTAAATCCTTGTATTGCAGGGGAAATTACAGACATTCAATTCACATGCAGAGACACCCAGACTCAGAACAAGCATTTGTGGAAAGCACAAATTCCTCTCCTACGCGGGGATCGAACTCAAACACGTCACGCACTGTGGTAATTGGCTTGGTGACCTCTACCACGCAGCTATCCGTGCAGTGTAAAAAACTAAAACGTTACATTAGTACGTAATGCTTGAAGATGCTTTGACTGGAGGCGCATGAAGTCTCGCCAATATCACAGCCAATATGTAGGATGGACAAGCAAAGCTAACGCTTAGGCTAACTGCATATACCTCTTCAAACAAAAATACTCAAGGAATTGCTCTAGTGTATCCTCACCGTAACATATTGTACAAGCAAGGGTATAAACTCGTATTTCGACTTATTGTTCGGGACTTAAGAATAATCCTTGGAAAAGTAGCGCTTTATTATAGAATAAAGCGCTTTCCCTTTCATAGGAAAGGGACTCAAAAAGGGGTGAGCTGTTGCAAGTATCTCATGTAACCTGTTTAAACATGCAGTCATAATTTAACAATGTATCACATCTTTTTGTGTAAGTGAGGATATTAAGCAAATAATGATTATTAATATTGTTGCGGTTTTTTGCATGCTCGAGGTGCAGATTCAATTCCCAGCCCAGGCAAGTACCTATGTGACTTTTTCAAAATTATGCGTACTTTCTTAATTATGGGAAGAGGATCAGAGTTATTATTATAATATGGTTACAAAAGGTTCTCAACTGATCAAAATGTTGTCAAAACTGGTTGAAAAGTCTAAACGTGGAATGAGGCAAAGAGTAAGAGAACTTTTTGCATATAGTAAGAATTTCAGTATTCAGTAATTTTAGTAAAATTTTGGTGTTACATTTAAGACCGATGCTATCTAGGATTTGAAGACGAAGACTTCTTCTATAGTCCAAATTTTTTATGTAGAATTTATTTGCAGTGGTTTAACATTAACAGTGGTTTACAACAGGGATTAGCTTAGTTGGCAAGCGACACGGGTGAGGAAATTTAAATTTATGGGACCAAGGCTCTAGGTATTAGGAGCTCTATGTAAGTATATTACAGTATGTACTACACTTGTAATAATGTCTGGTTAACCGTAGTATATATAAAGCGATATTGAAGGTATATAAGTAGAAATTGTACGCAATATGTAGAGATATGGAGGTTGAAAGATCAAAATGTCAATTGGTTATCTGACTGAAATGTAATTAGTACGTCAGATTTTTTTTTAATATTTGGTTTTTTTTCTTGTATCGCTTAAATAAAAATTTTACACGATACAGTGTTAGTACACTTTTTACGGGCAAGTGGGGTAACTAGCCCCCACTTCCATACAGTGCACCACCTTCGATGCGTAATATCTTTGTATTCTTTTATTGCTATGATAAAAAAAATACGTGTCCCATGTCTAAATCTATTGACAATTATTGAGGTAAGTTAGGTATAGAGAGTGCTCTCTTAAATGATAATCGTATACGTAATGTGTTAAGACTAAAATGGACTTAGTAATGGAAAAGTTTGAGCAAAAAAAAATAACACGTAATTTCATTTCAATACCTGCTTAATAAAAATAATTCAAAACTACTGTAGATCTTTATCAATTTACCGAGATACATTTTTATAAAATTATAAAATATAAAAGTTTACGAGTAACCCGCCCACAACAAAATTAAATTAAATCGCCCTTAAAATCTAGATTTAATCTATTTAATAAATCTTGGTGTGAGCTGAGGTTGTAATGAGGTATATAACCTGAACAGTATTAAGTTTATTACAATATCGCTAAAGCAATAATTTTGGAATATTAAAACATCAACAAAAAGACTCTTTTTAATTTTCAACAATTTTCATCAAAGTTTGTTAAGCGGTCTTAAAAGCTTAATAATACAGAGTTACTCTAACATCCATATACTCTGTTGATTTAAGAGATATTATAGACAAATACCATAAATGAGCAAAAAAAGATACACCTATCATTAGACTAAAATGGTTTCGCCTAAAACAAAAGACAGCTAGAAATTCGTTGTTCCATAAGTTTTGGCAATCTTCATATTGAATCAAACGTTGCCACGATTACACGTGCTAGATACCTACTAAAAGAAAATTTGGTAAAGACCTATAAGTCATATTAAGTAGTAAAAGTTACTGACGCCACTCATTATTAAAGTTATAATAGTAGCCTGCTAACTGATTGGGCTAACTTGAATGCTAAAAGTAAGCCCAGTTTACAACAATATTATAGATAGAAGCGACTGTGTGTAAGACTACTACTACTACTACATACATTTTATTGTCCGCATAAATTCCCAGGGAAGACAAAAAACACTTTTTTAATACCAAAAATGTAAGTAAGTGAAACTGCGGGCAAAAGCTAGTACAGAATACCTAATCATAACAGTACTAACTAATATTTGCGAACGCAAATCACAACTCATCAAGTAACTTTGTAAGGTAAGCATCAAAACATTTAATTAATTCCACACAGTTATTTATCCCTGTTTGTGTGTGTTGGTTTATAGTTTTCTCAGAAGTTAAGAGGGGAAATTTGTAAGTTACAATTACTTTTCAAATAGTCAATTTGATTCTTGATATCACAGTTGCTATGTCAGACGTATGGAACATAAATGTCAGTCCCATACTCAAATGTATGGGAATGACATTTTGTTTCGACAAATCACGTGACTTAGACCTGTCATCTCCATACATTTCAGTGTTTTCTATTGACGTTAACGATCGCTAGAGATTGTAGAAATTTCACTTGGCTAGGAGCAGTGCTAATAGACTAGTTACATTTCTTCTAGTGCTGATCAAATCGTTGAAATTTCCACTCGTGACTACGCGAATGCGAACAGCAATGTCTAGCCCCCTCTGTTGGGTCCGAAACTGGACAGTCGATCCGAAAATTGCGCTTGTGTAGTAGTGTTAAATTTTTATCAAGTTTTTAGGGCGTAACAAACCCATGCATGCATATGCAAATAGGTTACAGGCTCGTATGAAATTCACGGCGGCTTCAGCCAATTAATCAATTCAGAATGTCGCTGTCCATTCCTGGTACATTTCATTCTCTCTTAGTACGACATCGCGTCGGTTACATTGCGGCTCATCAAAGCCGATGCATTAAAAGAAACTCCTAGTATTTGTACAGAAAAAAACCGACCATCAAACGCCAATTTAGCCCGTCAGTAAAAGTAAAAAAATAAAGAAAAACCACCGACCGCCAGTTACGAAAGAAAATGTTAGCATTTACCATTGACAGCTAAATAAACTCTCTTTCCATTAGCCAACTGTAACAGCCTTAAAAGGCTTCGCAAATGAAACCATTACAATGACTTGCATAAAGAGGCACAAACATGAAGTGAGCTGTAAAAACAGTTGACCCGTTTCCGTAGATTTTTGCGGAGGCCCATTCACGGTCAGATTAACTAGGGAATACAGCCCGCAATGTATGTTAATACCCCCTATCACTGTCCAACAGAGAACTGTTATTTGCATTGTATCGAATACGCCCGGCATAGCGACGAAGGGTGCGCCGCCACTGATAGCGACGAATCAACTGAATAAGCGGTTTAGTTTCATTTTTTGTTTGAATAAATAATGGATGAGTTTTTATGGAACGTTTGTTTTAACGTGTGTTTTCGTATGGAGATTGGTATTTTCATGAATGTAGGTTGTGGAAATGGAAAACTAATATCGTCTGTTTTTATTACAAATCATTCATTTATCAGTTGTTATGCAAAATGTACATTATTCTGAAAGGTGATTTGTGCCAGTTAGGACTGATGGCCTGACCGCTACCATTAGTTAAAAAAATATGTTATCAGTTTGGGAAGAGATACGCCGCTTTACGCTGTAAAGTAATGTAATCAAAGTATGGCTCGCAGATAACTTTAACGGTAAGAATTAATACAGGACCTTTATTACCGTGATAAACAATCCACTAAGAATACAAGGAAGGAATGAACTTTTTCAATAGCTTAACATCCGATTTTCAAAGGGGAAAGTAGATTCGAGCACATTGACATTTTGAAACGTTACTTAGTTAAGTTTCAGCCTCCGTATATCCTTACACACTTACACACAACTCCATCCACAGGGTGTTTGAACAAACCATTACTAGATCAATTACAAATCGGTCCTTAAATTTAAAATAACATAAACAGAGCTACATTTAATTTTTCATCTTTCTACGACTAAAAAAAGTCACATAAAAAGTTCAAACTCCAAAATGTAAGATTCAATAACTACGAGAAAGCTAAGGAACAAACAAACAATAAGTGGGACTAAAGCAAAAAAATACGCTTAAAATAAAGCAAAATGCGCTTAAAATAAAGCAAAATAATTCGCGGAGGGTTGCACAGACATTCAATTCACATGCACAAAGACACCCAGATTCAGAACAAGCCTTTGTAGAACGCACAAATTTTACGTTTATTTATATTTTATTACCACCTCTTCCCGCTCGCACTGCGACCCCACACTTTTCAAGCGGCCCTTTATGAGTCCATTCGTCGGGGTTAGTTCTGCTTTTGCATTTTAGCGGTTTTTTTTTCATATTTACGGTCATCAGAAATTTGTACGTGATAATATCTTGTTTGTTTGAGCTCTGTTACTTTGTAGGTCAATTTAGAGTGGTTTTTAATGTGCGGAAACATTTCTGTGGAATTGACATTCTGATGTAACATCTTGCCACGCAACTAGAGTTAATATTTTAAATAAAACTCGCTGGATTCAACATTTCCTAACTGACTGCACTGAGAAGAAACGTCGAAACAAACAACAAAACTCCTTACAAAATTATATCTGTCCTGTATAAAACACCACAGTTTTGGAAACGAGACAGCCACTTCGTCACGTTCACAGCAACGACGTCTCTTTTCCACACTAGCGAGTCTTACATCAGGAGGTGATGGTATACCCCTAGGCCTTACCTTACAATATGTTAGAAATACTGGTCACTAATGAGCTAAGTAAAATAATCCACAAACACCAACAACACAAAATATCCAACAAATTTCTGCTTTCATTCCTCCACATGGTAATACGAAAGTTATCTAAATTGCCGTTTTCAAGATGCAATTTTTACTGAAAGCGGGTGTTATTTGGCAGCAGACTGTTGTAATAATACAGTTGTGAGCCAAATGGAGCAGTAGACGGCTTTCAGCTGATTTTACTACGACATGTATAAGTTATTAGGCAATAAATATTAAATTAAGCTATAGTTCTGCAATGTACAGATAATATGTAAGTACCTATGAAATTGGTAAACTGCGGTATTTTCGATCGCCGTATTGGATAAAGAAGTATTATAAAAGAGATATTTCTTTATCGAAGGAAAAGTTCACAAAAATAGAAACACGAGTTTAGGGAATAGGGCTAGACGGAGGAGTTATGCGTAGGTAATAGAGTTGCAGCGATTTGGTCAATAAGTTTTACCTCCTTATTCATTAAATACTGTGACATAATTAGCATCTTAATAGTAAAGTTAACAATACACTACTCACATCGTTACCCACAAATTAAAACAGAAGAGGCAGCTGTTATAAAACTAAGTATAAAACTAACTTTTATACTCAAGCACTTTTAATTTTAATTATCGGGGTTCAGGCTTTTTAATGCGCCCTCTTTTTAAATATGGTTTTGGCGAGTAACGTGATGTAGGATGAAGAAATCAGTTTCCACTTCGTCATCATCTTCCTGCCCTTATCCCATTTCACTTGGGGTCGGCGCAACACGTCTTCTAGACATGTTGCTTAAAGTTTTGGCTATGGTTTTATAGTCGGCCGCCTGCCTGACACTAACCCTCTTTGGGAATGCGATTGTTGGTTGTTTACCCACCACATTCGGGTGACCCAAGGTGCTTGGTACAGTGCACTGGGTCATAAGGTCCATTAGTCGCCTTTAACGACACCCAGTGGAGGATATGGGGTGGTGCTATGCTTTATATCCGGACACCATATGGAAACAGTTTCCACTTCGTATTGATAGAAAAAGAGTAAGAAGGAGTTTGAGGACTGTGATTTCTAGTTTACTGTTCACTCCGCTCCTCTCCCTCTAGCTTCGCATCAGTGGCAGTACTCTCTTAATTCGTCATGTTTTATTCTGTAGGTATACCAGTAAAAATGAACAAGTAATGGCTTATGAATGTGGTCTGCCTATGGCCTGAAAAATCCTACTAATATTATAAACGGGAAAGTTTGTAAGTACGATTGTATGAATGGATAGACGTTTGTTAATCTTTCACGCTCAAATGGAGGGATTAATTTTGCTGAAATATGGTACGGAGTTAGCTGCCTGGATAGACATAGATTTTCTTTTTAACCGACTGCGACAGAGGGGCGTTTTTTTTTTTTGCAGTTAAAACCGAAATTCACGCGGGCGAAGTTGCGGGCAACAGCTAGTATATTATAATTGAGTAAGTACTATACTTTTTCCAATATTTCACTTTTCGATAAAATTAGTGTCATTTTAGATTCTGCGTATTAAGAACGTTTTGGTTATAATAAACTGACAGAAAATTACTTCGAAAACTTAATTATTTCTAGGCCATTTTTAATGATATTGATATCAATAAAATATCATGGAAAAATTATATAATCGGTGCTAACGACCACATGGTTTGTGGAACTCGGTAATCAGTAAGCTTACTCAAAAGGCTTACCAAAATAATTATATACAATAAATAAAACCTTGTAAACACGGTGGCAAATAGGTCATCACATCAATTGAATTCACGTTTTCGATAAAAGGTATTTTCATCAAAGAATATAAAAATAATTAATTTTATTGCAAAGTGATTGCCTTTTTTATATTACAATATTTCAACATCGACAAAATCAAAATCAAACGTCATTTATTCAATCTAGGCTACAATGCAGCACTTTTTGAACGTCAAAATGATAATAGACAGCACCCCATCGCCCACCCTTTACCTGTGCTTCCTTTGCTTTCGCTGCGGGAGAAGAAACGGTGCAACAAACTCCCCAGCAGCACGCTGTCTTTCTGACAGACAGATGGTACTGAAATTACGATTACTGTACTTACAGTATGTAAGTTAGTGGACAGACTAAAATAGAATAATTCGTTCACACTATTTGGCCATATTTAATTTGGCTAAAAAAAATTGGCTAAATTTAATATGAATGCTAAATGCATCAACAGTTAAACCTGAAATACACGTACCGTGCATGACGCATTGTTGTAGTCTTGTAGCATTAAGTATCTACTTACTGCATGAATCTAGAAAAATCATTCTCTCACATTTCTCATCATCAAGTACTCACACCTGATAACTTGACGGGTTTAGTGCGTCTAAGAGTTCGATACCCCCAGGACCAATGTTTGTGTGATGCGTACAATCATTTTTCTGCATCTGGGTGTAATTTATCTATAGTATGTACGTTTTTGAAATATTTAAGTTTTTTTTTTTATTATATTATAGTATTTTATCAGTTGTATATTAGGTATAATACAAGTTACTCTGTTATAATTAATTTAAGACTAGATTTATAGGCTTTGATTATTTAACTGTAAATAGCCTTACAGAAAAAATAAACAAATTATTTAAATTGATCTCTTAGTTACATACCTACTACACGTCTACATGAAGATTTACATGTACATACTACAGACATAGTTCCTACTTAGTCTCCAAAGGCAGGAGTTTCGACACGGCTCCCAAGAGACACGGAATGCCAGAGCCGGTCTTACTGCTAGCTATCACGGATACAACTCCTTGATAATATTATATGTTATGCTAATTATATGCTAGGACATAGGAGAATTATTTAGTAAGCTTCACTAAATAATTCTCGTGTTGAGAACTGACGCATGCTAAGCACAGGCTTATAAATCAAACAACAAAAAGAACAAATAACCAATTGCCTATTACGTTTTCGTTTATCGTTCATGTAATTTAATATAATCACCGTTTATTCTTTATAAATAAAAATATCTTTAATCTTTTCTGTTTCATGCAACACTTTAAGAGAATACTAACTGTTGCCCGTTATTAATACTCCCGCGAAAGTAAAAAAAAAAGAAGTATTGGATAAAAAATAGATGTTGGCCGATTCTCATACCTACTCTATATGCTCACGAAATTTCAAGAGAATCGGTCCAGTTGTTACGGAGGAGTACGGGAAAGAACATTGTGACATTGTAACACGAGAATTTTGTATATAAGGTTAGCTATTAGCTATAAGATCATCATTGCACTTTTTTACTGTTCCATAATATTTAACTATTTGCCTAAAACCGTATTAACTTCCATTATATACATTTTTAGTACCTAAATTGTGCCTTAAAATATTTAAATAATATTAACCCTGTCTAGAATTCCAAATTACATAGTTTTAACGAAAATTTGCTTAAACGTTAGCCTGAATAGAGTTTAGAAGCATGAAAATATACTTTGAACATCAAAAACATTGAAAATTCAACTAGACGTTAAGGCGTACCGTCTAAATTTTTGTAACTCTGTGGAGGTTTTATTACAATTACATTTAATAATAGTCTTAAAGGTTGCACAGGCTTTGATTATATTTTTAATGTTTGTAGTAGTAGGTAATAGCGACATAGTGCTTTTAGAGTAACCTATACGTAGGTATAAATGAAATTGAAGTATATGTTTGTAATACTGAAATAACCGTTTTTTACTACATACATATCGACACGATCGATACTTTTTTTTTATTTTGTCTACGTGTTTCTCTGTTTGTTCCCGCTAATCTTTGGAACAGCTAGATAGATTTTGACATCATCATTCCCCTGCCCTTCTCCCAATTATTGTTTGGGGTCGGCGCAGCATGTCTTTACCTATGCTGCTTAAGTTTTGGCTGTATTTTACGGCCGGCCGCCTGTCTGACGCCAACCCTCCTCGGGAATGCTGTTGCTGGTGGTTTATTCCCCACCAGGAGGTTGACCCGAGGTGCTAGGTGGTATGCACCGGGTCGTAGTTTCCCTTAGTCGCCTCTTACGACACCCATTGGTCGATATGGGTCAGCCCTATTCACACCGGGAACTGCACGGTAAGATAGATTTTGACGAGACTTTTTATTGGCAGGAAAAAATAATTTGTTTCAGAAATTAAATTAACCTTTTGTTGTTTTAAACATCTAACTTAGTAACGTAATGCAGTGGTAGCATAGCGGTTGATTGAACGGATTGGAGTGCTTGTGACTGTAGTTTTAATAAAAACATCACACACAGGACTATTGACGAAGGAAGATATGGTAAAGAATTCTGTGTCTCCAAAAACTCTATGCCATACATGAGCATGCTTGTTGATCAAATAATAACTTTCGTGAGGATGATTCATACTTAAATGATATTACGGTTTACTATCGCGTATTTATTGGGATAGCCCGACTAGTTTCGGATCCAACCGGAGTCCTGAATCATGAGCTGACGCGGCGGCGTGGTAATGAGTAGATTGGCCATCAATGTTTAATTCTACTCTCTATACCAGAAGAGGTAGTAGGCTGATATTATTATTATTACTTTCCATATTTTATTTCCCTTTATCGCTAAAGTTGACTTTCCTTCTCCACAGACATACCAAGGGTTAGACTGTAACTATCTAGTATATAACTATAGCTGTATATATTAAAGGGTCTTCATTGTTAAATGCTGCTTAAGAATTCGCAATAAGAGCCAGCTTGGGAACAACTACATAAGTACTGGAGTAATACATGCAAATTTCATTCCCGGTTCCGGACGATGTGGGTTCCCTTGTATGATCCTTGGTAAGTTTACTGAATACTGTTATATTTTAAGGAAAGGATGAATTTATAGTTTTTATTGTGAAGTTTATTTTGATGGGTTAGTTATTTTTATGGTAAATCGAAAAAGAAAGAAGACTTTTGGCGGATGTCATTCGCGTGTGGGATAAAAGTGTCTTCTATCCCACACGAGACTATTTATATAAAAATAATGTCTTGACTAAATCAAACTATAACTAAAAACCTATTTTACTTAGTTCATTCATGTACTTCTAAACGTTCCACTTATTACTTTATGCGTTATTACTTTTTTTTGTGACCACCGCACAAAAACAAGACAATTTGCCAAAAATATGACGTTCTAATCAAACTCTTATGGGTGAAACCGCAATGAGAAATGACGTAGAGGTAATCATTTTTATCCCTCATTAATTCCTATAAAATACCAATGAGTAAAATTAAAATAAGCTACAATGCATTCATTTAGGTATGTACTTTTTCCGTTTCCTACCAAACAATAATGAAACTAGTTACAAATCTTCTATGTGATCAAACAAGCAACCATTGCTTATACATCAACGCTCTAGAGACCAGTATCATTATAATAAACCCTTGTCAACTACAAAAAGAGGTTCGTTGCCCTCTAAAACGAGGACCAGTCCTACAATCCTATATACCAGTACACACAACCACCTCTTCAAGTAACATTTTTGCAGTTGTGGAAACGGGACAGCGCGACACGGCGTAGAGCGGCGTCTCTCTTTCACAACTGCTTTAATTTCACTATAAGAACTGGTGGTAGGTCCACAGTCCTATATACCAGCTGATTGATGCGAGCTATTACTCCGGAGAGATCGCCAAACATAGGGCCAAACATTCTTACATTTGTAACATAGCCTGGCTTGAATAATGAAAGCTGTTTCTTTAGCCCACTGAATGCTGCTTGGAATTTACGGATAGATTTGTGTTCCTTTACCTGAGAATGGGGGCGATGGATTCCTTAATGATGGCAGATTAATAATAGATGAAGTGATAATGAAACATATAGGCGAGGGCTAGTAAATGATTACTGAGGCGTCGAGATGGCTCCACCTTGCTGGCAAAAGACGTGATACTTACTAAACATTTACATGACCTGTTGGTCTAGTGGTGAATGGCCCTGACTGCTATACCGGAGGTTGTGGGTTCGATTCCTACTTTTCCCGCTTTTTGCAGCCATATCATCTTTCACACAATCCATCCATCGTGCATCGTTTCATTGGTCGTCCTCTTCCCCTAATATATTCATCCACATTCATAACTTGCCTCATTATTACTCATTATATTTTTTAAACTTACAAACACTGGTGTTCAAATAAAATATTGAGTATACCTATGTACACAACTTACAATGCCATCCACAACACAAATTTAATGTTTGTTCCAACAAAATTTAATTGTCATCGAATCAATAGAAAGTCGTAACTTCTTTCACATAATCCTAAAACAAGCGATGACACTTCGGTCGATTTTGAGCAATGCTTACAAATGTTTGTAAAACAGATGTAACTGATCAATGAAACAAAAGCTTAGTATTGGAAAGGACAAATGGATATATTCCTTCACCGGCGTGACTGCTACAGAGGAAAAACGACCACCGCATTGCGTTTGCCTGATCCCGGTCAAAGCGTATACAGTTTTAGTCAGGTTTATCCCCATGACTTCTTCAGGGTATATGAAGGCCAAGACATTTTTTTTGCCTGCCCTGTCTTGGATGCAATTGTCTAATATGGGTGGATGGATATTTGTCAATCTTTCACACTGGATGGATCAATATTGATGAAATTTAGTATGGTGTTGGCCGACACCCTGGATTAACATAGGCTACTATTTGCAGCTATAACCGATATTCACGCGGGCGAAGTCGCAGGAAAAAGCTAGTTTCACAACTCATAAAACAGTATAATATTTACAAAGCGTCAAAAAATATGTTTTCACCTCTCTGACGATTTTAACTTTCTGAAACAAGTTTCCTTTAAACAAAAGTACTTTACATCAACACATCCAGTTCCAAAATACGAAAATCTGGTAATTTTCGCAGATTTTTTTTCATTTCACTAAAAAGCGTACAACACTTTCCCTATTTCTGAATACAATAAATGTAACAAGGCCCGGTTTGGTAAGAACGGGTTCTCAATCCGATCATCTTTATTCCCTTTGTTTACGAGAGCCATAGAGCTCGCATCTCTCAATTGCCACTCAACAGTATCCAGAAACAATCTGCAATACACTTAATATTTTTTCTGCGAGCAACATCGATGTGAATACGTTTGGAAAAAGAAAAGAATTCTCTCTGGTTTTTTATGACGTCTTGTCTGTAATAGAATGAAGTGGCTCTATGGTGCAGAGCTTAATTTGGGTTTTCTGATCAATTTTTTAAATTGATTTGAGATTTTTTGCAAAGTTTTTGTAAAATAGGGGTTTGAGTACCGCTGCAAATTATTTATCCCAAGATTAGTATTGATAATAATTAAATATAAAAGTTACGCACTAAAATAATTGTAATACACTTTTGGTTATAACCTGAGTTAATTCTCAAAAAAATACATGTTGATTTTGAAAAGACTTTCAAAGGTTTAATTCTTTGTTTAACTGCCTTTTTTAATTAATTGCATCGACTATCGACACGACTACAGGTATTATGAACCTGCATATCCATAACTATCGGAAATCCGAAATAAAAATGTATCCGCAACCGTGGCAATAACCGATTTAGGATAAGAGCGCAATCTAAATAATGGCAATATGAAACATGGAAATAGGCTTCTGTATACGATAAATAGACTATTTAAACATTATGTTATAAGTAGCTACACATAATAATATTATTATTAAGTAAATCGTCATCTGTTGAAGAATTAAGTATTGGTTTGAAGTTTATTAGAGAAAGTTGTATATTAATATGTACAAAAGGGCTATTTATAATACAAGCAAGCTTCGCAACACGTTTTAGCTTGTCTTGGAATAATACAATAATTAAATGATTTGTAGACCAATCTATAAATTAAAATTTACATAACTTTTTCTAGGTACTGAATATTATTTATTTCTTCGTGACCGCTTTCCTATACATAAGGTCTCGGGTCCAAATCTAGGCTAGACCCAAATTAAGGCAGTAATGCAGGGATCTTTTAGTCGATAACCATCAAAAAAATATTTTTTTAACTATCATCAATGTGATTCTTAGCAAGTTAAAATTATTATTGGAATTATTAATATTATCAAAGTATTAAACAATCGACATAAAAACTGTTCAATATCAAATTATATAATTGAGGTGCAAAACTATACCTAAAACACAAACTAACGACGAATTGAGAAATTCCTTCTAAAAAGACGGAATTTTATCTGTTAGAAATTGATTAACTATGAAAATCTGATAAGATTTAAAGTCACAATTATATTGCCATTTAAGACACGCGCTTTTCTTCCATATTATAGGTATCGTTTACATTTATGCTATTTTTTCTTTAATTAATAATAAATCTAATAAACGTGTTTTAATTACATTTTTACGCGCTTGTTACCACTAGCCGTCTTCGTGATTTTGTAGTAAGAGTTTTTTTTTAACAATTGGTAATACGAAATTGTGTACTTATTACCGAAATTATGCAATATTTTTTTTATAAGTAAGACTGACAATATAAAAACATATTTTTGGAAATTAATAACTAAAGATTTTGCTAAATTAGTTATTCTTAATGCATCCCCTTCAAGATTTACCTACATTTGAAAAGACACCGTTTTCTCAGAACAATTATTTCTTCGGCAACGTTTTAAATAAGTTCGTTTGAAAAAGGCTTTCTTGAAATCACATGTAGGTTATTAACCGGTTGTTGGAATTTAGGTTTTTTTACGGTAACATTATGTTACACCAGTTAAATGGTAATAATTAACGTAGAGTAAAAAATATTTTATTAAATAACGTCATGAATGATGACGTTATTTAATAAAATATTTTTTAAAATAATCATCAAAAGTTAAAAACTAAGTTAATAACAACATGGAATAGTAAATAAACTACTTACAGTATTTTATAAGTCAGCAAACAACATCCTTTTATTACCAGAAATAAATTAACACTGTCACAAACAAAATTCGCAAACACTAAAAGTTCACACACGACGAAAATCGGGAAATTCGGGAGCAAAGCGCCCACCCCTACCGACGACCCGTGGCGCACTGATATAAAATATACCAATCGCTTGCACCTTCATACTGTACCGTAGTATTACCCGGCCGAATTAGGAACACCGCAGATTTAATACTGGTAGTAAAAGTAAAACGTCGTTTTTATTTCGTCGGCTTATACCCACATAGGTGTGTTTGAAAATGGAACTTTTCCGAGACTCGTTAGGTGGGGAGGTAAACACATATTTTTTTAAACTGGCTTCATATGCAAGGAAATTAGATTCAGTAATGTTTCTGTGTTGCCAGGATCATTAGTCCTGTCATTTACCAGCCACCGCAGAGGCCGCAAATCAGATACAACGGCCTGATTGTAGGACTAAGCGTTTTTGCTGAGGGTCGGCAGAATGAGGACTTTCCTTTGCCTTTAAGTATGGACTATATTTTTTATTTCTTGTGCATCTTGGAGAAATAGGATTTTACGCATATGAAATGATGATTGCAGATACGAAATACCTACTAAGAAATAGTTACTTAATTTTAGTTATTTTTACAATTGTCGGCTACGTAAAACCAAAGAATCATTAAGTATACACTTACAGTACACAGAAAAATAAAAGTATTTTTATTTAAGCGTTTTTCACTTATTTTGTCAATTTAAACTGAAAAGTTAATTTGTTTAAGTCGCCGTTCAATATCAAGTTGTGTTGCCCTCTTTAGAGAAAAAATAAAGACGGGCACATGTTTAAAAAAGTCTTAATAATTACATTTCTGAAATCTTGTTAAAGGATCTCTAGGATACCTACATATCCGTAAGATCTATAAAGACAAACATTCCACACCTAAAATCGTTAGAATTGGACACATTTATAACATAAGCTTACAAACGCGAAAGCACGAAATGAAACCATTTTTCAAAATGCACCAACAAATAAAATTTAATTTAAACTCTCCCCGGTCAATCCCCCAAAAAGTTAGCTAACCACAACTAAGTATAAAACATATCGTAGCAAAACTATACTAAACAATATCGTGATATTGTTTATGAAGTCCGTAATAGGGCAAAGTTGTCCATTTTGCGGGCTTACCATAAACTAGAGCCAGTCAGTCTAAGCGCCGGTAGAGTAACTACTTGCAAATTATTACACAGTTCCACTTCAATAAATAGAGTTTAGATTGTGTTGTTTTTTTTAGGATATTCGAACGTGATAACTAGTTTTTTTTTGTATGTTAAAATCAATTTTTGAAAATATATAATTTTCAACCATTATTGTAAGTGCCAATTATAATTATTTAAAGTTTCGTTACAGTTCCGATGAACAGTGAAGAAAACATCCGGCAGGTACCATATAATTTTTCTTTTTAGGGGTAAAGGTTTTTGCCTAGCAGTAGCGCATTTTCAGATCACTGTTATACCGATTGTAGACTTGTGTTTTGTTTACAAGAAGGTTAAGACAAACTAACTTAAAGTACGCATCGTATGAAATGTAATTTAGTCCGTCTGTCTTGGCAGTCAAAAGCTTTTTCCGTCTTAAAAGTTTTGCCGACCGTTTCTGCCTAAAGCAACCATGTTCGAAATAACATCTTAAAAGACCATATCTACTGAGTACTGAAAATTAATATTTAAAATAGATCGGTTTACGAGTTATTTCTGTGGCAAGCTGCACCTAAATCATAATATCGGCTAGAATATCATTCGAACGCCGCACCTCGCCCGACGCCAATAATATTTACCTTTCATATAAGTATGTTGCAATCTACCAACCCACACCAACCCGTCTCGAAATTATTTCAAAATAGGTTATTGGAATTTTCACGACGAAGATTTTTTAAGCTGTAGGAATTAAGTAGAAAAATTGGTTGTAGAAAACGAATATAAAATAAATAAAAAAAACAAGCTTTAGTACGAACCAATATTGACAACATCAGTGTAAGTTAACTGTTTTCGTTTTTACAAAACATTTGTTTATTTTCAAAGTAATAACAACATAGTTACCTACCATTATATTAAAAGCTCATAGCGGACGGAAAAGCCAGTCCATAAAATAAAAGCGAAACGCCGCTCTAAATAAAACACGGTGAATATCAATGTCAAAAGGTTTCATGCGTTTTCGAAACAAAAACAAAATGGCGTCAAAATGTTAGCGGTAAAAATTTTACGCACCGTTTTTCACACGAAAAAGGAATTATAGGAGTATAGTAGTCTATCAAACGCCTGTCACACGACAATTTGAAAAAAGTTTAGAAATTGTGTTCGAAATTTAAAAATATCGAGGGTATTGGATCGGCCTTTGTGTGTGGCTGAATGGAACACTGAGCAACTGCGATATAATAGAAAAAAAAATGATTGTTTGACTTTTTGGTTTTGTTTATTCTTTTCATGTCTTTTATTCTTTGATAGCCGTTTTTATTTTATATTTCCTTTATCAGGCTATTTTTAGATTATAGGTCAGACAACGATACATTTTCTATACACAACGAGCAAATCTGTAAGTATCTCATTTTCTACTCCTTCGTTTTATAATTCTATAATAGCAGAATAATATTAAAATCTATTTGGAAAGTAAACTTATTTTCATAGCATCCTGAACACAGTTTATCCGCTGCGAAATTAATAAAAGACCATAGTTATCTCGTATACAACGCATTTTGTTTTCAGCCAACCAATTTCGGTTTTACGATTTTACACGACGCCATTGTCTGGTAAATTACGCTGTAAGTTTCAGGTGACTATATCGCCCATTTTATAGATTGTTTTTTAATATTAAATCTGGGAATGTTTTACACGCCGTTGGTTCCGTTATTTACAAATTCTTTCAGGTTTCCCGTGGCGTCAATTTCTTGGAAAATAGCTGGATCTTTGTTGGATATTTACTTTTTGTTAAAGTATAGTAAGTACTATGTCTTACTGTTAAATCAAATATATTCGGTCACCTACAGGGTCAAGAAAGTAGGGAATAATATCTCTTGACCTTTAGATATGTCTACGTCGGCTATCAAAACCTAAATCTGAAGTACAAAGACTATCGAAAACTTTTTCTCATTTATTTTATATCTTTCATATCGATTCGCCACAGTTCGTACGGAGAATGATGTTCTAAATCATACATCTTAATAATAATTTTAAGTATGTCGTGATAATATTTAACTATAATAGTTTTTGGATAGAGTTCATGCAGATACCGCTGATTACCCGTAAAAGATCCCTTTTTTTCACACGTTGGTATTATACTACCAACTAACCTTAAAAATGTGACAGTTTGTGAGTATGGATATTTGCTACACTTTGACGCTCAAACGGCTGGATGAATATTAATAAAATTTTGTATGGAGTTACTTGACACCATGGATACATTTAACACATACACTACTTTTAGACCGAGTGCAAAGGTAATTTGTTTTGCAGATAATTATCACTAAGGGCTCCCACACATAAACACGTTACGACGTCGCGTCGTACAACCATGCGGCGTCGTTTCACGATACGACGTCGTGACGTGGAAATCTACAATGAGCATCGTAAAAAAACACGACATCGTAACGTAATGTGCCACGCACGATATACGGCACGATGCCGTCGATACAGTGAGGTGGTGTTTTAGTTCGTTCCGAAAAATGGACCGCACTAGACGCATTCTGCGGGACGCTGCTCGACTAGGGTAATTAAATGATCGACTTCAATAACATCCGTCATCTTTGAATTTTGAATAACAACTGCGCAGGATTGCATCGTGAGTTTCTAACGTCACGACGTCGTATCGTGCATCGACACGTTATGACGTCGTGACGTAGATTTCCACGACGCGGCGTCGTATCGTGAAACGACGCCGCATCGTTGTACGTTGCGTCGTCGTAACGTGTTTATGTGTTTGAGCCCTAACATTCGCGCAGCCGAAGTTGCGGGCAACAGCGACTTTTATTACTACTGCGAATATTAACGTAACATAAAAATTAGTAGTTTTTAGTAATGACTTGTTTCAGTACTCAATAATCAGTAGCCATTTATTCATTTGTGATTGTACAGGTATTCTCAATTCTTTATTAGCATTCCATATGTCATACAGGTAGTACATTTTACAGTCTAGAATCAATATGGACCCTATAGGGCACAGCTTAAAGAAGGCCCAATGCGTGTACGGTCTATCGGCATACAAGACAGGTCCCATGCGCCTGTATGTCAAGATCTGTAACTGTATGGACGCCTTCACAGGATTCTGCGACGTCCTGAGATCCGCCGAGACTGAAGTACGTGCCTAATGTCTAGTATGAAGGGAGATATATAGGATTCTTGTTGATAATGTGGGATGATAGTGTCTTGCAATTATGGCCTTACAAAACAAAATTTGGGGCCTACCACTACGTCTTAAAGTAATATTGTTTTTATTGTTAAATCAAAGCAGCATATAGAGGTGTTTCGCCCCAAATGTCAAATGTAGTTTTTCAAGGACCTAATTTTATAACAACTGTATTTAATACAGACTGAACAAAAACGCACAAAAAACGGCATAATAATTTTCCAATGTGAGCTCTCAACTTTATTCGCCCACAATCGCGAAAACTGTCTCCGATAAAACATAAAAGCTTGATAAAACACAAGTTAATAACCAAAATGACATGGAAACTAAAACATTGCTATTAACATAAAATACATTGTCGCTAGAATAACGAGGGTCGTTCATTTAAAGCTCACAACTTGTAACAAATCGTCCCAGTGTTTGTGTTGACTTATTTTTGAAGGCTTGACACCCGTGGTTGGCAAGTTACGGAGACTTAAGTTAAACTATCAAGAGTTTTGTTATTATGTACTTATTTACTATGTATATAATCATGGTCTTCATGTAAATAGATTTTGAGATTTTCTTGAATAAGTATTGCTATCTGTCTAAACTGATTTCAACTATTAAAATGCTTACACGATTGACTTGTCTTAATAAACCAGCCTATATACGACCCACTGTCACACTGGCACATGCCTCTTCCCATATTGAGAAGGTTTTTTAGCATTGGTCACCACTCTATCTCACTGCGGATTGCCGATTTCTGATTCCAATATTTGGAATTCAGGTTTCCTCACGACGCGATGTTTTCCTTTACCGTTTGTCAGTAGTGTCTTAGAATGATTAAGAAAGTACATATAAAATTGAAAAAGTCAAATTGGTACTCGCCTGCGCTGGGGATCGAACTTGCACCTCGTGCATACAAATCCATACATAGAACCGCAAGGCCGCCACGACATATTAATGATTATTCAAATAAATATTATCTTTATCGAACCAATATTCCGATTCACTCTTTTTGTATGAAAAGAGCATTTATACAGAAGCGAAATGAATTCATTATTGTTTATATAAATTACACCTACAATCGTGCACGCGTGGGTTTTGGAGAGCCATCGTAATTTGATTGACTTTCACAGTGATTGGCATCATATAGCACATAAATTAATTCTATTTTCAATTTCCTGGACATTATGCTATTCTGAAAATAGGTCCTGTGTCGTTATTTCATCTGTAGTTTATACGAGCAATCTCGGATTAATATTTGCTGTCACATCGGATTCTAGGTAAAATTTCATGAATTGTATAAACAATCATATTGAAGATATCACTGGAATTATGTCAGTTGTGGGAATAAGTTGGCCATTTAATTATAGGCTTTTAGCTTTGATTATACTTATATAGAGCGGCTAGCTATTGCCCATAACTTCGTCCGCGCGAATTTCGGTTATAGCTGCAAGTACATTATGCACCCTTGACGCAGTCGGCTAAAAAGTAGCATGCATTAATACAGGGTGTAAGCTAACTCCATACTAAATTTCAATAAAAAATGGATCCAGGTATTTGAGCATGAAGTACCAATCATTCATCCATACTTATAAATCATCGCTTTTATAATATTAGAATTATTCGTATTTTCGGCCGTGAGTTTTGACTAACCTTCTAAAACATATTCTCTCTGTGAGTACAAAGTCTATCCCGAGGTCGTCTGCAAAAGATCGCTTTTAGCGATAAGACCGTCCATTGTGGCACCATGAAACTTTTACTTTGTAAAAAGCTTAAGTCATGGGGCGTGCTTTAAAGAATATGAATCCGTCTGGCATCTATCTATCTTTGTAAAATGTTACCTAAAACTTTGGTATACCAACAAAAATGTATATCGTCCTCTTTTGTCTAATAATGTGTCTTGTGTGTTAATTGTTGGAGATCCTTACTATAAATAGATAAATAAATCAAAACCATATTAATAATTATACCAGCCTAAAAACGTCACCAGGCACAGGCCTTTTCTCATACAGGAAAGGTTTTGAGCTTCAATCACCACGCTAGGTCACTGCGGAATGGCGAAATCAGCTTCTAATATTTGGAATCCAATCTCACGATGTCTTCCCTCGCTGTTTGACAGTGATGTCTTAGAATCATGAAAAAATGTACATTTAACATTAAAAAAGGGTATAGTATAAGCATATTGTACCATATTGTAATACTATGTAACACCTTTTAAACATACAGAGTGCAAAAAGGGATTGAGTATTGAAAAAGTCACAAGTATTAGGTACCTAAGCTGGGGACCGAACTTGCACCTCGTGCATATAAATCCATACGCACCGCAAGGCCACCACGACACACTCTACACAACCTGTAAATGACAATTGTGTTTTATTGAAAATTCCATGTCTGTACGGTCCAAAGGGCCCTCTAGCATCGCTTGGTCCCCGGCATTCGTTCCGTAACGATGACACGCTTGACCTGTGACCTCTGACCCTGGGTAAAAATGTTTGATGGCTCTGTTTCTGTTATGTGATCGACAGGTTCCGAGGAAAAAGGACCGGGTATGTCTTATGAGAATTTTTGGAAGAAGGAAGGTAACCGATTTCTGGAAACCATTTTTTTTCTTTTAGGTTGTGGTAAATTTTTGGGACACTACTGGCTCAATTGTGCATAAAATGTTGACGTCTTTTTCTTCCAAAGTAATCCATTAAAAATTTCACATAAAGAATCTATTGCAACTGTGGTCGTGTACATGTTTTTGCCCGTGACTGTACAAATAACAAAACGTGTTCTTCATTCATAGGAGTTTAAAAACCATTGACTAACATGAGACATGCCAATGAATGAACACATAATTTCCTGACCTACACTTTAATTTTGAATCATATTCCTCCGTCATAAAATTGAAAATACATCATCGCGTCTAAAACATGGTAAACCACATCTCATCAAGCATGCATCAAAGAATTTAAAACCTAATCCTCAAAACCATAAAGCATAATTTTCTTTGATATTTTAAAAATGGAACATACGTGATCACATCAGGGAAATTCAAACTTAACGGTCTTGTCAATAAAGCATAATTTTCTTTACATTTTTTTATACACGAAAATTTGTCATCACTGCAAGCAAATTTTAACCCAACCTTTTAGTTAATAAAGTATAATATTGCTTGGATATTTCGATACGTAACGAATATTCGTGGTCAGTGCTTCAATCCCGATTTGTCTACACTGTAAAACATATCAGACGTTGACTTTTACGATTGAGAGGATTCCATACAACCGATACATACATTTATGGGTTATTTGCTGTCTATTTGTTTTACACACAAATCTATGTGTTTATGTTCTAGGTTTTATGTGTTTAGGTCTTTATTTATGGTATGTCGATGCAGGTATTAAACAGACGGTGTGCGGTACGTTTTTCTTCGTAATTACTGTAACAGAATTTATAAGAAATCTATTGTTGTTGAAACAATACAGTTTACTTAAATATATTTAAGATGTATTTTAACAATTATCAGTAACATTAATTAAGTATAAAAAATATAAAAAAAAAAACATATTTTTCATCGCGTAATTAAATTTTAATGACGTTACTTGATATTTTCCCTTATGACTCCGCTATTTTTGATCGAATCCCCATTAACGTAAAGAAATTTGAAGAAATATCGAAGAAACATTTGAAGAAACATCGTTTTAGCAAATAACCACAACAGTTCCTGTATTCGATTGAGATTTAAACTAATATATTAACACATACAAACCACAATGAAAATCTAACAACGCCAGAATAAACCAAGTCGAATCAAAGTTACAAAACAAATGTTGTCTTTAAGAAAAAAACATCAAAAAGAAGAAAACAATGAAATCCCTCACACCTTCCCTTTTAACACAGAATACTGACAGATACAAACAGCCCGTTAATCCAAATAAGAATATAATTATTTATTTAAACTGGCAACACATATTCCCTTGTATAGAGACAACGGATTTTGTTTATTTTCCCCAGTCAGTTTTATTGTTGGCAACACTAAACATAGAATGTACCGTCGGCGTAAAAAGGTTATCCGTGTACATTTATATTATGGATGGGATTTATAGAATTTGTGATGACTTTTACAAAAAAATATTTTAGATCATATTTTGCTGACGCTGTGTGACTGGTCTTTTTTTGTGTTTGCAACATTTTCACGAATTGGCTTGGAACTCGAATATCTATGATTTGTTAATTCAGTTCGCAAAAATCATTTCTATTTTTGTTTCTGTGTCATAATTTATGTTTTAAAAGGCAGTGTAGATAATAATATTTTCTCACTACTGCTATTATGTCATGCATGAAAAAGTAGGCTTGTCTGTCTGACACGCTTTTACTGATACACTGATATATTGATTTAAATGATAACTATAACTAACACTTGCTTTTGTAGAATAAGACAATGCACTACAAGACGAAGAACGGCATCTCTTTTCAATTGCAAAAGACTCACAACAAGTCAGCAAGAAACTACCGCCACGAATCGCACCAATGTCTTTCTTTATTTATTAAAGGTATAAAAGGTACATATTATTCTTATGAGGTAAGACAGTGTCTCTAAAAGTACTAACTGTTTGACTGCGAGTCATATATGTACGTATTCCAAATTATCACTTCCTGAAATCCGTGAAGGAAAACATCGTGACTTAACCAACACACCTGAGAGATTTACAAGGCCCTGTTAAACCACGTTAAAGGCTGTCGGGCGGTTTTAAAACTCTGACACTAGGTTGTAAACCGACCATAGTAGACCGATACAAAGTAATGAATGTGATTATCTATAAAATTTAGTGAAATCTAATAAAAATATACTTTTATAGGTAGCTTCATGAACATTCATCATCATCAGCCCGTTGCAGTCCACTGCTGGACATAGGCCTCTCCCAAGGTACGCCACTGAGCCCGGTCTGCTGCTTTATGCATCCAGTTGCTGCCAATCTGTAAGTCCCGCCATCTGGCCATGAACATTGTGACCTAAATGTGCTAATAAATGATATTTGTACTTAATTCCAATATTGTTATAACTGCAGAATATAGTTATAACTGTTAACCCTGTTAGGTAATGATCCTGTAAGATCTAGTACCATCTATGTTCTATACAAATAAATGTTTCTTTCTTTCTTCTTTCATGCGATAAGAAGTTCTAAAATATAATATCAGTAGGTACGTACCTAAGTCTAAAATTTAAATCAGTCGCGAACTCGAATCGAACTTAAATAGGGAATTGGAAAATCTTATTTATAGGGGTCGAAGGGATGTTTACGTAATTAGAGCCATAAACTTACGAACGATATAATTTTCAAGGAGGGCCCTATTAGAGGCCCTATTATCTAAGAGGGCGCAATGTGAGGTAGTAAGAGGGTTAGGAGGGCCCTCAGCATTGATGTAGAATTGCTTTATCTCTATGATTTCTTTTTGTAAGGAATGAGAGTTTTTGTTTGAGGTTTTGAAAGGAAAGTGCAGGATTATGAATCTATTGATATAAAAATACGGGGTTTCTTCAATGTAATTAAAAACACGAAGAAAACTGTGTATCTGTTGTGTGTTTACGCTAAATCCGCTGAAACGATTTTGATGAAATTTGGTGTGGAGTTAACTGATCCCTTGGATTAACACATAGGCCTCTTTAAAACCGCCTGCGTCGGAGGAGGGTAATGTTTTTGCAGCTATAACCGATATTTCCACGAACGGGGTACCCATACATTTGACAATAAATAAACATTTCAACCCAAATAAAATTAACATATAGCAATATGTTAAAAAGCCATAAATTGCAATAAAACAGTTTTACTGTCAAATTAAATATGTTATCAGATATATTTATTTTAATTGCGATATAAAATTTTATTAATGAAATAAATGTAAACGTAAAAAGGAATTTACATCTTTGAATGACGTTAAATTGCGCGGGTTTAAACATGGCGTCCAGATTCGATTCGTTTTTTAAATGTCTTGTTTGGGACACTGTTATACGAATATGCATTTTTGATAGCAGGCCTACAGAGTAAAAAAGAATTGTAAAAGTTATGTGATATAAAAAATAATAACTCTTTTCCTGTCGACCCGTGTGTATATAATCCTTTTAGTTGCCGTATAGCCGAATAAGTTTATGAAAAAAAAAGCATTATGAATGTTATCTAATTTCTCGAAAAATGAAATTGTTGATGCGTTCAACATTACGGTTATCATAATGTTAAACAGCTAGTGAAAAAAAAATAATTAAAAAAGTAATTTATTTAAGCTAGAAGACTAAGCTGCGTTTTTAGGAATACACTGAAGAGAGCCCTGATTCGCCCACCAATTAACATTTATTAAAAAAAAAACACTCAAAAAAATTTTTCTTCCCTGTAATAAAAGCTCTTTATTTAACAAGTTAGGAGCATAACCTCTGCTCACCCTACAACAGTTGTTCGATATTGTTAGCGTTGAAACGTAAATATTTACGTTCTATTAATACGCAGCTGGCTTATTGTTACTCCAACCGCGGTAGTTACGTTCCATTTCATTATAACCTCTTTATAGTTTTCTTGAGATTATCAAAGATGGATACATCAGTTATGTATTTATTTATTTTTGAAGCTGTGATAGCCTAGTGTTAAAACCGCAGGACGGCCAAGTCAAAGGTCTTGAGTTCGATCCCCACAACGCGCACTAACTTTTCGAATGTTGTGTGTGATTTACAAATAAATGTGTTTCGGGAGGCACGTAAAAATGTGGGTCTTGCGCCTGATCTCTCTCCGGTCGTGCCGGATTACCGTCCCATCGGACTATGAGAGTAAGGGAATGGAAAGTGCACCTGCGTTTGTCCCCTGTGTACCTTGAGAACCAGTCAATACATTGGTTAAAATAACATGAAAATTGGTGCAGTAGTTTTAGAGTTTATCGCGAACAGACACGGTGGAGGACTTCGTTTTATGATAATTATGTAGTGATAATGATTTGTGATATGTTATGATTAGATACATACATATTCGTACAATCTATAAATTTCCTTTTGAGTAACAACTTGCCGCGTCCAAGTACCTACCTACTGCTAAAAAAACGCTTAAACAATACATTATTTCACGAATTTAAAAATACTATATTATCCACGGCTACCATTCGCATATAAATTACAAAGTACAGACCAAAATTCGAGGCACGTTTCAAAATTTATTGTGCCCCAAATAAGTTGGAAAGAACCATTGAGATAACGCGAGAAAGCAAAAGTTTGTCGACTTGTCTATGGTACCTTTATTATGTGGAGCGATAGTGATGTCCCGTTTATTGGTTTCTAGAGGCTGAACATTATGGTTCGGATAGTGAGGGGATAGTGGCTTATGTGTTGTTAAGTTTATGAGCGGATGAAATTTTAGTTGACCATGAAATGTATTATAAGTTATTGTGTATTTGAATAAGCCCGGACCGATTGGGTATGGTAAAAAGTAAATAGACAGTTTTTGTTTTTATATCCAGCAACATAATACTTTCCACATTAACCGTATAATTTTTTAATGTATATTAAGCCACGCCAGAGTCTTGCGGGCAAACTTTGAGCAACCATATGATAATGATAAAATAGGCACAAAAATATGACTATCACTACATATTATAAACCAAAGTGTCGTGTCTGTCCGTGATAAACTCAAAAACTACTGCACCGATTTTTATGCTGTTTTATCAATGTATAGAGTGGTTCTCGAGGAAAGTTTTAAAACATAATGTTTTAAGTTTTTGTATATATCCACTAAAATATAACGATAGTTGTTGTTATAATATTTATAATAATTGCGTTGGATATATGTAGAGGAATTGGTTAATGTCAGAAAAGGTCAGAAATGGGTAATGTTTCACAGCTAATAACTAATATTCGCGACCAAAGTCGCGGGCAACAGCTAGTTTTAAAATAATCAAACATCATAAAACTTAAAAATCCACCACAAATTCAATACAAAAACGTTAATAACTCTATAAATTTTACAACAAGAATTAATATGTAAATTATGTAAAGCTTGCAATTACTATGGATATGTATATTAAAACAATTAGGCGATGATTCCCGCACATCGCTCGGTCATGATATATGATCGATGGGAGGTAATGGGACTACCGGAGTTTGGGAGTGGGGCGGTTTGTAAGCGGTAGCGGGGCGACTTTTTAACAAATAAATAAATAAATATTTCTCAACAGTCACACAACGCTATCTTGTCTTAAGTTAAGCATACTTTGTAGCTTGTGTTATGAGTACTAGACAACCGATAAATACATACATACATAAACGTCACGCCTCTTTCCCTTGGGGGTAGGCAGAGATCACATCTTTCCATTTGCTACGATCCTGGCATACCACTTTAGCTTCATCCACACTCATCAATCGCTTCATACACGCCCGTCGGTTTAAGGTAAAAAAAAAATACTTATAAAAAAAAAACAAAAGAGTTCTGTCTCTTCTTGGTCGTATCCCTCACTGCTGAAGATTGTGACTCCTTCTGATCTTGTCCACTAGATGTCGCCATTTATTACGTTCTGTTGCTTGATGCATTGCAACAAAGGATAGTTGCAATAGTTCTACCATTGGTTATTTGATACTCGTTTGCGCTCAAACGGCAAAATCAATTTTGACAAAATTTGGTAAACAGTTAGTTGACACCCTAGATTAACACTTAGGTTACCGTTTTGCAAACTGCGGCAATCGCTAGATCGTTTTAAAACCTATCAAGACATTTAAAAACGTAGAATAAAATACACGCAGAGCAAAAACTAACCTAGAAATAAAAACAAACGACAATCATTTCCAGCATTACGAAAAAAATAATCAATTCAAAATGGCGTAATTTATTTAATTATCAAAACAAAGGGTTAACTTCGAGCGCAATATGGCGACAGCACAGTTACACAGAGTATATATATAGAGTGAACAGTAAACCAACCGAAAGAGTTTAATTAAGGCGCTGTATAAAAAGTTAGTGGGGAGCTCGCTTGATATACTGTATGTCGGTGCTCTGTGGCTTTTTTTTTAATTTTAATAAAGTTCGTGAACCTGATGTGGTGTTTCAGTTTATCGTTGCTTTTGTCTTAGTATTAGAAGTTGAGACTTGCTTGTATTTTTTTCTTTTGTAAGTTTTTGAGTAACATATCACTGACCAATTTTAGAGTATGACTGTGTGAGTGGCGTATTATTGAGCTTAACCAACAGTTTAATTGCAGGTTGTAGAAGAAAAAAAATATAAGTTGATGCTCCTCAATTATCATTCTAAAATAGCGCATAATATGACCGCCCATCGTGGCAGCATGTATTTAACTTTTACGTTTGTCAAATCAGTATTTCATGTAGAGTGCAATTAATAATATTTTTTCTGTCTATCTATGATTTGTAGTTCTTGTCACGACCCTGCTGCATATATCAACATACAAGATCTAAAATAAGAAATAACAAAAAGTACATTACTATAACTTTGAAAAAGCTACAAAGGATTTATACGGATTAGGATAAAATCTGTTCACACACAGAGAACTTACATTACTCATCCGAAAATAATTAAAAAAATATTTAATGACAAAAATATGATACATAATTATCCCACTCATTCTCACTTACACTCAATCACACCCTCTCCGGCCATTTCAACAATCACATTAACTTCTTAATTAACAGTATTACAGTAATTTTCCGGAGCGCTACACCAAGATTTAAAATTAAAACGCTATTTACCCGCCATCACAATAGTTGTAGCCTGGTAGGCTTTTGTTTTTAAAATATACGACTCTTTCTTCCTATTGTTTGAAAAGAATAGTTTTTGTACCTTTCGAGATGGGTACTTAAATATGTATTTTGTTTACTAGGGTTTTAAAGTGTAGGTGTCGATTTTTATGGTACAAAACTTAGTCTGTATCCTTTCTTGTAGTTTAAGGTATTCGCTTACCAATTTTCAGCAGAAACGACTAGAAGTTAAGCCGTGGAAGCGTGACAGACGGATAGACTTACTTTAAGATTATCTTAGAATAAACTAATCTTCATTTGTAGGAATATGGTACAGGATTTTTTTTACAGAAAATTTTGTTCTGTAATATTTGGAAGTTTCCGGTGTACAAATATTTGAGTACAATATTATAAGCTATAGACTATAATTAAAACAAAAAATAACATAGTCCCTCCTTTTTGAAATCGGTTTAATGGGCTTAACAGATTTGTCAGAATTTGGTATTCAACACAGCCTGTAATGACAAATCTCGGAGCTTATTTAACCTCAGTATTAAAAAATACTTTCATTTGTAAATCAAAGTTCATACGAAAATAATTTTGCATTTCAATGTTGGAATATTTTTCGTATCGTCAAAAATTAAAAACATGACTTATCTCTAGAAAAATACTAAAAATAACAACTTAGCTTATTTATTTTTATAAAATAAACAAACTGCTTACCCGCGACTGCGCCAGTGCGAATGTCGGTTATAGCAATAAAACACTACCCTTGAATGATGCTCTCACTCAAAAAATAGCCAGGTTGTCAATTAACTCCATACTAAACTTTCTTAAGCTGTTTGAGCGTTAAAGACTACAAACATCCATCCATACCTACAAACTTTCGCATTTATAATATTAGTAGTAATTAGACTGAAATAAGGTGTAGCAAAGAACTTAGTCGTTTGAAATCGCTTAAAAATACATCACACCGGCATTTTAACAAACGAAAACAATGAATAAACGTATAGAGTCTTAATTATTTAGTTCTATTCGATGTCTTCATTCACTTTCCTGTAAAATACCAGATATCCAACTTCTATTAATGAATATTATTTCTAATATTAATAAATTAGTTTCAGGAATCCGTAGTCTTTATGAAGGCGCCTTCAAAAAGACATTAATTTAATTTCCAACGACACTTTATGTTGATTCCTAAGTAAAACTTTAATTTTATGAAGCTCTATCAAAATCATACTTCCCGACTTGTAATTTCCATTTGGTAAATTAAATGAGACCATTCAGGGAAATAAAAGAAATTACTTAATCAACAATGTTGGGAGGTTTTTAGTTCACTTATATTTGTTTTTTTTTTAATTCAGTCTTACGATGTCTGTCTATGAGAATACATACATATTCGTGGAATTTAAATTATTTTTTTGAACTAGTACAACGGTTTTGGTTCCAATAAACATCTCACAATAAAAAAAACTCACATTCGCATGTTATGTAACTTTACATTACATGTGTGTACGTGCACCTTGTAATGACACAACTTCTAACAACGAATTAAATGTGAACTATGAAAGCTAATACATAAAGTCGAATAAAATGATTGTTGTAAGCGTGAAGTCGGGGACTCAGTATTGTAATGACCATGTATGAAAATTATAACTCAAACATTTACTCAGATCGAGCTATTTACCAAAAAAAGTAGCTAAAAACGTCCCAAAATATTCGATCAACGTCCCACTACATCTCGAAGACGTTATAAGAGAAGTGTTTCAATCTCATGTAGATTTGCTAAATGCCCGACCCGTAGAATCCGCGCCGGCCGACAAACTTGGCCGTTTCATTTCCTCTCGACGCTCATACAAACAAATGCCTATGTGTGGGGGGGCAGTGTAAGCGGAGAGGGTAGCGGAACGATATGGGAATTACATGTAATGCCTATACATTCTAGAATCTTCTTGGTCATTAGAAACGGTGAAGGAAAACAGCGTGTGGAAGTCTGTATTACAAATGTCTAACATGCACTTAACTACCCTCAACGAGCAAGCGTGGTGCTCAATGTTCTATGTTTCTGGTGAACTGGCCTTTTTCTAAAAGTAGGACATTTGCAGACTAGGATTGGTATATGTATAAACTGATTGAAACCGTATCTAGAATTATAATTACAGCCAATTCAATGTACTCCACATTGGACACTCAAATCATGTTGTCATATGCATGGATCCAATTCAGCAGTACGTTGCAGCAGCACAATAAGTAGCGCGATAATACCACAATAATTTTTAATCTGTAAAGTAGTTAATTGGTGGCTATGTTTCCTGAAGACATGTTGCGCCGACCCCAAATGTTATTTGGAATAAAGGCAGGGGAATGATGATGACACCAAGACCGCTGTGACTTTTGGCCCGATTTTGCTCTTAAACAGTTTTACACACATCTAATTGCCAAGCCCCGCTGTCACTGTGACCCTATGACCCACGGACCTTCAATTTCCTTTTTCTAGTGTATGATATTGAATTGGCTTGCTTGAATCGTTGAATATAATACAACATTTATGTGATGTGTGAAATTGCCCTACTTGTGCCGATAAATGACCCTCGTATAATTCTATCGAATTTTCTACGTTAAGAAGAGTTTGTGTCTGTTTATTTATTTATGTGTCAGAGTATGTTTTGTAATAGATGTTAATTGACTGCACGGATCGCCGAGTGATTAGGTCTCCACGCCAACTACGATTGTGCGTGACGTGTCGCAGGTTTGATCCCCGCTTAGGACAAGAATTAGTGCGATATACAAATGTAACGAAATCTAACTACATTTCAAGGTAACTTTATAAACTTAATCATAATCTATGACTATATAAAAATACATAATATAAGTAAAGAAAAGTAATGGTAATCTCGCTTCCAATGCATCTTGCCAACAAGTAAGGGAATTTCACACATCCCTGATTCTCTAGCAAAATAGTCCCTCTAAACAAATGACATTCAGGCATCAAGTATTCTGTCTTTTAAAAGTAAAGATCAAATACCACGCAACAATAAACAGCAATCAAACAATAATCAGAACTTGACACATAAATCTATTTCACAACATTCTTCTTATTGATTCACGAAATCCCCAATTTATCTAAAGCCTAAAACACTTACATAAACCTTGTGTCTCGCCTGAATTGTTTTTCTCAGACAAATGGCGAATAACTTATATTTATTGCGTAGATTGTTTTATTTAGACTCACATTTGTTTCGGTAAACACCCAATTAATTGCAAATATTGACGGTTCTTTCTATGAATTGTATTTGAGGGTAAATAAGCAGATATTTACTTATCTAAGATAATGAAAATAAGGCTTGAATTTTCTCTTTTATAAAGATTAAACAACACATACATGTCTATATAATTACACACATAATGAAAGACGTAATAATTTAAAACAATATTGATTTTCATAAATTACTGTTTCAGCCCTTCCATTCCCTTCTTCTTTTCTCCTATTTTTTTTTGTTGAGTTGCGTTGATTCTTGTTGCGAATATGTACACCAACGCCCATGTCAATGTCAAAAGATATTAGCTCTATAGTCGTATTGAGTATGACGTGTAAAACTCACGTGATCTATTAAAAATGATAGCCGTTTCCATACATTTGAACGCACCGATCAAGATTAGAATAGATGTTACTTACTTTACTTAGCCTGGATAAATAAAGAATTCCGTCATTTTGTTACCACGCAGCGCATGTTTCAATTACCCGACATTAAAAAAGCGTAAGGCGTTACAGCGGACAATTTTATTGTGAGTGTCGCAGCTCGTCGGGATGTTGAACTCAATTTATGTAATTCTTATCCCAATGTCCCACGCGTGGAGATAGGCGAGGCTAACGTCACGCGACGGGTTACGTGACAAAGGTGTTTTGGTAAAACTAAATATAATATTGTTTTGGATGCTGTGTAACATTGTTTGGTAAAAATAGTTTTGTCAAATATCAGTATAATCTACCTTTTACAAATTTGAATTGGTGTTACGAGGTAAACATATTCGAAGTTTCAAAAGTCTCTAGCAGATTAATGATTTTAAACTTTCGCGACTTGTACACATATTTTAGACGACAAACGGGACTTATTCGCGATATACTTCGATATTTATTCTTTTCTCCAGACGTTTCGATCGAGTTGCACGGACAGTCCACCAGTGACCGTGGTCGATGCAACTCGATTGAAACGTCGAAATTGCACGAATAGCAATATCAATTCTTTGTGCAAAATACAGGCCAGTGTTCCGATGTCGACTAAGCGAAACAAAAATAGTAGCGTGGAATACGCCTAGCGCCCCCTGTAGGGCACTCAGTAATCTTCAGGAGGGCAATGTTGGAATTGCATCAGGAGTGCGGTCGTTCGTCACGGCGCGACAAACTTCACCTACTATTTTATAGAATGCTACTCGAGAAAATAGTGTCAGGTGTGGCCCCGAAATGTGACATTTCTGAACCCTTTTAAGATTCTAAATGTGACATTTCTTAACTCTTTGATTCTAAATGTGTCATTTCTTAACTCTTTTAAGAAATGTCACATTTGTTTCATTAATTGTGATAATTATTCACAATTAATGAAACAAATGTGACATTTCTTAAAAGAGTTCTTTGGAGCTCTTTGGAGGCAAATGTAGGCTGTTTTCAAGGGCTGTTGAAGAGACGAATATGGAATATAGACAAGTAGAGGGAAATTCTCTACACTAGATTAATTTTTGATCCAGTGTCGCCAAACTCACTTCACCCACCCACCCATCACTGTGTGATTTTATTTGGCTTTGCCATTGAATAAGTCCTTCAAACCTCCAATAACGGCAGAAAGAAAATTTTGACGTGGTATTAGTTACAAACTAAAAAAATATCTACTAACACAATTTGCTCAATTTCCTCAGCGTATCTTCCTGATTATTCCTTAATACAATATATAAGTTACATAGGTAGGTATGTAAAACAATTCGTGACTTCAAAGTTGTATGTATATCGGCAGCAGTCAATCGTGCGTGGTTTACGCGCGGCGGAGAAAGAAATTCACCAACGGTTGGGACCGTGTTCCGCATACATCATGTCTTCACAAAAACATGTGTATATTTATGTATATTATACTGGTACAATTTGATGTGTACAATGCTACTAGATAGAGAAAATTTGATGACTGACAGATGTATGGACGTTTGTTATTATTGACTATTTCGAACTCAGACAACTAGATCAAAGTTTGATAAAAAATCGTATGAAATACCTGATATCTTATATTAGCACATAGGCTACTTATTAACCGACTATGACAGAGGGGGTAATGTTTTTTCAGCTACAACCGACATTCGCGCCGACAGAAATTGAAACTTTGGCAAGTTTTTTTAATGATACACAAGAGGATTCTTTAAGAAAAATACGAAAATAAGTAAACATTTTACGGATTATAATGGTATGTAACGTAAACGGTTTCTTTAAATTATAATGTTAAGTCTCGTACCTCTCTTGAATCAAATAATACACCCTTCCAATAAACTTCGTCACAAAACATCGGATCTAATGGCCGCACAAGAAAATTAAAACTACATTTGTATTCAAGGCCTGAGCATAAAGTTTTACAGTCTTCAATTTAAATCAATTCCAAAGAAGTTTGTTCCGCTATAAACTGGGTTCCGTACGCAACGGAATTAGTCAACAACGGACCCTGAAGCACGGAAAGATGGATATTCCGTGATAAGCTATTGTTTCTCCGAATCTTTGACAGTATCATTTCATATTGGGCTGTAAATTAAATAACAATAAAAAATTATCCTTAAAATTATTTTATATCGGTCCGTGAATATCTCACGAATTTTCATCTATGAAAAGCAACAATATTTGTGAGTTACATAGGTCCATTTATTTAACCGAAACAATACTAAAACAAGAAATATCTACATTTATGACTTAACTTATGTAACTAAAAAAAATTACATATTTACAAAGCGTCGAAAAAAATATCCTCATCTCCGTCAATGGCGGGAAACGTGCCCAGGAGATTGGCCGCATTACCACACTGAATGGCAATACCAATTCTTTGCGCGAAATACAGTCCATAGGTTATATTCTATGCGGGTAAAACCGAGAGGTGACGGAATTAGTCTATACTAATATTTTCAGAAAGTAAATTTTGTGATTTTATGCCTATGTAGAAAGATCGTATCTGGATATACAGGCTCAACCTTTTTTACAAATATATAGTTAGATTATTTGTGTTTTAAGCTTCATTATGAACCCGAACAATTTTTACTGTCTAAAACCCACTATGTTTCTCCTGAAGCCCTTTGAGTCGCGGTAACTCTTACGAACATCCCGCAGCTCCGGTAGGATGCTCTTTGTGTCAGCAAGTATTATTTAAAAAGCTACTAAGCAACAAAAATATCCTGAAGTATCCTTATATACCTATTTAGCAGAACAACAAATCAGTTCGTAACCCGCAAACTTCCAAAGCTTTACAAGTTAGCAAACGTTAATTACAAACTCAATACATTCGTCAGTTTAATTGGAAACCAATCCATGGGGAACGCATTTACAAAACAATTATTCAGTATTGCCGGTAAGTACACAAAACGGCCGGGCCGTGTGTAACATTAATTATCTCTGTTCAATATCGGTGCACGCATTTGTACGAATTACACTAATTAAGGTAACATTACACTCGCTTTCCCATGGGTGGAAAAAGTTTGTGCAATTGAATGCAAATAACAGTGCTGTAACTACAAGTTATAAATAAATATTCCACGACACAACACCATCTAGTTTCAAACTAAGCAGAGCTTGTATTATGAGTATTAAACAACTGATAAATACATGCATATTATATTACAAATTACACTCCGACAGAACAAAATAATGATCGTGCTCATCACACAAACATTTGTCCTGGGTGGGAATCGAACCTCCGACCTCCAGTGTAGCAGTCAATGTTTGTGTGATGAGCCTTATCATTTGTCCTGTGTAAAGGTGCAATTTATCTAGAATAATTAATTACGTATGTATTTAGAATTATATAAGTATGATTATCAGTTTTCTAGTACTCATAATACAAGCTCTGCTTAGCTTAAGACTAGATGGCGTTGTGTCAATGTCAAAAACAAAAAAAACATTATTAAAAGTAAACTGAACATCTGAAAGCTGAACAATTTACCTGCTTCTGCCCTTTTGTAGCAGTCCCCTAACAAACCATTGACACAACACATGTTACAAAGAGCAGCAAAATAAATACGAACATTAAACGAAACACAAAGCTTTCGAAGGCATCACAGGCGCCATTACTTGCTAATCTCAGTCTTATCGATACATCCAAAGCAGTATTTACGATACACACAACATAACACAACCACAGTGTCAATATATACAGTAGTTTAACTCGGCCATTTACAAAAAATATATGCCTACATTATGTGACAGCGTTTTAATTACATCAACAACACACTGTACGTTCGTCACTGTGACATTCTCGCGACTATGATACAGCCACGATCCGATAGCGTGGGCTATGAGGCTTAACTTGCGTTGCGGCTTAACTTGCGTACCTGAAGAGTTGAATGATGATGATGTCTGGACCGACGCCAACTAGCTACGCGGGGCATATTATAGTGCACGTGTAAGCGTGTGCGCAAACACAGGTGCACTCTCTATTCCTTTAATCACATAGCCCGATGGAATGGTAATCCGACACGACCGGAGAGAGATCAGGCGCAGGTCCCACATTTTAACGTGCCTCCCGTAACACGTAAGCTGCGATATTTATTTGTAAATCGCACGCAACATTCGAAAAGTCGGTGCGTGTCGTGGGGATCGAACTCAAGACCTTTGACTTGGCAGTCCTACGGTCATACCACTAGGCCCACAGCTTCGATACTGTATATGTTATTATACTGTGACATAACAATACCTGCTTTACATATAAATTGTTGTTCTACACTCGCGGACTTACGTAATTACAGTACAAAGGTGCCTTCATAAATATTCTTTATTGCCCGGCAAATTTGTATAATAGCTGGACGGTGGGATGGAAGCGGCCGTTTTGTGATACCTGCGTCTAGGTTTACTATGGTGTTAGGCTTTTTAATTGTTGTTGTTTTTTATGTTCAGTTTCCGCTTACCGCTCATTTTCTATTTGCTTGTTTGCGCCAATGTATGCGCGTGTAATGCTTAGATTGTTACTAGATATACAAGCTGTGCTGTATGAAAACTTGTAGGTAAATATATATTTTAAACAGTCATAAACTAAGCGGGCTATCCCGATAAATACGCGTGAGTAAATCGTTAACATATTATTACAGGTAACAATAGTCTAATTTAACAGATAATGTGTTACAAAACGGTTAGATTTTAGAATAAAGGTATTTTCTTTGTACCCATCTTACTATCAAAGGAAGAGCAGAGATGACAGCCATGACGAAAATGATTCAGTAAATTGTACCTACCTGACAAAATAATACATTTATGTCATGTAAAAATAACATTCTAATACAACAAACAAGTCAGATCTAGTGACCAAATCAAACACCTACTGACAACTACGTGAATATAGGCTTTATTCAGAAACTGTAACAATATATTTATCATGACCTTACAAAAGCAACTGGAAATAATAACATTCGGTTCCAGAAACAGCCACCACCCACGCACCCAAAAATAACTCTTAACGTTTCAATTGTATTATTACAATTCAATAATATTCAAAATTATTGTGCATAGAGCTAATAATGTATACTTCGAGAACTATAGAGGTAATTAAAAGGCTATTTAAGTAAGGATCATTTCCCATTTTAAATAAAAAAAGGTTTCATTTTTGTTGACAAGCCAGGTAAGAGATAGACACAAATAAATAAGACCTGTGGAAGTTATAACTCTCTTTTCAACCCAAAACAAAAATTATAACAAATTGAGTAAACCGGCCTAATACGTCCCGTTTCTGGGCCGGGCCTCCTCCCATATATTCAAGATTTGAGCATTGATCACCACGCTAGCTCACTGCGGATTGGCGATTTCAGATTCCAAAATTTTGGAATCCAATTTTCCTCATGATGTTTACCTTCACCGTCTGCAATGTAAGTGTTATCAGTTGCTGATACGACAAAATACTGGGGTTTAGTATATGCTGGACAGAAGTCTCTCCTCATACAGAGAAGGAACAAGTCTTCACCATATAGACACTAGTGGTACCTCTCACTAGAAATACCTTAGTGCCAAAACTGTCTACTTCAATAAACAAAGTGAATTACTTTTATTTATTTATCTGGCATTACAGAGAGCAATAAATACGTTGGAGCTTTGCACCTGGGCCTTAGAGGAAGGCGAAACGGGCCGGAACGGGCCGGAACGGAGCGGAGCGAGGGACGAATAAGGGCGGACTCAGATGTAGTGGTCTATGTGTTTTTGGTACTTTCGCGAAACAGTATTAAAAAGAGATAATAAGGTGTAGTGTGTACGAATATCTGTTTTCAGTAAAGGCTTCTTTTCATATAAAGAAGGATTAAAATTTCGTTTTCTGAATGACCCCACTCAAAACCGAATATAAATAGTAAATATGCTAGCTAATCATTATATTCATTTGACACTCTTCCACATTAAATTTAATAAAAAACTAAAACCATTCTTTCCCAGAATTAACCAGAAGAAACTTTCCCAGTTTCTCAGTATCATTGCATATAGAACTTCATTCACAGGTACAGAAAGCATCTAATTCAATATTAGGTAATTTTCAAATAGGTTTAAACAAAAAAGGTTTCATTAGTAAAGGTTTGAAGTCGAAATTACCACACCACAAAATCAATGCAGCCAACCTACAAAAACGTCATAACTAAAATATGAAATACGTACAATACTCCACTTATACCGAACCCGCATCTCGTCACCTGAACCAACATTTACGAAGTTTCTCCCGATGTAAATCGCAGTACTCAAGTTTTCAAGTGTTCGTATCACGGCCCGACCCGCATTCACTATTACGGCGGCTGATTTGTTCGATAAACCTTTAGGAAGCAAGATGGCGCAGATAAACCTATTGTCAGAATGAATTGATGTGTAGGCGTTGTGATAAATCCTACTTCCTTACTAATATAATAAAGGAAAGTGGTTGGTTGTTTAAAGGATTAAGTTGAATTGTGGAAAAGTGAATAGGAATTTGTAGGAACAGAGATCTTTCTGTTTTTGCAAATTTTCACTTTTTTTCAGCTTTATACCTGTAAAGCTTCTAAAATATTAGATAGGCACTGAAATACACTAAAATTGACAGCCTAACTATTACAAAAAGTAATCCGAATCACACAAGTTTTAGGTCAATTTAAAAGACGCAAAATTTTAGTTTTCTTTTAAATGCTTCCTCCTCGATACATAAAATCTCCGTATAGTCCTTGTGTCGTAGCTTAACAACAATTCATATAAATGTACTCACCGTATAGCCATTGTGTACTAAGAGGCCTGATCACATTCAAATGACTCAAACAAATAACATCCAGACAATACAAGCTTTTGTGACGCAAATAGTCCCATACGTCAATCGGACCAACCTTGACCTATCCTACCTACCAGTCTACCACTAGGCTATCCGTGCAGACAAATTATATGTACTGACATGCTGCAAACGGTTGCTTTTGGAATGTTACACTCTTGGGCAATATCTGAACCTGAAAGTTAGTCATGTTCAAGGTACAGTACCTTTAAGAAGTTCTTCCTAGCACGTAGTTCAATATAAGCTATCATCCTAATGGATGGATACTTGTAACTCTTTCACGCTGAATTTTGATTACATTTGGTATAGAATTAGCCCTAGATTGACACAGGCTACTTTTTTACCGACTGCTTCTAATGTCATGTTTTTGCAGCTATAACCGACATTCGCGCGGGCACGGGTGGGCAACAGCTGCGCATTTCAATCTTTAATTTCGTTTCCCTGAAAGTAATTCATAAAACATTTTACTACTATCCATTCCGCATGACAGACAAAGGTATTAAAAACATAACTAGCTCTATCTAACAGGTTCGGACACCGCTCGGGCTTAGTTCCTAATCGGATACAGGCCACGAATTCGCTACCAACTCAACTGTAAGGCATTGTACGGATGAACTGAGCTTAATCCTACACGCAATGTTTGCGACTAAGTGTGCCGGCAATTGTATGCCCTCAATGTTTCTATTGTCTCATGATTAGGCATGCTCAATGTACTGCAGAATCTGTAATTGTGTTTGGACAAAGTGTGTGTTGAACTGTGAGATTTTGGTCTTGGATTTCTGATTGGATATGTTGAAGTAATTTGAGATTTTTTTATCCTTGAATATCTTAATCCTATAATAAAGTATCATATTCCTATAACATAATTTGAGGTCTATAACCAGCTTAAACTCAGTCGCCAAGTTGTATTTTACTTCATCAAATATTTCATCTTCCATTCCTTCTTTCTTTCGTCAGATGAGTAAGAGAGATACGTTAAATATATCTATGGAATTACATTTTTTATATGCCTTTCAAATTTTCTTATGTACATCTCAACACCTTATCGATGTGTTACATGAAAAAGAAGCAGGTTTACACCTACTTGTAATATACAAGTGAGCTTATTAGTTATTATGCAATATAAAACAAAAACCAAAAATTTTGATGCATAATAGGTCCTTTCAAACCAAACCCAATTTCTCCTTACATACACCCCAAACCACAGCTCTGAAAAAACCGTCTTACAAAGCATTTCCCCGCCCTATCAATAGCCACAAACAATACAAAACCGTAGCAACTTAGTTAGTGTTGTACACCGATAGGTCAGGCTATCGATAGCAGCTCGACACGGCATAAATAAACCATGAACACCCGTACACCTGCCAGGGTACACCGCAACGACAAATTGGTTTTTATACTTTTGCTTTTATTAGTATTTGATGGGATATCGGATATTTTGGTTGCTTTTTGGCGTTGGTTAAGTTTTTGGCGTTTAGTTTTTACGTGAGGGTATTTAATGGGATTGGAGTTTTAGTGCTTTAAAAATCTTGCGTTGACATGACGCATCCCTGGTATGAATATTTTTGAGTTGTTTTTTTTTATATTGACTCTCTACACTCTAAAAGAAAACTGTTTATCTTCTACCTGTATAAAGTATATCATTTTTATTCTTGGACACATTCCTAATGTTCGCAGATTGGAAGGTTATACCTAATACCTACTTACATTTTGAGTTTTATTAAATATATATTTTTTTCGTTTCGTTTTCTTCGTTTTTAAGAATTTCGTAGACAAACTTAAAAAATTATTTCCATGTAGCTATAATATTTTTTTAAGCCTTTCAATCAAAACATTTTACAAAAGAAACCCCCTTCTTCAATAAAATCCACCACATTCTTTAGGTGTACATGAAATCGATCGACTTATTACGGTCTCATCAATCACATGCATTATACGTGGATATCGACTTAATTCTTCACTTCGTGTGATTATAGACTACGTGAAAACAAAGCACAGCTGTGCGATTGCATGTCTTATACATATATTATAACTGAACTGGGTTATATTTTAAATTTAATAAATCCTCTGTAAACAATGATTTTCAAGTAAATCAGACAAATATTAAAAAGAATGTTGTCCTCCATACTAAATTTCGATCAGAGAAAAAATATATCATCCGTACCTGAAAAGAACAGCTAGCTACATGTACCTTTAAAAATAAAAGATTTAGCACTTTAGTATTAAGAAAGTACGCATGGCATGTCTAAATTTACACATAATTAGAAACGTAAAACTATTACTTTAAACAATATCAGCTCGACAGAGGACTAAATAACTTACCAAAATACAAAATAAAATCTAGCCTTACACCAAAACTGCATTCAGGTGTACAACGAATCGATCGCCTGATTACGGGCACATCAGGTAATCACCTACATTTATCTATATACAGCCACAATGCAGAGTCGAGAACACGCTGTATATTGCACAAATGCACAGGTAAATACTGATTGTGGTATCATAGAACGTGTAATTAAAATAACGGCTAACCTTACACTGCTTTGTTTTCATTCGAAAAGAAAATCGAGTAAAAAAATTGAATCGATTACTTTCATTGTAACTTGCTTGAGTTTATAGAGTAACACTGCTTTGTTTTTAATCGAGAAGGAAATCGAGTAAAGTATCGAGTAAAAAATCAGGATCGATTACAATTAAAGGTACTAAATTATTTTAAGCTCGAGTTCAGAATTAATTGCTTTTATTGTATGCAGTGGAGCTTCCTGGAGTTATTTGTAAAATGAGTAACGGAAATGAAGGAAAAAATAGTAAGGAGATTTAGTTTCGTGATTGGGAATCTGAAACTGTCTATCTACTAGTCAGCGTGGGTGGTGATCAATTGTCTTTTCTTTTCGAGTTCTCTGTAATATGACCAACGATAGAGATTACTATTTTCACCTATTTTTAGAGCTTTTTCTTTCAATTGCATATCAAAAGTGTTTATAGTCCTACATCTCTACGCGTTAGATTAATTTATTTAACACATCTAATTTTAATATTAATTTTTACTTCTCAATCCAATTTAACAAGCTTTTATTTAACTTGCAAAAATATGTATTATTGTGTAATAGAGACTATGAAACTATACGAAACAAAAAATATCTACATTTAAAACTAACCTTATCGAGTTTGGGCTTGTTTAACTCGTCTTGACAAATAAGTTGCAGTTACATCGAAAGAAATATTTAAAACTTAAAAAAAATTGTTATTATAACCCGAGATCATCTATTACAGAGTATAGGTCCTTTTCACCCGACAGTGCTGGAAGTAGGCTAATGTTTTCGTCTTTTATTTTTGTCTGACTCGCATCCCTGAGGTGTTTCCACTTTCCAGTAAATTTAACCATGTCAATGGCCTATCAGTCGTCCTTGATACCTGAGGTCCTACAGAAGCGAGAAGGCATTACACGGTGTAGAGCGGCGTCACTCTTTCACAACTGCAACAGTCTTATTTTCAAACTCGGTTTAGCCAGTCACATCAGGGCTCACGCTAAGAGGTGAATTTGTCATGGGCTGCTGTTATCGAAATCGATAAGGAGGAGTATATACATATATTTTCAAAGGTGGTTGTCGGAACCTTTCGACCTATGTAATATTGAATCGAGCTCACTTTCAAAGTCCTTGAGACAAAATTTATTATCAACAAATTTAAAACTAATCTAGTCTTTTTCTTATCATTTATTACTAGCCTGAAATGTCCCACTGTTGGGCAAAGGCCCCCTACCCTTCTTCCACTAATTTCTCTCAAGAGCCACGAGTGACCAGTTCGGAAATATATGTAATCCATGAATGAATCCAAGTCTTCTCGCCGTCGCCGCCTGTGTCTGCCTCGCTGACGTTTATTTTGTATTAGAGACCATTCGGTGATTATTTTGGCTAACTGGTTTATTGGCATACGACAGACGTGCCAAGCCCAGTTCCACTTTAATTTAATTGTTTTTCTTAATCAATTAAAATCATAAAACTCATCACATAAACTACAATAGTTCAGGCATTTTTGCTATTTTCATTCATTTTAATAAACTAGTTATTCAATTTATCTAACGTTTTAATTTCACCGAGATTTCTCGAAACTCGTTCATTCATTTGTTTTAATAATGGATAGTCTCTAGAGCAATTGAAATGAAGTGAAATAGAACATTTCTATTAATAAATTGATAAAATATTTTAGCACAGTGTTTACCTAATCAAACATTATTTTTTTTTTCTTTTTAAAACGACTCCCGCACTATGGAATTTAATCCATGTATCGCGGGGGGTTTCACAGACACTTAATTCACATGCACAGAGACACCGAATTTTAATGTATCTTTGAGTTTATTGACTTTAGTTAGTGCTGATAGTGGTTGGTGATCAGACTCTGTAGATGTTTCTTTTCTCCAAGCGCCAACACTGACAAATTGCTCAAATGTATTGAACTGATAGATCAAAGTGACATCGCTTGTCAATAATGAAGTTTTCTATTCGTTTTTCATGCGATATGACATTGTTTTAGCCCTCAAGATAGACCACCTCTAAGCCTCTATTTTAAAAGCCCTATATGTATATACAACCCTATTAGATTAAAATTAAAAATATTAAATTACTCAGTTTAGCTTTTTAAGACTGTTTTAGTATTTTTAAGACTTTCAAGATTTCTTGTCAATTTTAATCCCTTGTAATAAATTACGAATTAATCCTAAAGTGACTTTCCTAAATAAGTTTGTTAGACAGAAAATCTATACTAATATTACAAAGACAAACAGTTTTTTTTGGTTAAAACTCAAAAACGCGACGGTTTTGACTTTTTTGTGTTGGTAGTTACTTCATCAAGAAGGACTTTGTTATAATAATATGTATAAGTAATACATCTCAATATTAAGCTCTGTATAGGAGCTTGAAGAATGTGGGTAAGAACAGATGGCTCAGCTAGTACCTGTACTAATAAAATATTTTAAGTTCACGTTAAAATAATATCACAAAATAACTTTAAAGATACACGAAACATTATTATACTTAGTTTTAATTTGCTAAATCTCCTAGCTACGTTTCCTTTTGACGGCAAAACAAAGATGAACAACTTAATTACTTTTCAAATTCATTTAATCAATGATAAACGAGAAAGTATATTTAATTTTAGCAAAAGCTTTTCTTCGAAAGACATTCACAGGCTGGTATTAATACGAGCTTACATATTCATATAAATAACTCATTGATTTGACAAAACCTATTCTTTGAATATAAAGGGAAATTGAAAATACATTATTGCGAAAAATTACTTTTGTATTTTCGTTATAATCGAAGAAGCGTTGTATGGGGAACATGACAACAAAAGACACAATACATACGTTTGATAATTAATTAGAAATTGATTAAAATCAGAGACAAACACCTGAGCTACACATGTGTATAACTACATATGTCACTCCTCAAATGGTAAATGATCTTCAACCTTATATCGAGGATAATAAAAGTTACTTTTAAAAAGTTGTATATGAAAAAGTCTTATAAAAGGTACGGATTATTAATCAAATGGAGTGGTAAATTTCTTTTTTATTTAAAACAAGTAATTACGCCCGATTGCGTTCTACGTCATTTGAAAATGATAACTCATTTGTTTTACCTTTTTTTTTCGTGGGAAATCATCAATTGACCCCACCCGCTGTGGGTGCAACGGGAGGGAGTGTCAGACTTTTACCGACTAAATCCCACTATGTTCCTCCTGGAGCCCTTTGGGTGCCGGGCGAGCGGTAACTCTCACGAACATCCCGCAGCCCCGGCAGACATTTGTTTTACCTTGAGTTCTAATAACGGTAAAAAGACTGTTCTTAGCCAGGCAATACAGGGTGTGGCAAATTTTGTCTAGTTGAGGATCCGGGAAGGTTCACAACTGCAACTCTTTCATTAATACGTGGTAGTAGGTAAGTGCATTTGGCAGTTCTCGTTTGACTTAATAACAAACATCCATTCGAAATTTCACAAACTTATTATTAGTTTACATTTTGAATAATCCGAAACAGAGGCTGTTTCGGATTAAAATGATAATTTAATAATTTAAATCCTTGTTATTTTCCAGAAAAGCCATACAAAAGTAAACAGCTGTAGTTAACCAATTCAATCAACATATTCTAGGAAAAATCACTGTGAGGTTTTCATACATTGCAATAAATGACGTATTTCCTCAAAATATTTATTAGACTTTGAGTGAACATAATATAATGTGTTTTGGCTGAATAGATATCCATATGATCCATACATCATTCGACCCCGAATATGGAAATTATTAAAAAATATTACACCTATAGTCTGACCCGCGGTTTAGGGGTGTGCTGATATATTTTGTATAGCAGAATTTTATTAAGTAAATAACACCGAAAAGAAAATCATTTACTTGAAATGGAGAATTTTTCAGTTAAAAATGCTTAAGTTAATATTTTTTTCAGAGTTGTACTTTTTTTTATTCCCTACGTAAAATAATTTGCTCCTCATAATTGATTATTACGTGTGCTATACTTCCCTACCCCATGTGGTACCCTGTCAACATTTTGCTGGTCTTTCTTCCGCATTCCACATCCAGTCTGTCCCAAGCCACCCTTTTTAGGTCATTAGTCCATCTGGAGCCACCATCTGTACCACCTTCCGTGTGCCTACTCGCGGTCTTCATACTAGGACTCTTTTGCTCCAACGGCCAGCGGTCCTTGAATAGATGTACCCAGCTCAGGTGATGGCTAGGTTTCGCTATACATATTGAATTATTATTAAACTAATTCTATAAACACTAAACCAAATACATGTGTGATCCTAAGGAACTAAAATCTGAACATTAAACGGCAATAGAATTAATTAATTAACACATTTTCCATATGTGCCACCCCTACACATCGAGCCTCCCATAAAATCATACAGCTACGGGATTCCCCAGTAAAATTGTTTCAAAGCACAGGTGAGGTATTAGGCGGGGTGCACACCTGTGTCCCGTGCTGACGTCAGCCGCCTAGCCGCCGCGATTTATGAAAACCATTGTGTAGCCCGCCTTTTGTGGCATTGTCAAATGTGTTAGCAAAAAATTAGAGCCACTGATTTGGTTCGTATTCGTTTTGGGTTTATTTAGCTACAATTTGTAGATGAAAATGGTAATATTTTTTACACACTAAATTGTTATCTTTTGGACCATCATCAGTCATAAAAATCAATCCTCGATGAAAATTGAGCTAAAAAGAAAAATTTTGAAAAACAGTCACTGATTAGTAGACTGGCGATTTTTAATTCTATCAGTTTCATGAGTTGACATTACTATTTAATTTTAAATGTAGACATCTTGTTAATTAGTTTAGTTTCTATCATACTTCAAAAATATGAACTACCACTATACCCATTTAGTCTATAACTCCCCTCCTCAAGCCATTGACCCATCGCTTTACTACATAGTAACCTACAGATATTTCATGAATAATATGTTATTTCATCCAGTATTATATAATATAGTATTTCTCTGTTCCAGATATTTCATCCGCTGACGAATTATCACAGTCTCCACGGCATGTTACGTGCTAACTGCTAATTGGAACAGTTAACGTAACTGTTCCAGTAACTGTTATTGTTAACAGTACGGAGTCCCAGTGGTCTGGCTGCGGCTGTGATGTGGCGAGGTTCGGCTCTGGTCGTTAAATGAGGAAAATATTTGGTACACCAGCAGTGTTGGAGTTAACATCATAAATATTAAAGAAGACAGCAGGAGATTGAAAAATATGTTTTGGGAAATGCAGTGGACGTGTTACTGTGATTCTTTTTTGCTAATTTATTCCAATACTTCTCCTTTTTTGCAATGCTTTTCCCTGCCCAGTAATAGCAATAACTTAAATATCAGCCATGAAAATATGGGCATTATTTTATACTAATATTATAAGTATCCTCTCCAAATTATTCATGTTAATTTTGCTGTACCCGACAGGGTCCATGGTTGTTATTTGCCACCTAAGCTTACATTATTGTAGAATGCAATAAAGTATTGAGTATTAAAGTTGCTAGTTTCTAATGTAACCACATTCGAATCCAAACTTACCTGTTTATAGTAATTAAATAAATGCAATTAAAGTAAGAATTCCACTGGAATTTCATAAGATAAGTTTAAAAAATACAACCTCCTTTCAAGATCCTCAAAAGCACTCCATCATTTTAAGGTAACAAAAACAAAAACGACTCGAAGCAGTTTCTAAGCAATTAACAGATATAAGCTGTCAGGTCGTTTGTTTACCTCCATCTCATAAATCATGGTAGAAGTCAGCATGGCGGAGATTACGCGCCGGACCAAGTTTTAATCTCAACGAAACGAGATTACGTGACTATAGAACAAGCTCACAAATACTGATGGAACCTTATTAAGATGTATTCGCTTCTCGGGATTTTCTTGAAGATTTTGTGGAGCTAGATGTAGTAGTTGAATTTGCAGTGTTCAATAATTGGACTTGACGGTGTTTGGTAAATAGATGACGCTGAAAGAAGATGCAGCAGACTCTATGGCAAAGTTAGGTTATATCTTTTTTTTATGTAGCCTAAATAAGATCCCGCTGCTGGGCAAAGGCCTCCCCTTTCTTCTTCCAAACCTTCTTGTCTTTTGCGATTTCCGTCCACGTGCGACCTGCATATCAGATTATTTCTTTACCGAAAATAAATAATTCTAAATTGTAAAAATAGTCACGTCATTAGGCTCAATGTTAACCATTTTGAATTAAATACATAGGTACTTACATATCACGCCCAATTTTTTGAAATCGATATAGGTATTCATCCCTTATTGCTACTAAATACATGGTATAAGGCTGTATTTTTAAGGGAGCTAAATGAATTCTGATAAAACTAATTGTTCTACTTTTTATGTTGATGGTATCATGTCAGATTGGACTAGTTTTTGAAGGATGTTTAACTCACAACCGGAGCACTTAAGCATGCGGTGGGCGACGCATAAGTTTATAGTCAGATAAATTCTTAATTTTGGCTAGTCAGATCGATTTTACTTTAATAATTCCATGCATTTAGGTTTAAAACATTTATTCTCATAAAGACAATAAGCTAATAGATGAAAACATAAATTAAATACTTTTATTTCATGGGAATGATTACAGGAATTATACGAAAGCTATTTAATTAAATAATTTAAAATGGTTTATATTGTGGCTGAATATACCTACTCGTAATTATTTGAATTTCTTTGCAAGAAGAATCCGCAAAATTATTTAAATGAAATCCTGTGTAATTATTAAGGAATAGTTTTATTTCAATGTGTGTTTCGCATATACATAGTGAAAACTTATTACCTACATGAAACATTGTTTTTCTAATTTAAAATGGTACTTTTCAAACTGGACCTCGGTCACCGGGCTAAAAATATTACTTACCTATTTATCCATATGTAAAGATTCCATCTAATCCAAAACCCGACCGCACAAAGAGCGCCTTACCATCATATCAATGATCTAAACTAGCCACAAACCCTTTCACAAGCTGATGTTAATAAAACAGAATTGTACTCCGAATGCCTACCCATTCGTAACATGGAGGTTTTTTGAAGATCGTCCGTTAGAAATATATCGAGTAGGCCCGTCTTATAATCCATTGATAGGTGTATAAGATACGGGATATCTTAGGATTTGTGGCCCATAAATATTGAGGGCATATGCTTGGGATTTTGTCGGATATTCCTGAAATAAAGACACAATTGATATGAAAAGTAAAATGTTTAGCCAAACTGTATAGGTACTGTTGGTCTAGTGGTTAGTGCTACTGCTATACCAACGCTCTTTACTTGCTTTTTAACTTTATTCCTAATAGATTTGAGGTGCCAGTTCAAGCGTAAAACCACACCTGTGTATTTTTATGTTTGACAGTAAAAATAAACTACTTAAGTATTCATATTTTAACTGACAAACGGGTCTTATTCGCGATATAATTCTATATATTTTTTTCTCCCGACGTGAGACGTGGTCACTGGTGGACTAACAGTCCACACGTCTGCACACGTTGCAGGGTCAGTGCAACTCGGAAGAAACGTAAAGTATACAAATCGTGAAAGTTTAAAAACTTGATACTTGATTATTATCCCGTTTTCCTGAAACTACTCGTCATGTCTCACAATATTTCGCCACATGGTACCCCCACACATTAATGGCATCAGCGGCCCGGGGGACACAGGCGGGCCCTTACGTTTTATACGAGCGTTATTTGGACCTCAATGTGGTCCTCATGAAAAGATGTCGCCTAACTCATGTTTATGTCGAGTTTTTAACTGGGATCTAATAAGATGGGAGCATTTGATAGCCTTTGAAATGTTTTCGGATGTCCTTCGATGTAGTATGGAGATTTAGGATGTTTTTTTGTTAATGTATTGGTTTTAATGGTGTTTTTGTTACGGGATTTAGGTCAAAATCAATTTGTCCAAATAAGACTACACTAGCACTTTTTGAAGTAAAATAAAGAAAATATCCTCATGTATTTTGTAGTAGTCCTAAGTACAGCATTTTGAAATCGCTATTGTGTTAATTATTACTAAAAAGTAAAAGTTCGAGTGAATCCAGTTTACATAGACATTTGAATGTGCTTTTTATCGACATATTTTTAGTAAATCGACTTCTATAAAATAGTTTATTACACCTGTAATGATAGCCGATCGCTCTAGTGGCGACTGGGGAATTATGTTCAATATCTAAGCCAAGTTATTTTGTTTTGAAATGGATTTCGATTAATTTTTAGCTACGAAATGCAATTCATGAAAAGCAATTTCTCAAATTTTCTATATTTTTATTACATGTTTTTATTTTCAATTCGACATTGATAAAGTTTTTAAATGTTTATTTGTCCTCTACATTCCACAATAACGTGAAAAAGATATCGAGGAGGTAGAGCTACAAGGATCTTTTGTCATGTGGATGACATTAACATGAGGGCGCTGGTGTGCATATACGCAACAAGAATCAACTTAATTGTCCTTCAAAAGTGATGATTTTTCATATATGACGGCATAAATTTCAATCACGTGACGAGAGATCCTTTTAGCACTATGGTATCCTAGCAATGACTTAACATCATTAAGCTGCTTTTGTACTTTTCAAAAACTATTTCGTGATACCTGATTTTGTTATTCCCTACATTCCTATATCTCAGCCTAATAGATAGCACTTCAACATTTCTTTTAAATCTAAAAACGGATCTAAAACGAGCCCGCCACGTGCCATCATTCAATAAAATAAATTATTCAAAGCCTAAAGGTGCGCTTACACCGGCAATGTTTCAATGCACGCAATTTAATATATATAAATATCTTGGGACAATATCCACACACGGCAATCTGACCCCAAGCTAAGCAGAGCTTGTGTTATGGTAATCAGACAGCTGATAAACATACTTACATATTTCTAAATATATACATATTAGGGATAAATCACACCCAGACACAGAACAAATGATCGTGCTCATCACATAAACATTTGTCTTGGGAATCGAACCCACGACCTCCGGCTTAGCAGTCAGGGCCACTAACCACTAGACCAACAGGCCGATATCAACAATTCTTTTTAACAAGTCGATGTCATCGGCAGCAAAAGTTTGTGAAAATGGATGGATGTTTGTTACTCTTAAACGGCTGGATCCATATGTATATAAGTATATTTATCAGTTGTCTAGTACTCATAATACAAGCTTTACTTAGTTTGGGGCCAACTGCGAATACCATTTGCGAAGGAAGGACGAAGTGCGAATGGGACCAAGTGCTCCTAATCCATGGTGGTGTGTGAAAAGTCGTGGAATATTAAAAAAAAAACTATTCTGATAAATATGCGTGGATAAACCGTTAACGTATAATCAGTGTTGTTTAGTCTAAGTTAATACGTTTAATTGCTAGCAATATTCGTTTAAAACTCTGCCATGTAACCGCACCACAACGGTTTCGATTTCAGCCCATTTTTTTCAGTCTAGTTTAGTCCCTAGATAAAATATTTCATTTGTTTCTCCGCCTATATCTCTGGGGCAAATGATCGATATATCGCTCAACATTTAAATATTTGTCAACGAAGACAAATTGCGTATAGAGCTGTATCACATAGCTTTAGTGATGGGAAAATATCGATGGAATTAATTTTTAAGCTAGTTTTAGTTTTGTTTTAACTCTCCGGTCGTGTCGAATTACCGTCTGATCGGGCTTTGAGCGTAAAGGAATAGAGAATGCACCTGTGTTTGCGCACACGCTTGTGCACTATAATATGTCCAGCGTAGCTGGCTGGGGTCATAGTAACACTGGCCGCCGTAGCCGAAATCGGTCCGGACATTATTATTATTTAAATTGATTGTCTTTTATTTTTGTGTTCATTTGAAACGATTTTTGGTTGTAGCAAACGTGTTTGAGAATACAAAATTGCTGCGTATAAAGATAGCAATTTCGAATATTGGAATGAATATATTATCATTACCACCTCAAAACGTCCCAGTGCGAGTCACTGAAATACTGAGATTAATAAAGATTATGTTTATTTTGCAAAAAATGCAGAATATTCACTAATACTTCTGGAGTAACTGCTACAAAAACATTTTCCTTGGCGAGGGACTTGGGTTTTTAAATTTTCCAATCATAGAATAAAATAGAATACTCTTTATTGTACACCGTAGTTACAGCCGTGAAAAAGACACTTACATCATCACTTATTATCTCCCAGAGCGTCGTATAGAAATCATCATTTCCCTGCCCTTATCCCAATTATTATTTGGGGTCGGTGCAGCATGTCTTCGTCGTATAGAAATATAATATCGATATAATTGCTGCCACATCACTATACCCAGTTGAAGCCAATCCATTTGACCTGTTATTCTCGATATGAGAGATTACAATGCCGTCTGTACATCATTTGTTTAATGCTGCGGCCATTTTGTATCCACAATATTATTACGTTTTACAATAAATAGGTTATTATGGGTGCATTAAATAAATGAATGGAATATATTCGTTAAATAGTCCTTATAGAGAATCCAGAAGTAAAATTTATTGTATTTTTAATTAAAATAAACATTCACGTTGCTAATTTTATTTAGGTTACACAATAAATGTTTACGAATTTTAAGTGTTATCTTAATACAAGACGAACTATTAATTACAAAATTTAATAAAATCTTTGAGATAAAGCTACTAGTCCCAATTCGTATTCAACTAGCTTTTCCCGCGACTTTATCCGTGTGGAGATTACAAAAACATATTTAGTTAATTTCCTATTTTTTTTAATAAAAACTACCTAAGTGGCCCCAACTACCTGCCAATAAAAGGCCTGTTAAAATCGCTCCAGCCATTTCAAAGATTAGCGGAACAAACAAACAGACAGATTTTTTTAAATGTTGTTTGTACCCATGGTAATATGTAGGTAATATAGTAAAAACTGGCCAAGTGCGAGTTGGACTCGCGCACAAAGGGTTCCGTACTATCGTCTATACACAGTGAAAATTTGAAACGTCTACCTGTTACCGTTTTTAATATTAAGCAAAAATAAACGAGAAAACACTTTATTGTTTTAGACCCCCCTTAACATTTTATTTCTGGTATTTGTTGGTATATCAGCAACTGGAATACATGATTTGTGAAAATTTCAGCTTTTTAGCTATTACGGATTATGAGATACAGTCTGGAGACAGACAGACAGACAGACAGACAGACAGACAGACAGACAGACAGACAGACAGACAGACAGACAGACAGACAGACAGACAGACAGACAGACAGACAGACAGACAGATAGTCAGACAGACAGACAGACATACAGACAGACAGACAATGGAGGCTTAGTAATAGCCCTAAAAACGATTATTTCAATATTACAATCAGACACTACAATTTTATTAATATGTATAGATTTATTTAATTAGATCTAACATTCAGTTATTCATTAATCATGGAAGGAGGGGAAGTGTAAATAGGTCTTTTCGCAGCAACCGGGAGCATTTCTAGTGATTCAAGAAGATTAAATCCTTCGCTTGGAGAAACTCCGTCATTTCGTACATCGTTCTCAAGTATATAAGCTACTTAAGAGATTTTCGCCTAAAAAGACTAGAGATGTATGTATAAACATGGAGATATAATAACAAGAAGATAGTCTAGTGGTATGATGATTGGACTGCCAAGTCAGAGGTTGTAGATTCAAAACTGCAGGCACGCACCAATGTCTTTCCGAATTCGTGTGCGTATTATTACATAATAAAATCGGTGAAGGATAAAATAGTGAGGAAACCTGGATTCCAAATATTGAAAACTGAAATCGCCAACCCGCAGTGAGCTAGCGTGGTGATCAATGCTCAAACCTTCCCTGTATGGGAAGAGGCCTGTGCCCAGCATGGGACGTATAGATGGGATACATGGGATACATGGGATACACGTATACATGGAATGTATAGGCTGGTTTATTTATTATGTTCCGTAGTCTCTATCCTATTCGTATTTGTAAATTACTTGTGTGTAATAACACAAATAGATTTCAGAATGTCACTTGTTTTCGCACACTCGAACACAGCCAAAATACACGAAACACATTTTCTCATTACTTTAATTCTATAAATTACATTAAGGGTTAAAAATACACCTTAACGAGTACCCCTCGGTTAAAAACGACAGCCCGTCAGAGAATCAACATCCATTCAAGTTTATTGTCTAAGTTTGAACGTCGGAAAGTTGTGGAGTCGGTTAGAAAGAGATTTTAAGAATAAACCTGGCTAAGTATTATAATTAAGTTCGCGCTCATCAATCACGAGCAACGCCATCTGTCGGGGGCCCGGGGAAGCTTTAAACGGTACTGTATTTATAGTCATGAACTGAAATGGCAGAAAATTTATTTTTTGAATTGATCTGGGTAATTTAACTGGTTGCTTGATTTGTGGTATATGTATGTGTTTACACGTTTCGGTAACGCTCAGTCATGCGTAAAATACCTACCGCTTTTAGGTTTAAGTAGTTTTTGAAAATGAACGGGTCGGGAATTGATTCCAATATTTGGAATCCAAGTTTCCTCACACTGTTTATGTCTGATGACTGCGAAAGCATATCCCATGACCCTGGCCATGGGCGTATGAGGACGCTCCTGTGGTTTTCGTCGATAATAATATGGCACACCATTCTTGACAACCCTCTGACGCAGGATATTCCATGAGGATTCTACTGGGATACAAAAAAAAATAAAGAAAAAAGGATAACACAAAAGTATGATTAACACAAAAGTACAAAAGTATGATATTTGTATTCAAAATAAAAAAAAAACACCAGCTAAAATAAAACATAGTTCAGAAACCGGACTATGAATACGGGCGACCCAAACAGTTTACGTAGTTACTCATAGGCAACTTTTGTCGGCAGATGTATTCATCTAATTGATTATTCTTGCTGAAATTCAGGTAACTTTGGAGTACATTGACTATTCAGTATGCTACATACTGGCTTTGTTTGCCTCTGTGTAGGCAAGCGAAAGCGTGCACGTAACTTTTATAATGTAGTATCTTTATGGCCGTTAGTAGGTTTTAATACACTTTAGGTAACTAGCGGTTTTTGTGCTTGCGGCTTGTGTGGACCAGGATTTATTTATGTAGCGTTTTTTTTGTTTTTGAGGTTGGCTTTGAATGTGGATTTAGATGAATACTGTATTTTATATGGACTGCCTAATTGATATCATCTACCTATTTTACTGGCTAAGAGTTCGAGTCGGATGAATGGACGATTCACAATTTAGACATAGATTAAACCCATAGTTCTAAAACCATTAATAAGTCTTGCAAACTCCAAGTTAATTCTGATCGCAGTGTAAAATAACGTCTGATAGATATGTGAGAGCTCCTTAAAGTTGAGTTGCATTTTAGGTTTTAGGAGATATTTCTTGTTACTTGGTGGTGGGCTTCTTTTTCTGCATGTAGGCTGCAGTGGCCAATTGTGCGAAGGATGGTGTCAGAGGCGGTTAGTCCAGCCAGTCCAACACCCTCTAGAAGGGCAGCAGTCTCCTGGGAGTATAAAATTATAACAGTGTCACACGGGTTAGTATAACATTATAATACATACCAGTGCCTGAACATGTTACATTCTTCTTTCAAATGCCCTGTAATGACAAGTCAAAACTCCCATTTTTTTGGTTCCCTAGTTTAAAACCCATGTGGACTATCCGCCGTCGGGGGGTCGACGGGCATGCATGTCGGACTCTTACCGGCTAATACCACTGGAGCGTCCTCATCTGCCTATGACCAAGGGTACGGGATTCTCTGTCGCATTCAACGCGCAAAGTGACGTTACTTAAGCAATTTGAATAACACTAACACCTGCTTAAATACCTACGGGCCCAAGATTGGATCTCGCACAGTCGAGTTTCTATTATTATTTTCATTTCAGAAAGCACTGAACCGCTTCGGCATTTGGTTTATAACGGCGGCAAATATTAATGTTGCCGCTACATTACTTATTCACTTGCCAAAATGAATGAACAAATAAAAAATTTAAATGACGTCATATTTCTTATGTAAACGAGAAAAAGAATGGAGACGGACGCGGTGGTGCCTGCGACTGTGCTACTGTAATAGCTATAAAAACTGGTGCTATTAGGGAACCATGGAAACCATATTTGGAACGAATATTGTCCTTTTTATTCTCAACATTACTACAAGAACACAACTGTATTTAGATATTACCTAATTAAAATTGAGAACACGGCTTTTAGAAATACGCTTCATGAGAATTAAGTTTATGTACATAGTTAATAAATGATGATAGATTCCTACTAAATCACATTTTACGATTTCTAATAAAACTATCTAATAGGGATCATGACAAGGTACAAAAAGTAAAAATCTAATTGGTCAGACTGATAGATAATTAAAAAATATTACATACGTATTTTTGCTTTTATCTGAATAAGAACAATAACGCGATTGCACTATAGAAAGCACAGCTGATATACTTTCATAGCTTATCTAGCAGTGTCACACATACTTTAATTAACATCATTATAAGGGTGGACCAAATTTATAAATTGGTGACAATTATATTTTACTTAAGACAAAAAGTGTCTGAATTATTATACCATCTTAGCACTATAAGAACGTACTAGGGTTGTAAACGAAGAAATACATATAAATATTTCCATAATATTAATTCCAGTTTACTATTCATCGTCATCATCATCATTCCCCTACCCTTATCCCAACTATTATTTGGGATCGGTGCAGCATGTCTTCTTCTTCCATACGTTTTTATTATGCCAAGAAAATTTGCTAATCCTCTGTCCAATATCACGCACGCAATTTGTAGGTATTTAGTTGTGACTCGCCGTTGCATGGCGGTTTAGGTTTAGTCAGTCAGAGTCTGACACTATCCACTTCCACACCCGAGAAGATGGTTTGTTTCCTTTGTTTAGTTTCGCTACATGCATGGCGTTAACATGAGCAAACATATGACATATGTCCATCATGGCCCTAATATACTTAGATAAATACATGGTTCATATTTACAAGGTTCAGAGTCGAGTGTTCAACTCCACAAGAAAGTAAACAACCCTACACCATAACTTAGGAAAAATACAAAAACATAAAAAATATAATAAGTCAAAGATCACCGTTTTAATTTCTTAAAACAAAGGGATCCATATTTCTGTCGGTCGCGCCTACCCCCTCGCGACGATTGTGCCTTAAGACCCGCAAATGATAATTTATTTGGTCCTTTCTAAAAAATCTGACAAAGAACTGTAGAAGGAGTATTCATCAAGATTTTAAAGTAAAATAGAGTGAAAAATCATTGTCGTTTTTGGTTTCAGTAAAAATTGTGTAGAATGACAGAGGTGTAAATAAATTTGTTTGTGCCAAGAGATTTTTAGGACTTTTTAGGATTAATTAGTCCTAAAAAGTTATGCGTTAGTGGTGCGATATTACACTTACACACACAACTACAATATATTTTAAACTCATAAGGAACAAGAAATACATGTCCTTTTAAATGTTTTTCCAAACCAGCTTTTACTGTATACTTACATCCCCGAAATCTCTCCAGCCGTAAACATAAAATTTATCTGCCCATAAACGTTAAGATTGACACAAATTTTAAAAGACTCTAAAATAGCAATTTATCCCTTAAAATCTTAACCATTAAAATACAATTACCTCGAGACATTACTAAGAAGGTGCTTAAAGAACTTGACTTAAAATGCCTTCGGGGTCAAGTGTGAACTTTTTTTTTAATAAAACAAGAAAATTTGAATAGCTGAACGCCATCTGGCCGGGCAACTTGTTTAAGTTCCCCCACAGCGGGGGAGGGTTAACTTCGGGATTTTTTTTAAATTATGATCTTATAGGTGAACTTGCGATATTGTTAGAGGGAGTTGGAGCGAGATTGTGGGAAAGAGACGGAGCGATTGTTTGTATAGTTTTTCATTTGGATGATAAACTGCCTTTGAGGTTTAAGCTGGACTATTGAATGGTACGTTGAGGTTCTTTTGAGGCCGTTCTTCGTAAGGACTATTCAATTATTGCACTCAAATCTAGCCGGTGTGGTTGGGTTGTAGTAAATAAGTAATAAAATAAAACCTAGGTTTAGCGGCTAGCTAAGTAGCAACTCATGAGTAACTGTAATGTTCTGATATTGTTGAAAACATAAAGCAAATTCTCTTCCATCTCACTCAAAATTGTGTTATTAACAAAACGGAAAAATCAAGCTCCAGAAAATAAAATTTATAACATTATTTTCAGTCCAAGTCCACTATCAAATACGGAAAAGCCTTCGGAACTCCAAACTCACATCTAAGATAATTTCTAATCGAGCGTCCTGGAGTGTCATTAGCCAGTCCAAAAAGGAATTATAAGTGGGCCCGCGAAAATAATTAACAATTCCAACGACAGTTTCGATGTAATCGTTTTAGCTTTGGTTGGCGGGGGTAAGACCGAAGAAGGGGCTAAGGGAACTGCCCTTGTCGAATTATGTTGTAGGAGAAAAGTATCCGGGGATATTTGTTTTCAGAACGTTGCATATTTTGACAGTTGTGACGGGCCGGTTGGTCTAGAGGTTAGTGTCCATGACTGCAGGCGATACCAGAGGTCGTAGGTTTGATTTCCAAATGTTTGAGTGATGAGCACGATCACTTGTTCTCTGTCTAGGTGTAATTTATTTGTAATATGTAGTATGTATGTAGTAAGAGTAACTAACATCCATCCATTCTCACAAACTTTTTTCCCCATTCATAATATTAATAGGATTATTGGCAGTTCATTAGCACTCACTATACCTAAACAATCGCATTCATTATCAACATCCCTCCTAAATACTATTAAAACGTCCTCTACTTTCTCAAAATGTTTCCTTTTCTACCGGCATACGTTACAGCATCTTATGGCCTCTCTATGTGACCCTCCAAGCACTCACGGCCGTGAGAGGCATTACCCGCGTCCTCTATACCGAGCCTCTTGCCTGTTGCCTCTTAATAATTAAATTCACTTTGCGCTGAAAAAATCTAAGAGCTAATTAGTTGGTAATTAAAATTAGAGGTTACGGAGTATTATGTAGTTTAAGTTATTACCTAAATTAGTTGGAGGAAAGTAAAAGGAGAGATTGCTTGAAGTAAACCTGATGTTAGAATGTAAGTGGAGCTAATGCTCAATAGTTACTCCTACGTTATTTGGTGTTTTAATGATAGTTTAAACGTAAACTTAAAAATGAAATGAAAAAGCCTAGCTCATAGCTGGGTTTCAAGAATTGCTTTCATATGTAGTAATTATCTTATTAAGAGACTCTATTTTTTATTAAGAGTACTCATTTATTGGGAAGTGATGATTTTACTATCGATTTTTTTTACCTTTTATAGCAAACGCATATATTATTATAATCAATGAAAATAAAGACAGATAAGTATGTGCAGTTCTCTAAGCATATAGTCTACACACAATAATCGTCGAATACAAAAATAATGAGTAGGTATCAAAAAAAAATTAATAATTTCCATCGACAACCGTCACTAACGTCCAAATCAACACGAAACGCACACGGAACTAAGCCATCAACAAAAATATAATGAATACCTTCGTTACATAGCCACAAGAACAAAAGTATAAAAGGTACAAATTAAAAATTCAGACTCGCGCGCCCCCACACCGTACACAGGGTATTTTATACACGCGTCATAAACCTAATGTTATTTATTGTGGCAATAAACGGGGAAAGTGAAAATAACGAGAGCCCCCCTTACCTCTTACCCCTACCCCCCTCTTTACCCACGCAATATTTCCGCAGCCCACTTAGTTTTGAAGTGAAATCAAAGTTTTGTAAGCTGGGTTTTGACTATAGCCAGATATTTAGTGCGAAATGTTCGAATGCGGCTTCAGCCATTTCTTTTAAGAGGTTAGGTCGTACTGTAAATGTAAATGGGTCTACCTGTAATACTGAACCGCAGTTATTGTTGAAAGGGTTACCTCTTTCAAAGTCTCTTTATTTTGAATGAAACGTTTGCTCTTTTGTAGATATGGCTGTGCTTATCTGTTAGGTTTTTAGGTAGATACTATCTACTAGGTTACCTACCTATCTACATATTCAAATGTATTTAGATAGTAGGTATTTTTGTATTTTTATTGCAATTATAAATTTAACCCAAAACAAGAATGGGGATTTCAGCTGTAACCACGCACTGGCAAGAGTTTTATTAATTCAATTCAATCGATTCATATTCTACAATTACATAATATCGCTGTTTGAATTAACGTACAGTTATGTTAAATGTAAATATGCAGAGATTTAATAATAAACAATTGTCGCCACCAAAACATTCAAACCAAACTGCGAGGCTATTTTCTTTAAAACGCTACGAGCTCTCTAATGGCGTGGCACATTCTTAATAACATTGGAAAACCCGAGGGAAGTCAAATTTCGGATAAACTCAAATTGTCTTTAATACTTTTTATAATTAGACAATTTTACGCATCTGGGACCTTAAGTTCACCTACTTCGGGACTTCTACTTAATTATAAGAGACAATTAAGGGACGTTTACAAAGTTATTATGAAACATTCGGTTTTTCGAAATTGGTCCTTGTGTTCAAGAGATTAAAGACCAAATCGTCCGCGGCCAACTTTTGCAAAGAACATAATCGTCGTATTAAGTAATTTAGACCTTAATAGCTTTCGCTTTTGTGAAATGATTTCCCAGTTTTTAGGGATATAATTGAAGAGGAGCTTATGAAAATTTTTATTATAATAATATGAATATTGCTCGGGAAAATTGGTTGTGATTCTGATTATAATTATTGTTATGACCATTATGGGTTTGTTTTGGAGAAACTTGATTTAAATATTGTGTTTTATGAGATAATTTAACATTAATGAACTGTTTGTGATTATGATAGCTTGTATTACGATGTTACTTTTTAAATCAAATCTTTAACGCCAACACCTAATTTATGTTGTGATATTTGACTATATTCGCATTTCAAACACTTTGTATGGATTTTACAAAGTCGACATCAGTTACCTTAACTTAATTTAAGAAAATTCCTAATTTTTCGATGCCATGACTCGTAAAGAGCTGTCGAAATCAACCTCCCCCCTTCTTCCACAGTTAAAGTGTAAAAGTTGGTTATAACGATAACTTTACGACCCGCGCCAGGGTCGGATATATGATAAAATTTAATTCTTACCCACCCGTAAAACGAATGATATAGAATCGGAATTAAAAGTTTAGATTTTTATGTGAGGTAATGATATTTTTAAGCGGATATAAAGTGATAACAGTTTTTGAGGTACAAGATGGCAATGACTTAAACACTCAACCTTTTAAACTCAACGACAGATTTCAAATAACCAACCTAAAGCGCCGTTTTGATTAAGGTCATCTAGAGGGTACACTTAAAAACATTACCCTCCTTTCTTTGGCAGTCGGGTAAAAATATGGCCGCCTTACAGAAATCTGAAAAAGGGCTTTAATTAGCCGATATCTTCGCATTTAGCAAGAACAATACAGCCAGTTTTGTAAGAAATCATACTAATAACGTCGATTGGTTTAGGCCTTCAAAAGTTATGGTGGAATAAACTCCCAGGCGTGCTTAGAGTTCTTACACACTATGCATGTTTCCAATGGCAGAGGTAACAGCTGTTACGACAGCGGACGGCAGTTATTACTGCTGTCGACATTTCAACTAAAATATCTTCTTGGGACAATATCTTGTAACAATATCCACACACGGCCATCTGATCCCGAGCAGCATCTGAGTTAAGCAGAGCTTGTGTTATGGTAATCAGGCAGCTAGTAAACATACTTAGGTACATATTCTCGAACTTAACTTCGGTAACTAGAAGTTACTTCTGCTGTTGGGAACATGCCTTTCGTGTATAAGAGTTCTTATATCGCTAAACCCTGAGCCCTGAAAACACACTTCTTTATTTAGGCAGTCCTGTAACAAGACAACAAAATACCGAGCCCGAGCTCAAATAATTAAAATGAAAATTCCTAAATATCTAAAAATCTTTTCCTTTCTACATTATCTCCCGGAAAACCTAGACCTATAATAAATACAATTTCAGTTCAATAGTTAGTTTTCTCATCAGAAGTCTTCTACTTTTCTCGTCAAAAGCCTCGTTTACCAAACACAGGTAGAACTTGTATAAATATATTCTTAAGCGTAGATTGAATAAGCAAAACTTTAAGAACAGAGTTTATTTGTGTTTCTTGATTGATGTTGTGTGTTTTGCGAGTTCGGAATCGACGGTAAATTGCAATTTGCTTTAGTACGACATAACTTTACTTCTTAGTTGTTCTATACGTACCTACTTATGTTGTTTTTTTTTTAGGTTGATTGCTGGATTCGTGCGACATAAAAAGCCTTTTGAGGTCCAAGCCGATTGATCACGTAGTTTTTTTTAGTTTGGCAAAAACAGTGTACTGTTTTAACGGGTTTTATTTAAATATTCATTTTAATATTTTTGTAGCATGGTACATTTTACATCGCAAAGTTTGCTTTAAAGATCTTCAAACGATCTTGACAAGGAGTTCCAACAAACACATGTTTGGTTTTCGCATGTTCTTTGGCTTTGCTAAACTATATAATGTATGTCGACTTCGATAATCGAGCAAATGTTTAAGAATACTTGAAATAAAAATTAGAGATATTCTGAATGTACAGTATTTCACCAATACTACGAAGCGGGACCCAACCCATACTTAGTTATTAAGAAACGGCGATCCATAAAACGCCTACAAGATCAACACCATTTATTTTTTACAAGTAATTCTACAATTTCTGTGCAACCAATTCTATCATAGTTTGTTTCTATACAATTTACCATTAATTTCATAACTATCTTAACCTTTTTGTGTATAAGGCTTGTACAAAAAGTTTCATTTTGCGTTCCTTAATATTGTCTTGTCTTATTCGTCGAATGCTGCGTAATTAAACATTCGCGCCATTATTTACGCGTACATTAATGCGACACGAAACAACTAATCCTATAAAATTTTGAAAACCTTTTAGGGCGATTACCGTCAATGCTTAGACACTCAACCTTTTAAACTCAACGACAGTTTTCAAATAACCAACTTAAAGCGCCATCTTGATTAAGGTCACCTGTCAAAATGGCGGGCTTGTAATAATTAGTAGTGACATCTATCGAATTAGTTCATAAACAGTGAAAATTGAGTCACATTTCGGACTGGTCCTTTAAAAGCCTTTTATCAGAGATGGACTAATATGGGACAGTATTGAGATTTTATATTTTCTAATTCAATTAGTTGTAGGCATTTTTTTTTATCTGTATTATGTTGGGTTCACAAAATAGGACGCTAATAACCTGTGCGTGACGTATCACGGGTTCGATCCCTGCGACGTATAAAAAATTCTGCGATCCACAAATGCTTGTTCTTACTCTCATTGTGCATTGTCATTGAGTGTCATTGTGCATGTGAATAGAATATCTGTGAAATTTCGCTATTTAAGGATTAAATGCCATTTGTTACTCAGTAATACACTTCTGTTTCGACGAAATTTTACGTATTTTTTTTTACTAAGTTCATTGCTTAGTTTTCTATAAAATAATGTGGCCACTCGTTATAGATTAAACCTAGTCATACTTAGTCGTAACTAACGTGGTATCGTATAGCGTTCCAAAAAGTAACAACTTATGCAATAAACTAGTCAAGTACTTCGTGTACAAAATTTAAATTAACCACTTTTATAAAGGCTCTATTAAAAATAATAGGCTTATCTATAAGCAGGCGTCGTAAACAATACTTGTTAGGTTGCTATGGCAACGGCGAGCAAAACAAAATAGGTGACGAATATAATATCTAGTGTTTTGTTTTACTTAAAATGTCGAAAACGAAAACTGGTGCGGTTTGGGAAGATAGGGAGGTCCTTTTTGACTTGCCTTTTGCGTAAGTAAACCTTATCTTTATATAACCTAAGTGCAACATCATGCATGACTGTAAAAATACATCGGTTATAATTTTTTTTGGCCGAAAAAAAAATATCGCGTTTATTCTGTATGGAGTGTAGTAATGTAAATTATGGAATTGTACTATTTTAATGGAAAAAAAAAAACAAAAAATAAATACCACTGAATTTAATTACTAAGTTAGTTCAGATAGTGTTAATAACTACAATACTAAAGTAGATTAAATTCAATTAAATTAAAAGTTACTGACTAATAAAATCTAATATTTTTTCAGGTATTTAAGATTGAGACCTGGAGAAAAGATATTCGACAGAATCGAACCTATAGAGGACACGAAAGGCAACAGCGGCACTAAGGGACGCATGGTGGTCACCAATCTAAGGATCATATGGCATTCCATGGCCTCACCCAGAATTAACTTATGTTAGTATACATTTAAGCCAACTTAGTTCATATTAGCTAGATCAGAAACTTTAAAAATAAATTCTAATGCTTCTTGATGGAGATTAAAATTATGTAGTTAAATTTTTTGGAAGATTTATTTTGTCTCCCTCATGCGCATGCCTTAAAAAAAAGTCCAACAACCATTCAACAGAGACTAAAATTAGAAAAATGTAATGGGCTATTAACCATCAAACTAACATCGAATAAAAGTTTTTATTAAATCAAATAATGTAATAAAACTCCAAAAGTTCCTATTAATAAAACAGTTTCATTACAAAGTACTCCAATAAGCGATTATAGAGCAATATTCCCAAAATAACCATTCTAGGAAAATGAGGAAAATCAATCAGTTACCGCGGTTTACAACAGGACTTATCGTTCATGAATGAAATTAGAAATGCCTGTACTGCATGCGTATTTCAATTATAAACCAATCGTTCGTTAATTCAGGTTTATCGTGAATTCATTACAGCCTTTGATACGGTCAATACATGTTTCAGTATCGGAAACATGACGTTTAGAAAATTAACAGTGATGTGAATGAGATTTAAATTACAATATCGGTTTAATAGATCATTTAAAATAAAGGGTTTTCAATATAAGACTCTGAAATGCTAATAAATAATTAAGGATGCCTCAAGGATTAGTACTAGGACCAATCTTAATTGTTTGAAAGGTTGATTAGGATTATTAGATGACTTATTTAATTTTCTATAATATTTCCAGCAATTGGCCTCAACTGTATATTATCAACAAACACGAAAGTGGTCAATTCTGGCCTTCGTGGGACAACACAAGCTCTGAACGTTTTAGCAGCGTACAAGACTAATAGATATGAGTTTATATTTACGAATCTGTCGCCAAACTGTGTGCGTCATTATACTTCAGTTGCTGGAGTCTTTAAGTAAGTAATTAGATCGTATTAATCTTTAGAATAGATTAGAAGTTTATTGTTTCCAGTATTAAAGCAAACAGATATATAAACTCTTAACATGGAGACTATAATACCGAAAGCAAAAAGTTTGAGCGTCAGCTTATGCTCAAGCTTTCCCAAAGGGGTCGCCCTCGCTAAACGTTGGTTTTCAGCTCGAAACCCTTGACTCCTGTTTACAAGAAAATTAAACTACAATATAGGTACAATTTTATAACGCTTTAGCCAATAAATTGCTTTAGAAAAAATAACCTAGGTAATATCTTATTCTAATTTTATGATTATAATTTGTGACGATGAAATAAGTGTTTAGAATTATTTATTTACAGAGCTTACGCTGCCTCTCGCATGTACCGAGACCTAAAGCTAAGAGGTGCTATCATTCACAACAAGCATTTGAGAATGTTACCACTAGAACAAGTAAGTTATACTTTAAATAATTAATAATTCAAATTCGTATTTTTTTTAAATAAACGACTCCCGCACTAAGGATCTTATTCCTTGTATCGCGGGGGGTTTCACAGACATTCACTTCACATGCACAGACACCCAGACTCAGAACAAGCCTTTGTGGATCACACAAATTCTTATCTTACGCGGGGATGATTGAATATTTGAACTTGCGACACGTCGCGTACGGTGTACCTAATTGGCGTGGCCTGGTGAACTACATATACCAGTTGGCCATCCGTGCAGTCGAATTAATTAAAATGAAGTTATTCCCTAGCTCTATTTTAGACATTCGTCTTTCAATTATTTACCTGCAGTTTTTTAATAATTCAGTTTAATTCATTTCACAGATATGTTTAAGCGAGCACAGTATTTGGAATCTATCAAGCGACTCCGGGAACCTGGGTACCTTGGTTGTCACGAACGTTAGAGTCGTGTGGTTCGCTGATATTAATGACGCCTTCAATGTTTCCATGCCATACATTACTATTGAAAATGTAAGTTAAAACCTTTAATAATATATATTTTGTTAATAATATCCTGACTTAAGAAGTGATTTGAATTGCTTTGAGATTTAATTAATTACATCACCTACTCGTACAGTCACGAGCAAAAAGTTGAGGTAAATTTCGGAAGCTGTTATGGAATATTCTTATTAATAATTTC